>OZ038477.1:11867436-11889936 GCA_964036315.1 Acanthosepion esculentum
ACCAGGTGACGTTCCAGGATTTGTAAACCCCTTTCCCCTACAAATAATAAGAAATTAAGGCATGTCCTTCTTTATCGATTACTAGTGTACAGTATACATTCAACATGATGAGTTATGTGGAAAGAGAGAAGAAATACATTGATGTTCTCCACTCTCTATGGACCAATATAGGCATTAGTTTATTCCTGAGAAACCAACACCTTACGACGAAGTTTTACAGTGATATTAAACATGTAAAAGGCCTTGGAGCCACTCGCTGTTGAGAGTTACAGGTTAAGAATTGTATACGGATATTTGGGTTTGATAACGATTAACCTTACACATGAGATGTTTGGTGTTGTAGTCATAATGGAAGCGTCCTTTTCGTGGTCGGTGCTATAAAACAGTGGTTCGTGTCAAGAAGCTGTTCGAGTAAAATTTGCATTTCACTAATTGAATACGAAGGAAATCAGTGTCGTTCGCGTTCGCTACAATGCACATGACAGCTCTTAGACGTGAATAGTTAGAACTCAGGAATATAATTCATTTGAAAACTTTCCTTGGAAATAGCGACAGAGCAGTGACTGTTTGAAAAAAAAGCGATTAGACCGATCATTTTTCCAGCATCTTTAGCTATGTGACGAATGTACACGTTCCACTGGAGGTCTGGGTTGATTTTCTATCAACAGGCTCTTCATGCTCGGGGTCCACCCTGAAGGAACATCCGTTCATTTGCTGACAGTTAACGGTCAGATCGGCGATTATGGACTGTAACCAGTAAGTTCTCCCCCCCCCACTGAGATATTAGAGCCAAGTTAGAGGAATGATCAGGTGCCAAACTCTTGTCGTCTAGAATTTTAAAGGTACGCCTCTATATCGTTGTATCACCAGCATACATATTCACAGATGGCCGGAGTATACGCTTAGACAGATCATTTACGTAACATGAAAAAGGGTTGGTCCAAAAAGCCTATGTTGATGGCTAAGGCCTCGGAGAACCGACTGTTAACACCTACCTTCTGAGACATACCTTAAGGGAGGTCTTTATGACTGAAAAAACATTCTCCCGATGCTTTCATGCCGAAAGAGATTGTACAGGAATACTTTATACCGCACTTTTTCAAAGTCTTTTGAAATATATAATTGAGATGTATTTCTTGTCTAGTGCCTCACTGATTATGTGAGTAATGGCAGTTGGGACATCAGCAGTGGATCGTTGCGATCGAAACCCGTACTGCTTGCCACTCAAGAGCTTCTTCCTATTTAGGCAATCAACAACCTTATTTTTATTATAACTTCAAAAATCAAATGACACTGAGGAGCCTATTGAAAGGGAGATGAACACTCACTCGTGTTCTTGAAAATGCGGGCAAACACTTGACACGTTCCGTAGAATGGTAATATTCTTAAGGACAACCTCTTCGATTTTGTCTTCACCAATGGCTTTCTTACTTAATTTTTATACGTCGTGAGACTTTCCTGCTGTAAGAAAAATACCGCTGATACGGATTTAGTAATACGGGAGAAAATGTAAGGTGGATTATGTCATCAAACGTTGAGTTAGATTCAAATATCCAGACGAAGAGATTTGCTGTATCTGACGAGGATGAGATTTCCCCGGAACCCTATATAATAGTAGGAACATAGTCTTTGCCTCTATCCGGAATTTGGTTGGGAAACCTCCATTACTCTTGGGATTCAATTTGTTTGTTTTCAAACTTGGACTAGACTACTTTTGTATAGCAAGACTTTGTATTTTCCAAAACTATCTTGTGGTAATTACGGGAAGTTATGTTTGCTAAAAAGAAAACGACACTGCTCTTTGGTAGATATTGTTGTAGCATTTGCGGTCAACTAGGGCTGCAGCGCATTCAGAGGTGAACCAACACAGTCTATAGTAAGAAAAAAAAATCTCTGTTTTGGGTATAACACTCTCCATTCAGAACGGATCCACTCTGTCACGAGGGCAGAAGTATGGAAGGTAATTTATTTGAAGAAGCTTAAGTGAGAACTTTCTGACATTTAAGATTTAATGTTGTCCCAGTCTGACTGCGTGTCGGGAAAAATCCTTTTATGAAACGGTATATCTGGACATGCCTTTGGCTTGTCATCAATTGTACACTGACTAGGTAATGGTCTGACGTATCCACTGGGTGAGTAATAATTCCATGAAGCATCTTTCAAGGCAAGATATGAAGAAGAGATCAAGGAGATTTGCCTGATTCCCAGTTGCATCAGGAATGCAGGTTGGCTCTTCTATGATCTGGTTAGTTCATAGGCGATGGAAAAGGTCACTGCAGTATCTTCCTTCTTCATCAATTGTGTTCAAGTGGAGTAACCACTATGTGTGGTGAATACTAAAGACACACATATATGAAAGCTAGCTGTGTGAAATTCAGTGAAAATATTGCCAATCCTTTTAAATCTTAGATAGAAATTACTCTTCTATCGTTTTGTGCCGAATGAATATGGTATTGTGGATGTCCTGGGCGAAACCACTTATACGGGAGATCAGGTTGTTATTTTTGGCGTCACTGCCACAAGGAAACTGGACCTTAATATAGGAGCCAATCTCTGGCCGTAGCGATTCTGTTTATCATGTTTGAGTATGAGGGGAGATTTTGACCTCCTGCAGTGGGATGGCGTTATTAATACACGTTTCATACAGAAATAAGAGTTTCGGTTTGGCCTCAAGAAGATGGAATTCCAACTTTGGAAAATTTGGAACGGAAATTCCTCAAAAAGTGATGGTGAACCTGCGGACAATCCTTTTTTTTTTTTGCACTGTTGTTCATATGTAGATAACAGCGTGTTTTGCAGAAGTCTAGATATTGAGACAATCAACTTCCCAGATGTATATATCAGTAACTTGAATACAAGTGTCGGGAGATACAGCATTTACATTACATTTGATGGCATCGAGAGGCCCCACAGGAAAATATAGGGCGGGTCAGAACGCATTCATATATTGGCAGTACAATAACACCGATATTAAACAACTTTTGATAGGATAATCACCATCCACACCATCGCCTTGGATTATTTAATCGCAGCGGGAATCCGAATGAACAAGGTACACTGCATCTCCTCCACGACAGTCTCTAAGCAGCAGCCATCAGCAATTCTGTTATTTTCATATTGCATTTTGTTTGACATTGTCCAAACAGTTTTTGCGTTGGCGTCCTCTCCTACTTGAAAATTCAACAGTGCCTTGCATGATTGTCGTACAAAGGCTGCTGTGCCTGGTAACGGCTCCAAACCACGCCATTCTTCTCCGTATGACTGGCGAGAAGAGGTTTCTGGTGGCCCACAAAGCTTTCAACTCTTTTCTGCTCAAACGCATTGGTTTTATGTTCCCTATAGAAGATTGTAAGTAGTTTTCCTGTGCATTTCTTCTCAAACGCTTGCATCCTTCTCTCTGTTTCTGCCAACAGTGTCCACGTTTCACATCAATATAGAATGGGGACTACCAGCAATTTGTACAGTCTATACATCACTTGAAAGCTGATTTTGCTCCTCTATATTCTTGACAATTTGGTCATCGCTGCCATAGCTACAGCAAGCATTGTGCTGATTTCCAAGCTGCAGGTATCAACTTTAGTCAAGATTGCTCTCATGTATTTAAAAGTGGAAACTTCCTCCAATAAACTCCCGTTCGTGGTAATGTTCACACAGGTGTTACTGTTTGTGGTATTCACCTGTACTTTAGATTTTTTTAGAGCTGACCTCCATTCCAAATGTTCCTGCTCTTTAAACAAATTTGTTGATCAATTCGTGAAGCTCACTTTTACTAATTGATATGAGGCCAATGTCGTCTGCAAAACGTAGGTTACTGCCGGGTCTTCCACCGATAGAGAATAAATAGGATACCCACCTTCGAATTTAGTCAAAGTTTCGGATCCCTCACTCTCAGATGAATAACACCTAAATCCAGAAAAAAAACGTCTATATCCAGCACCATTAAAGAAGTAACAAATAGTGCATGAAAGAAGATACAGGGGTGATACACCACGTGTATATGTGCCATCTAGCAAGATATCAAGCCAATAGACCTCCATCAATCAGAAACATCGAACCGACCTGAGACTTCCTGCACTCATACAAGCTCTTTCATAAAAGACCTTCGAAGAAAGGAGCAACGAATGTTCCTTTGGATTCATCAACATCCCCCTATCCTCGTGGAAACAAGGACGAGTATAGCAAAAATAACTTAATTCCAGGATCATTTAACCTGTTCAAATGTAGAATCAAACATTATTTTCTCCATATACACCCATAAACAGTTTATCTTACGATCTAACCCTCTAAATCGAGTGGCTATTGTGGCTTGTGCAGAGAAAACATCATTGTAAATTGACACATGAAACACCAAATAAGACAAATAAAAATCCGTTTTGTATGTAGAGAGATATGATTTCTATGTCACTCTCTCAGAATGTAGTTTGGGATCCTAAAGAAATTATACAGAATAAAGTTGTTCACCCTGTTAGGAGAGTGAATTATCATTTCAGATATTAATACAATTCTTGATTAAACTTGAATGATTGCTGTTGATTTCTTAATTATTGGTTGGGTGATTGTTTATTTGGTTGGTTGGCATTGTTTATCAACCTCTCAGGGTTATTTAATGCTGAAATGTAATTATTTTGAACGGAATTACATGCCTACAACTACAGAAAAAGCAAATTGTTGTTATTTTAATTTACATATGTATTGTTGTTAATTTACCTATAAATATATATTATCTATACTATCTATATTGCTCAGACTGTTGTCCTCATATTTTGTCATGCTCACTGCCTACTTCAAATGACTGGAATTTCAAACTGAAACCTTCGTTTCAACCACCGGGGTAATGTGTTCTAGTTCTACGTGCCGTGCCTCCTCAGGATTTCTTATTTTTACCTTTATTAACTCAACTCTCCATTGTTTTGTCCTCCTTTGCTGTAGCCACAGGGGATATCTCCCTTTTACCTCCATGGTCAGCCAGCCCTGATTTTTTCTATTTCTTCCCGTGTTACGGCTGCATGGGATGGCATACACACAGTTCTTAATCATGTTCTGTACTACTGGAGGTCTTACTCGGAAGTGGTGTCTGCGAAGTGTTGAACCACTTCTGAAGGACTATTTGATGTTATATGGACCACAGTCATCTTGTATATTTTTCGATAATACCTTCTCATATGGTAGGCAGAGCCAGGTAGTTTTCTCATTGTTGCTATTGTCTTGCACCTTGCATCCCAATTTGTATGAGGTGCTGTCATGTACACCAAGTAGTTCTTAAATTCTGAGGTACTGTTTATACTGATAAGTTCTTGTTCACATGTCTCTGGGTCGCCAATTATGACTTTTTCACGGTTCGAAATTCCAGTGACTCGGGGACTGCCGAAACGTTGGGAATATGATAACATATTGAGGAGAACAGTCTAACCAATGTAAATAGAGTAAATATTTACAATATCTCATCTCAGAAATATTGACAGATATATAAATATTGTATGTAATTTTAATATAAATAGGTATTGTTGGTTGATTGAATTTGTTTAGCGACATATTAACCGCTATGGGTTATTTATGTCGAAATCTAAATATTTTTAACACGATTTATAGCTTCAACTAAATAACTAAATATAGTTTCAACGCAATTGTATGTTTTCAACTACAGATAAAATGTATTGTTCTTAAATTTATTATATATATTGTTTGCATTATTACTATAAGTAACTATTGTTCGTAACGTTTGTATATAAAAATGTACTTTTATACTTTAACAGTGTTTTTTTTGTTCGGGTGTTCACTATTTGCTGGCATCAGAGTGGGCCTGGGAACAAAAGCAATTGAGATATTTGATATGTAAGAATCTCTGGGTAATAATTTATTGCACTACTTTATTTTTCTTACGGAAAGTTATATCTCATATTAATGCGCTTCTATACGTTTGCTCTAATACGTCTCTGTGAATATATGTAAAATTTATTTTTGTAATTCTTAAAAAGCTTAAGGATACACACATATCGGAGTAGAGAATGGGGTTTAGCTGCAGAGTTCAAAATTCAATTGATGCCGTTATAGGGAAAGCGTGGATCGATATATCTTTAATGTTGGTTATTAGCAGCGAAAACCTGGCCTGTTATTTTGGTTGGCATCCAATCTAGAAGACCAACAACTCGATACCGCATGGGTGTTGGTCGATCAACTCTAACATAAAAAACATATTGGAGAATTCAACAACAACGAGTCGCGTTGTGAGGCTGTGACTTGACTCTATACTCAAGTGCGCCCTTTACAAGAGCTATACACACAGAGAAAGATCCAAAATTTTACTCGCTTGAAATATGCATTCCCATCTTCCTTTTTGGCCGTCACTCACGGGATTTTATTGGTACCACATGTGTCATGTTCTCCGTACAACTGTTGCCGACTTTTACTATGTTTTTGTTGAATCACCTACATCCTGCAAAAAGATGCATCCGTATCCACAATTATTTCCAGACAATTGCTCCTAGAATAATTCGAAACATAACCGTTATCACTCACCAAAAATAACCGGTAGAACAAGGCCACATTTCATCACTGACCTGTACATATAAAAGGTCGAGGAAAAACACAACACATATGGCCTGACTATTGCGTTTAAGCATGAAACAATATCTCGCATCTGGGTGTTGACTTAAATGTCTACATTTATATCTACATACGTTTTATTCCTGATATTGGGCAAATTAACCGTTAAATATAGCATACATTATATATATATATATATATATATATATATATATATATATATATATATATATATATATATATATATATGGGGAGAGATAGAGAGAGAGGGAGAGAAAAAAGGTTTATGGTGAAAAGTGTTTTTCCCCAACTTTATGTAATCCAAAGAAACATGACATTGAACAAATGAAAAAAAAATGCATTCTGCTGCACGTGACGCACACGGGTTTGCTGTTTCTAAATCGAGGCTGAGCGCCTTGAGCAAGATTAGATGTATCATGTGCCTCTGAAAGGCGGTGCACACAATACATGTTTAATTTAGACGGCGGAGTCTTTCCACAGCAGTCACTCAGCACACGCGTCTTGTTATAAATCACGATTAACAACATGAACGTTACTTGAAAGACAATTTATGAAGATGCAAACGAATAGAATACAGTTCTAATATTTCAGTAATATGGCTTTCAAAACAACTTTAATATTAGGGCGATCAGGCATATATATATATATGGCCCAAAACGTTGCTGAAGCACGAAGCTCAGCTTAAGATTGCAGCGGGTATGGAGCACTTGATATGTACTTGTGTTTTTCAAGTATATCTGTATGTATATATATTCCAATTATAGCGACAATGATTTAATAAATATAAGTTTTCAGTATTATTTCTATCCCTGTTTATTGCCTTTAATCTTTATATATATATATATATATATATATATATATATATATATATATATATATATATATAGATAGAGAGAGAGAGAGAGAGAGAGAGATATGAAGGGTGTCCATAAAGTTCGTGTGTTATAACTTTATTTGTATATGCAATAGAAATTATTTGTAAAAAGGATTAGAAGGAACTAAATCTATATTTTTTAAGGCTTTATTGAAATTTTATTTAACTTTCCACATGACCGCTATCATTAGCAGTACAAAGGGTAATACGATTTTGCATTCCACGGAAAACATTTGCCAACTGATTTACAGTAATGCCTGAAATCACATTAGTTATTTTAGCTATACTTAAAACTCGGTACATTAAGTTTTATAACATTTTTTACAGATTATTTCTATCGCAAATACAAATAAAGTTATAAATATTTTAAAGTGCAAACGAAATTTATGGACACCCTGTATATATATATGTGTGTGTGTGTGTGTGTGTGTGTGTATGCGTGCGTGTGTGTGTCAGAATCTCTATCTATAAAATGCAGGATGTTTGTGTGTGTAACAAATGCACGGACACAATTTTCTACGGATTTGCACCAAAATTTACATGCACATGCTCCAAGTTAGGGGAAAGGCCAAGACCGACTTTGCATTGCCAACTCCCATCTATAGTGATCGATTTTTTCATGCTTCTACGGCAGTTTTCATGTAGTTTGCGGGCATTTTCTACTGGCCAGAATGAGAGCCTAGAGCTGGCTACCACGAATAGGTAGGAATATTCTATTACCCAACGTGAGAGCCATCAGCTGACTGACACGAATGTTAACTAGCATGTTAGCATGTTAGCATGCAAAAAAAAAATCGAAAGCTGCATTCGTCACAAGTGGCAAAAATTTAAATCTGCATGGCACTTTATTCCAATTGGCTCATTCGCTTGCTTAAAGTCAACGTTGATTCTGATTCCGCAGAACTGGGTTAGGTGTGAAAAAGTATTTTTCCATCGGTTTTTCAAGTCACGAGTCCTTTTTTAAAGCTGATCGTTTTGTGTTCATTTTGTTTAATCATGATTCACTGGCATTCGACTTATTTAACAAACGTTAGTACAATCTGAGGAATTCCACATTCAAAGTGGGACGACCCGTCCATTCCAATTCCAGGAAATTAACCTATTCCAAGTCTAACTGATAAACTGTAAAACTTGAATTATAGTAAAATTTACGTACAAGTCGAATATATGTAAAACTTGATTAACCTATGAAAATCAAAGACAGAATGAAAAAAAACGAGAATTTCTTTCTTTAATATTTTTCATATCTCATTATCTGATAAAGTTTCAATTTAGGTGAAACATGGTAGGATGATACATGTTTCCTATTTTTTCTTTATCGTGTCATTCATATATATATATATATATATATATATATATATATATATATATATATATATATGTATATATATATATATATATATATGTATATATATATATATATATATATGTATATATATATATATATATATATGTATATATATATATATATATATATATATATATATATATATATATATATATATATATATATACCATTGAGGACATTAATTGAAACAACCGCTATAGTTTCCTTTCTTTTACCATACGATCAGTTTTAGACTCATTGGCATAACAGTTTGTAAACCATTTCTATATTTTCCTCAGTAATGTGATATGAATCGATTTTAGGGGTGTATGATGAAAATTGTTTGACCATGAAAAATATTGCGTCATCCGTGATTGCATCAGATTTTCATCGCCCCCTAGACACTATTGTCTCGACTGTTGAGCATTTGTTTGCGATGTATGTTAGTCATAGGAAACGCACGGACATTGAAACGCTGCATGAACACAGTGACAAGCCTTACTATCGAGCAAATTATATTACTACAAATTGACCCGAAAACTCTTATGATTAAAATGTAATAGAAAACTGTGGTCAATCTGCAAGGAACGACTTCATGGAATGGACAGACAAAGTACTAACATCTACACGGAGTCATATTTATTTTTTTTTAAATACGAAAAATTTAATAATAACGGAATTATTCGTTTTGTTTCAATTAATGTGCACCAAGTATATATATATTCATATATATATATATATATATATATATATATATATATATATATATATATATATATATATATATATATATATATATATTCTCTGCTAAATTTCAAATACGATCAAAAACGAAAGACGATTAATTTTAATGATCGAATCTTGAAAGTTACGATGAATCCTTCTGAGAGTAAGAGGGAATTCCATGAGAAATTATCCAAAATTCGGTGTCACATTTTCCATCCTCTGATTTTCTTGTGTTGTACGGATTTAAATTTTACATCTGATAGATGTTTTTTTATGAAAATTAATATGAGCATCTAGTCCACTCAATTTAATTTTCTCTTACTATATTCCTGATGTCAAAATAATAAATAAAATCAAGTTTGATACAGTATGCAGCTTTCATATTAGGAGATGCACTCAGTACTTAATATCTGTGCGTCTTCAAATGGTTATACATCTTAGATGTCGCGTTGATATTTCTTTTAGTGCCAAGAACTAGCCGTGAGTGTTCATATCAAAGATATCACTTAGATGTCTTCAAACCGCCCACTTGAAGAATTCCAAATGAAGAGGCTATGTAAATACGATGATTCATATGTTTAAAACCAGTGCGTAATGAGAATTAAAATGTAACTTAAAGGTAAATTCTCTTTAATTTCATTTATGTCAAACTGATCGATTTTTCCCTAGCTGGTCGATTTCTATAATATGACATCATATATCCGTGCGTATAATTTAGTAAATTTAGAGGAAATGTAAAACACTAAATGACGAGACAATCTCTCCATAGGGAATCACTTATCAAGAGTGAAATGTGCACAGTACGAAAAGCAGCCTGCAGATCTTAGTTCACACTCTATATTCCTGAGATGATGTATTGCAAATATTTACACTATTTACACTGTTCGGACTGTTGGCCTCATTTTTGTTGCTATATCCACGACGTTGTACGCTCCAAACTTCTTCATGTTATTGGAATTTCGAACTGAAACCTTTATTCGTCCCCAGTTCATTTCGTTCTAGTTCCACTGCCGGAAGTCTCGCTATCAGTTATCCCCCTTTAACACAAATCTCGAAGTTTTTGTTCATTTCAACTGTAGCTAGGTATTGAACGATCACCTCTTGGGTCAATTCACAGGATTCAACCAACGCTTTTATCAACTTAAGGAAATCAGTGTATGAATCTTTGGGACTTATAAAACCTAATGTCCCAGTAATTTTTTCCAGATCTTATATTACAATTTTGTTGTATAATTGTTTTTTCTCGAGAATTATTATAAGTTGCTTACTATAACTCATCATTTT
This sequence comes from Acanthosepion esculentum, assembly GCA_964036315.1. NCBI lineage: Eukaryota > Metazoa > Mollusca > Cephalopoda > Sepiida > Sepiidae > Acanthosepion > Acanthosepion esculentum. Next base: position 11,878,212 of record OZ038477.1, read on the forward strand.
CTTCCAGTAAGCATGGAAAAATGTATTGCACCATCAGCATGGTGCCTGGCGAGTGCTATTCCGATACATAAAAAAAGAATGCAAACGGTATTGCAAGTTTTTGACCCATCTCCATTTGAATGTAGAGGGGGGTATTCTTTGGCGTTTCTGTCCGTCTCATGACGGATTTCCTACTAGGTAACCATTATATAAACACACCTGCAAAAGAGGTTGGGACACCTGTCTTCCCCGGCTGCATTTCCAAATGATTTGGAACTCAATCCTATCAGCCATACGCAATAAAACTGAGCCTTATGTAATTTAGCTTGATTTCGCGAATTCATATGGATCAGTTCCTCATGATTTTATTCGAAGCAAGGTTGTAGAAATCATTATTTCAGAGCAGCGTTTATGCAGTTTAAGGGTGGTAACTACTCCACCAAGTGGCAAGCATTGTAGGTCAGCAGTATGATTGGGGAGTGATTTCACCACTTTTCATTATATTTTTATGGAACTCATATTACGGGGTGCAGCAGACATAGAAAAGCGAGTGCTGACTAAGAAAAAAATGGTTCATGGATGACATCACCATTCTTGTCCCGTCTAAGATCAATGCCGAAGAATTGCTGCAAGGCTACTATAAGCTTTTCGCGTGGGAGAGAATGAAAGCGAAACCTAATAAAATGTTATCATAACTCAGAGGCTCTATCAGGGAGATTCCCTTCTGCATTGGTCGTGGAATGATCCTATCATCAAAGAAATTGCAGTGAAGAGCCTCGAATGGCTGTTTGAAATTCCATTGACTGATCGGCATGGGAGTAAAGAGGTGCAGAACGTGGCACTAGATGAAACGGAATCCATCGGCAGAACCAATCTCCCCGGTAAACGGAAGCTTGGCGCAGCCAAAATGATTTCCTGCTCCGGCTTCTGTGGTCGTTGCAGGTATATGATATTAGTTGGTTTCGCATTCAGCAGATGCAAAATGTATTAAAAATAAAGTACCCACGCAAGTGGCATGGAGATCCACCCTGCTTCCCCACAGCGGAACTCTTTACTAATGCTGGAAACTTGCAACTTGGCAAATTCTCATTGATGGAGTAGTTTATGTTTGGGAAGCTCTGCCTTCGTATGATGATGGGGAACTCGGCCGATAACTTCGTCCGCAAGTTGAAGGCAGATATCAAAACTGGCAGCAAATAGTCAGCAGTAGAAACCACCCAAGAAACATAATCTAGCCCTCGAACCAAGGAGATTATAGGGGTGGCCCAAATCAACCGAGCTCTCATGGGCAGCTTAATGAACCAGTTTTACTTCAAATAAGGTCCAAAGGAAAAACAAGACATGGCGATTGGAAAAATCAGAAATTTCGATGGAAAGCAGCGAACACCTAATGCTATTTCCTTGGAATGCTTGGAGTAATATTAATCATATGAAGCTATCATGGTTCACCCTGATTGCAAAAAAAATCCGTTGGCAATATCATTAGTCTTGTCATCAACCAGTGTGAAGCAGCCAACAGTCTGTAACGGCCAGAGAACCTAAGATTTATTTTCACAAATGTGAAAGCCCTGTGCGGAAATAACAAATAATTCCTAGCAATTCTCTGCTGAGTAGAATTCTTACTTGATTTTGGGACACCTCTGCAATTTCTGGTACACATCATTGAGACACACGCACGCCCTGACATTGTAGCGTGGTCTGATTCAAAGACGTGTGTCCTCCTCCGAGTAGAATTAACGGTTCCATTCGAGTAGAACAGGGAGGAGACGCACGAGCGAAAGAAAAACAGTTACGAATCGCTGAGATTCGACTCCGAGGAAAAAAGGTCAAAATGACATGTGCTACCTATTGAGGTAGGCTGCCTTGGATACATGTACGGTCAATCATTTCCTTCCTTTTGAAGGTAGGCATCACTGGCGCGTGTCATATCGTCTTCAGGCTAAAGATCAACAGGCATCAAGTTGGATTTGCTCATTATCCAAAATAAAGAATGTTAATTAACTCCATGCTCCCAACACAATTCTACTTACGATTTAAAACATATCTGTTTACCTTCCATTCTCCATCATTGATAACGGTCGCTATCCAACACGTTGTGTATTGGTTAACAATCAAAATCAAAAACCACGCTGACAATCTGGCTTGCATTTGTATAAGAAAATCGCAGATACTGACACGTATACAGATTAAACAATATACTGTTCTGCGTCAAAACCGCTGGTGGCGCCAAGGGTGGTAGTACAGCCTTAGATAAGGAAACTCTGTTACCTCCAATGGTTGCCAGGTGATAATGTCATGGTATCATATGTGCTTTCACACATTGTAGAAAAATGAAGAGCGACGATTGAATTATAGAAATAACAATGCCCGAATTTCTTTAGTCGCATATTTATTACTGTAATACAAAAACAGACACACTGTCGTTAGCTATTTCTTAGGAAATATACTAGTGCAAACGATTAATTTATTATGAACCTTTCCGACAATGGAGTCAGTATAGTTATTATGGACACTAGCATCTACATTGAACAATTAGAATCACTCCTAAATAACGACAACACCGACATTAAAACCTATTAAATTATTATAAACACTGAAACACAAACGTTCAACAAATCTATTGATAAACTATTAAAAAATGAAAATAATTATTGGCCTAGATTAATAGATTACCACTCCACTATACCCACACTAAACGGCTTATCCAAGACACACACACCGGCATATCCATTAGACACATTTATCCAGAATTAGCAGTACACACCACAGTTAAGCTAGAGCCGTCATTAAAATCTTATCTCCGTTTCTATGAACCATCAGTACAACACACATCAAGCATTAGGATGACGTACCCCAAAGAATACAACAGATAAATAAGACGAAGATGTCTATGGCTAGTTTAAACATCAAATCACTATACACCGATATATCCATCACGAAATATCTTAATATACTAAGAAATCACCTCATTAAATACAGGGAAAAGTTTCCTCTACTCCTACACAAAAATATAAGCAAATTAATCACTAGCCATTAATATATTCTACAAACAAAGATTTAATCTACCTATGGTGTTTACCTCTCAGTAGTGCCCTCGCTTGCTTCTTTCTAGAATTCTTAGAATCCGCCCCGTTTAAACATATCTTACCTACCACCTTTACTTACCTAATATATATTGATGACGTCCACTTATTTTATCCCAAAGACACTAAATTTTTAAACATAACAGCTAGATAAAATAACGTTCAAAAACCATCGAATGCACACACGATTTTGAAACAAATAATTCCCTACCTTTACTTGATATCCTATTAATACGCCACTATAATAAATTAGATTTTCAAGTTTACCGAAAACCTAATAACAAAAATGATATTATCAATTTCTGTTCCTACCTCAGATAGAGAATAAAATCTGGAATAATTATAGGATTTTACCTTAGAGCTCTTCGCATATGTATGACTGATACATTAGTAAGTAAGAGGATTATATTGTGAGCGCATTTAAACTTCTGCACTTCAAATACCATTTCATCTAAAACGCAAAAACGTGCTCACAATATCCATGAAAACGACATGAATACATCCAACAAAAATTATACAAAATTTATAATCCTACCCTCCAACACTTCAACTAAACTCGTAAATGAATTAAGCACATCCCTATTACAAGGATTGTTACTACGTAAACTAACGGAGATATAAGCAGGATGAAAAATAAAACAAAAATCAATTCAAATGCTGGAGTTTATCAATTCAAATGTCGACATTGCAGAAACATATACATTGGAGAGACATCACGCGATCTAAACACCTGCATCTAGGAACACAAAATATACTTGCGATTAGATAATTATTCAGATTATCTCGTGTTACACCGCAACGACGTAGGACATGACTTAAGTTTCACCAATACCAGCCTTCATCTTTATCCTGTTAATTTTTGGGATTCCTATCCATACACATTCTATCTCTTTCTTTCTTCATATATATATATATATATATATATATATATATATATATATATATAGCACTCTACTTCCATGTCTTTTGAAAAAATTGTGATAAAATTTCTGTAAATTCGGAGTGAATTATTAATATGATCATAATAAAAAAAGAACAACAATAATAATAATTTATTATTATTATTATTGTTAATAATAAACCTCGAAGTATTAAATATACAGTTTATTTTAATGAAAACCAGGTACTCAAACTATACTTGAGATGAAAAGTAAACATGCATAATTGATTTAACCCCATTGGCATATGGCTACAGGTTGACTAATCCGATAATGTTCTTCTTTTTATCTTTGTGTGAGAATTTTAGTTTGGGAGTCTAGGAGATCGAGCAATTGCCTCTAATGTAATACCCATTTTGTTTTGTCTTTGTTTCTTTACCTTTGGTTAATGAATTCTTTGGTGACACTTCCTCTAAGTCATTATGGATGGGGATCTACACTATAAAACTTGATAACAGTTGAGTCTTGACTCAATGTTGAATCTCGCCTATGGCATGGAATAATAATGCAACACAAAATGTACTTGGAACAAAGAATGTATTATAACAAGAAAGCGTACACAATAAGTACCTATAGTATTTCTGTATATTTCTGGGAAGACGTTCCTGGAGAATGTGTTGACTAGTCGCAGTCGATCAGAGTCTCTAGTTGGATCTCGTGATACTTTCTCCTCGTCTTCCGGTATCAACCATTATTTATATAGTTGGTAGTCACCTATGCAGATTAGGTGGATCCCACCACAACAATAACTATCACTGTCATTGGCATCGAATTGTTGAACATTTGTCGGATGACATTCTGCGTCCGTCTTTCATAATGTAAGCTATTCTAGATTTTATACAAGTTGAAATTATATTTTTGTTTTCTTTAATTTGCTTTTGAGTATCTTTAACTAGATTTAACTAGATTTTTACATTTTAATATTTTTGTGACAACCCCCAATGTAAAAATAATTCCACCTCTAACATTTCATCTAGTAGTGCTCACTGCGACTTACAAAATTAAGTCAATACAATTTTCATATTCCTGTGTTACAACCATGAATACAGTACTAAATATACCAACTGCTATCTCATGGATAGGACAGACTATTTAATCTTGGCCGACAGTCGTCCTAGAGATGGTACCTTAAAAATAATTACCACTTGGCGGACAAATACAAAACGCGTGAAATTACAAATCTCAATAAGTACAAACCGAACTCCTACCAGATTGGTCGTCACTCCGGTCAAGAAGTGCCGCGTACCTCAGAGAGGAATCAGTCTGGTGCCGAAAAATCTGTCACTGGAACAAAACACTCTTCCTACAACGAAAAGACACCTGGTCACCAAACCCAACCTTGGACTAAGTGACTTAATGCCAAATCAACTAATAAAATTAAAGTGAGCGAAATGGTCTCCGGAAGAGTATCATTATGTCTGGCATCTTTTACAAAACACACAAAAATCCACAAAAGAACATCACGGATGAGACATACCAAATATGGATAACGGGAGTAGAAACTAGAATAAGATCCCATCTCAAACCAAGTTCATATGTTTTCAAAGATGAACAATTGATAAACAAAATGATCTTGGAAAATTGCAGGAAAAATGCAGGAATCTCAGGACAGGATGGATAGATTACCGTAAAGTCTTTCAAAGTGTGTCACACTTTTGGATCTTTAAGTCTTTGGAAATATACAAAGCCTCCTCCGGGGTAGTAAATTTCTTGACACACCTCAGGGGACTGAGGAAAACCACATAATGGCTTAATTAGACAAGAGGTACTACCACCTCCAACCTCTTGAATATCCGACGCGGAATCTTCATGGAGACACCTTTTCTGTTTTATCTGTCCTTAACCCCCCTTACACAAGAACTAAGCAATAATAGCTATGGATACAATCTAAAGAAGAAAATATTCAATAATCTACTCTACATGGACGATCTCTTTGGCAAAGACGACAATGAATTTAATGGTCTCCTCAATACTGTAAATGTTTCACTAACGACATAGGTATGGATTTTGGATTAGATCAAATTGCAAAGTAACATTCAAGAAAAGGTGAAAAACAGAAACAAAAAATTCAATACATCTTGATGAGGGAACTGGAGCAAGAACAAGCCGATAGGTGACTAGAAAAAAGCGAAGGAGATGGAATACTGTATGCACAAACGAAGGAGAAGGTAGTAATGGAATAACACAGGCGTGTGCGTCTGGAACTGAATACCGAACTGAAAAACAAAACAAAACAGAATATCAGCCATAAACACGTTGGCTATCCCTGCGGTTTTAACTCTTATACTGGACCCCAGCTTGAATATTACTGTTGTGAAAATAGTTAAATTAACAACAATAATATTCCATCCCAACAATAAAGTATCTCGCGAGAACCAGAATCATTTAAAAAATCGTTGTCAACACAAAATAAAAATAAAAATTCTAGCACTTGACAATTACTTCGACATGAAACTCGGAGTTAGGCAATCAATGTAAGGTACGCATTATGTATATTTCTTAATATATATATATATATATTCACTTTTATTCATCAGAAATGAGATATGGAAAAAGAAAGAAATCATCATATCTTTTTTTTTGTGTGTTTGATTTTAATCAGAAATTTTCACGCACAGATCTTCAAAATTTCATAATATGAGAAGGATTAAGCAGGTTCGAATTCTGGTGGGGGAAGCATTTTTTTATAATCAAATTTCTGGAATAGTCAGTTCAGTAGACAAAATAAAATAGTTAAAAAAATAAAAAGACCGACTACACAAATATAGCTATCAGCTAAATGTAACCATTAAAGTAATAAAAATGTGCCGATTTATAAATAAAATTCCATTACTTCATTATATATATATATATATATATATATATATATATATGTGTATGTGTGTGTGTGTGTGTGTGTGTGTGTGTGTGTGTGTGCGTGCGTGCATAGATATACACCGGTCATGTGTAAATATATTTGAATAAACATGGATAGTTTTTTATTTTATTTTAATGTTATTTATAAGAATAGGATGGATTTTAAATGTGCAATCCGCTTGACCAATCAGGGTGCTTAATGTAATTAGCGTCAGTAATCGCTTAATCGGTATTTCAATTGTCATTGAATAATCGACAGTCTGACTCGTGCTTACCGCTGGATGCGTCATTTTGAATTTGCTTTATTTCCTTATTTTGTTTTTCTTCTTAGCTGTTTTGTGATTAGAACAATGTACGAGATGCGATCAAAAAGTATCCGGACTGCTACTATGGTAACGGAACTAAAGTAGGCAGGGTGAAGCCATTTGGCACACATTGACCTTGAACTCTGTCGCGCATACACACTAAGTTATAACGTTGACAACGCTTCCATTGTTTATGACAGTGCTTGAAAGGAAAATGTGTAGGGTGTGGTCGTCTCACCATACCACAGATGATCCACTTATGCAATAGTTTTTAGCTAACCCAACATTCCCTAGATCGATCTTGCGTCTTTTTCCTCTTCAAAATTCAAATCTACTTGAAACGAACAATATTTTAAGACGTCGAGGTAATCGAAGAGAATGCTCGCTATTTCCAAAAAGAGGTTCCAGAAATACTTCCATCACTAGAATCGATGTTGGATAAAGTCGTTGGCTTCAGAAGGAGGACGTCTTCGGAGATAAATGCCGATTTTAAAAGCGTTTTCTTTTTTAGCACCAGCCACGATACTATTTGTTCATAACTTGTATACTATGGATCAGACTCTATTTTTGTTCGATAAAATATTCCATATACGACGGGAGCTTTTTTCCCCCAAAACATTGTTTCAGTTAAGAATGCGTAATTTATACCGGTTCATCTGTCGCGGCTGCCATTATCCGATTCCGAGAAAAACGACCTTGACCTTCAACACCACTGATCTGGCTGATTTAAGTCAAGCAGCATGCGAGAAACTGGACGACCGGCCAATATTGTTGACTCTGTACCTCGTGAACATCGGATTAGGCAGCGCTTTTCAAACATCGAACAACATTGGGATTCATTTAATATCTACGGTTTTCTACACCCTCTAGCCAGGGAGTACTTGAATAAATCGTTTTACATATTGTTAGCTCCTTTTTTCGTCAAAATCCACGCTGCTCGGCCTGGTATCATGGCTACGACTAGCTTGGACCGGCTCCGGCCTGGACTAGCTATGACCAGCTTGGACAAGCTAAGACCAGCGACTCGGGTGGAAACACTCGGTTCAACCCCCCTCCCTTCCCACATTAAACCGACCTTGTCACAACCTGGCCCTGTGGAAGGTCAAGTAAATCCATGGTCTTTTGGCTAAGATCACGGTGTAGTATCTGTTCTCAGATTACTCGCTGGACGATCGCCTATGGGGCTGAGATTCGATCTCTGATACAGGCCGGTCGCAGGGATTCGTCCCTGCGCTGGTAGTATCGCAGCTACGTCTAGCTATGACCAGCATTGACAAGCTATGACCAGCTAAAGACCAGCTTGGACAAGTTAAGACCAGCTAAAGCCAAAGTACTGCGGCCCCGGTGAAAACTCGGGTCCACTCCCCCTCCCTTCCCACATTAAAAACCGACCTTGTGTCACAACCTGGCCCTGTGGGAGGTCAAGTAGATACCTAGTATCTGTTCTCAGATTACTCGCTGAATGATCGCCTTTTGGCTGAGATTCGATCTCTGATACAGGCCGGTCGCAGGGATTCGTCCCTGCGCTGGTAGTATCGCGGCTACGTCTAGCTATGACCAGATTTGACCAGCTCTGGCCAGCTTGGACAAGCTATGACCAGCTAAGACCAACTATGACTAGCTATGACCAGCTCTGACCAGCTTGGACAAGCTAAGACCAGCGACCCGGGTGAAAACACTCGGGTCAACTGCCCTCCCTTCCCACATTAAACCGACCTTTTGTCACAACATGGCCCTGTGGGAGGTCAAGTAAATCCACGGCCCAGATGAAAAACACTCGGGCCCCCACGTTAAAAACCGACCTTGTGTCACAACCTGACTCACTGGGGGGGGGTCAAGTAAATACCTGAATTAAAGTGTAGTATCTGTTTGCAGATCGCTAGCTTTGTCGGCCTTTTGGCTGAGAGCGTCACTTGATACTTACCTGGTGTAGGGATTCGTTCCTGCGCTGGTAGTATCATGGCTACGACTAGCTTGGAGCGGCTCCGGCCTGGACCAGTTATGACAAGCCAAAACTAGCTAGGACAAGCTTACACCAGCTATGTCTAGCCTAGACCAGATATGACCAGCTTGGACAAGCTATGACCAGCCAAGACCAGCGGCCCGGGTGAAAATACTCGGGTCCCCACGTTAAAAACCGACCTTGTGTCACAACCTGACTCAGTGGGGGGTCAAGTAAATACCTGGATCAAAGTGTAGTACGCTACCTTCCGGTGCTTTTGTCGAGAGATTACACTTCGGCGTGATCCCGTTTCCGCGGTCGATCCGCCATGGAAGACGTATCTCCTCTCTGACTCACTCGTCAAGTGTTACACTTCGGCACGATCCCCTCACTTCGGTTGATCCGCCCGGGAAGTCGTATCACTGCTCAGACTCGACCCAACGAACCTTCGTACGTTTTCGATCAACCAGCTACTACCAACTCTCCCTCCAGCTACCGCCGACGACCAACTCTCCCATCCGGCAGTCGACCAGCTACTGCCGACGACCAACTCTCCCATCCGGCAGTTGACCAGCTACCGCCGACGACCAACTCTCCCATCTGTCAGTCGACCAGCTACCGCCGATGACCAACTCTCCCATCCGGCAGTCGACCAGCTACTGCCGACGACCAACTCTCCCATCCGGCAGTTGACCAGCTACCGCCGCGACCAACTCTACACTCGTGTCGCCGATACAACCGAACCAACTTCCCTGAAGGAAACCAGTCTTACCGGACCCGACACCGATACAGCACACTTCTCCGGAGTACACTCTTGGACACTTGGGATAAATAAATTCGACGTTTACTGTTTCATAAACATCCGCCTTTGTCCTCTGATTGTCATAGCTGTTTCTCACCTTTCTTCAATAAGCTTGCGGGGGCGACATACTTATCGGCCCCGCAACACATGTAATATTCCATGAAAGACGGTAGAACATTATTTGCTCTTTCAAATTGCAATTTTCAGAGCTTTTAAAATCTTTTCACAAATACTCTACCAAAATTAGTTTCTTTAATTCAGCCTGTTATCTATTGATCAAAGGTTTATTTTTAATGATATTTAAGATATAAGCTGAGAAAAAAATGTATATGATTTGTCTGGAAATAACTACCTCAGTTTTAATTAAACTCATAAATAAATGTTGTAAGTATTAGTATATTGATGAGGCATGTAAACAACAACGTTTGCTACTACTCTCTCTCTCTCTCTCTCTCTCTCTGTCTGTCTGTCTCTCTCTCTCACTGCTATTTACTGATTCGTTATAAATGTAACAGAAATATAAAACATCGTATGAAACCCTGAGGTAACGCATGGACTATAGCAACAAGAATAAAAACTGCAGACATATCAGTTCAATAACGCATGCTCTACACCCGCACTTGGACAAAAGTTTTAAATTATTCACAAGTCTTTCATACTTGGAAGCAGTTATCCTTCCAAGTATTAGTTATTCGTAAAGGTAAAGCGACATTTGCTCATGTGCATCAAGACTGGCGCATGCGCAGGAAACTCACTGAAAGTGTCACGCAGCGTTAGGCACCTACGCACAGATAAACGGTGCTTCCCTTTGTTCAAGGACGCGTTAAGGTTGAGTGAATACAACAGTTGCAGACAGCGTGTGAAAGGGAAGGAGAAGGAGAGGGGGGTAGGGAAGGGAGGAAAGAAAAAGAAGGGGGAAAGAAAAAGAAACGAGAATAAGTGGTGACAATGCTATATATATATATATATATATATATATATATATATATATATATATATATATATATATATATATATGTAAAGTTTAACGAAAAATAAAAGTATTACATGAATGAATTAATGAAAGCCAGCTGAAGAACAGAAAGAATAAGGAGACAAAGAGATGCAGGAAAAGAATGGTTAAAAATGACACATTAATAAATTTAAAAATAAAATATGAGCGACGAAGGAAGGAAAAAAGCAAGCAAGAAAGTAAGGGAGAAAGAAACAAACAAATGAACAACAAGAAAGCAAAAATGTGCAAAGAAAGAAAAGAAAAAAAAACAATGAAAGTACAAGGATAAAGAAAAAAGAAATAAAAAATTTAAAAAGAGCCAAAAAAGAAAGGGAAAATACTGACAAAAGCACGAACAAAAAAGAAAGAAAGAAAGAAACTAACAAAATAAATCAATAAAAAACGTAAGGCGGGAAGAAAGAAAGAAAGAAAGAAAGAAAGAAAGAAAGAAAGAAAGAACAAACCACACAAACAAAAAAGAAAAAATTGTAATGTGGGAAAGAAAGAAGAAAGAATGAAAGAAAAGAAGGAACAAACAAATAAAAGAACATGCAAAAAAGAAAGAAATAGAAAGAAGGAAAGAAGAAAGTAGTAAAGAATGCAACACTGAGTCGAAGAAAGACACTAAAACAGAGAAACATAAGAGAAAGAAAGAAACAAAAGAATACAAATAAATAAAATATGTAAGTCGGGTAGAAAGAAAGAAAGAAAGAAAGAACGACACAAACAACAAAAGACAGAAAGATTTTAAGGTGGGAAGGAAGGAAAGAAGAAATAAAGAAAGAAACAAACAAACAAAAGACCAAGGAAAAAAGAAGGAAAGAAG
>OZ038477.1:11894936-11937436 GCA_964036315.1 Acanthosepion esculentum
GCAGTGGCGTGCTCTGATATAAATCTATTTTCGGGGTGTACTATGAAATTATTGCATCATCGGTGATTGCATCAGATTCCATAACGCCCAAACACTATTGTCTCGACTGTTGATTAGTTGTCCTACTTGTATTGTCTGCGATGGAGGTTACTCCAATGAAGCTTACGTTAATTCTAGTGCTGCATTAACACAATTGCAAATCAAAGTGCTATCGACTGGCACGGAAACTCTCCTGATTAAAATCCAATCGAGAATCTGTGGTCAATCTTCAAGGAAAGACTTCGGGGAATGTACATACAAAGTTCCAACATTTGCACTGCGTCATGTTTCATTGTAAAAAATACGAAAAAAAAGTAAATAATCATTATGACTTTTGTTTGAAATAATTTGCACAAGGGTGTATATACTAAAAGAGATTCGTGTGCACATTTATGATCGTGACTTATTATGTTATAGCAGATGAATTGTGATGAGAGGTAAAAGAAGAAAATGCGACGAAAAGAAAAAAATCCTGTTCAAATTATTTAAAAAGTTGGCGTCAGTATTTCGATTTGAATTTTAAAATTCTTCAATACTTTCATGTGAAACTCATTCAAAGAGATGAAATTCTCCTTTCTTATAAAAAATGCCTAAATCAACAAAAAATCTCCTGAGCCGACCGAGCTTAGAAAAGAATACAATATGGGAACCAGTAATAAGAGTGCTAGAGAAATTCAGTCAATAACAGTAAAAATTGCAATGTAAACCCTGGTAGAAAAAACAATAATAATAACAGAAAAATTGCTATATGATCACTGGTAAAATTTAAGTCCTAAACATTCTTACACAGATATCCTCAAGAAAACAAGACCCTGTGGTTAATGACGTTGGTGAGATCAAGTGAATAGATCCAAACGACTGTGAGTTCAATACCAGGCCACAACAGTGGTGAACCAAAACAATTGCAGAATTGCAATCACCTGAAGATGGCAGGGACGTACAACGGCCAAAATGTTGTAAATATGGCAATCAAGATGAGGATAACAGTCCGAATAAAGTAAATAATGCAAGTAATCATAATACCTCATCTCAGAGATATAGACAGCTAGCAGCACTTTGTTAAGTGTTAATGAAAATTCAAACCATGCAAAAGCAGTTATCAAACAAATGCCGAGAAGAATTGAATAAAGATAGTCAAAATATTTGTTGGAGATGAGAATATTTAAGGGAATTATGCGTGAAAGCCTTAGATGAAGATTAGCACATGTCCAAAATGAATTTTAGAAATGTTGAACTTACAAAAGAAGACAAAACATTAAGAGAAAAGCTTAAAGTGCAAGCGAAAGTACAAGTCCCTATGGTTGATATCACTTATCCAGGCACTCCATATTATATGAAGTATTTTCTAAAATGATGGCAGCGATAAGCTACAGATGTGTGCCAAACAAAGATATTATTGAAGGTAGATAGCAGCAGAACGCGATATAGAAAAGAAAGACCAAACGTAATGTAATTGCAGATATGCAAAAATTATATTCTTAATAATAGCATCACGAAGAAACATGTATATGGGGTTAGAGTAAAATACATAAAAAGAGAATTTGTATATTTAATCTACAGAGAAAATATTCAACAGATTTTGTAAACATAAAAATTCTTCAACTTGTTGAAATATCAGGTTTTTTCGGAATATATTTTTCGATTTTCAAAATCAACTTTTATTCCTAAATTTATGTAAAAGGTGCTTAAATCAGTTAAAATAAGAACCCTGAATATTTGTACATTTTTGACATCGTGTTAGGAATTTATTTATGCATTTACGATAAAGGTTTGGACGCTAAAAATAAATTGAATACATTTTGTGTATCTTCTTTGTAACGGAATGTCTTCTGGGTTAAAACATTGTCAAGTTGCCTGAAAAATATGTTAGTCAGTTGACAAGTGATTAGAGGAATCTGCTGAATGTAAAAATTCTATCCCTAGTTGGTTCAAAGCTCATCCTGCCAACATATGGCCGAATATTGACATGACGCAGAATTGTCCCTAATCTATTAAACAGTGACGGTCGCATTTTAACCCTTTGACACTTGACCACTGTTTTACAGGTGGAAGAGAAAATGACGTAATGCGAGGCCACCGGTTGGACAGTGATAGAGAGAAATGACTTAATGTCCAGGCACCGTGGAGAACGGTGGGTAAACACTTGTAACTATTTTATATCTACCGTGAAATATTACATAGTAGAATGGATAAAAATGTCCAGGAATGGAAAGCTCAAAGGGTTAAGTTAAATAAAACGCACTTCTTCCATTTTTTGTCAGTAAACATTTGTAGTGAATTCTCTGGTTAGATTCCAGAAAGATTTAATGCGTAACACCAATGAAAGATCATCAGCGAGTCGCCATATTCTTCTATGGATGAAATATCGGTTTTGGAAGTTGTCTGGGTTCCCCATTTATAATGAATCTGCCAATTTTCTTCTGAGCTGATCAGATATATTTTCAATGCTGGCATATCTGAGATATTTCTCTGAGACATTGACGTGGGTTTTGTTCAACTAGTGATTTCTGATGTTGATTGTCAATTGCAAATGGACGTCCTCTACCACTTTGATATTCAAGATCCCCAGGGGAATTTCAAGAACTAGCGCTTTACATACCTATCACAAGGATTCATTACTCTGTTAATGTTGGCCACAGTTTTCAGGCCTTAACTTAAGTCAAGATTAGTCAGGGAAAACACAAGAGTAAAATTAAACACCCACCAGTAGCATATTCAGAACTATGTACATAATATATTCATTGGTATTAATTTCAAATTTGATTGCAAAGGACACTTAAGATGAACAAAAGGGCAGAAAACCACTTGACTTTCAATAGGGATGGACACGGAAAGTTGATATCTCAACCATATAGTTATTCCTAAAATTGGTGCAACTAGTGTTCTTCTAAGAGAGGATGTTGATCCTGTTTCTGAAGAATTCAACAGATTTTCATCAAGGCAGTTTTTGTGGACAATACTATTAAAACACTCGTTGTGAGGCATGGCTTTTTATAGCTATGGGAAAAAAAAACTTAAAAGAATATTTCACTAGTTTGGTTGTTCACTTCATCAATATGAACTTCCATTTAGAAGTACAAGAAACCCTACTACTTTTACCGATGCTCTAGGGGGAATTACCTGAAATGATTGCCAGGATTTACCCCAGGGATAATTTAACGCTAACAGTGATCCCCTGTATAACTTATATATTACTGCAGGTGCAATGGTAGATTTAATGTTGACCAGAGTCTACATTTTGAATATATAAACAGGAATGCAAATTGACCACTAAATCAAGTAAGATGGCTTACTTTACAGATAAGGTTAATGTGTTTATGGACATAAGATGCCTATAAACCATAACTCTAACATAAATTATACAGCTTTATAAAACTTATAATTGAAATATATGAAATTAGTTGATTTGAAATTAGAAGGGATAATAAATTCCGTAACAAACAACCATATGACAAAGACGATTGAAATGCAGAATTCTACATTAAAAGATTTACAGCACATAAGTATTTACGTTTGATTCAGAACCGAACGATAAGAGATTAAGAAATTACATTCAAATCTGAAGCGACATTGATCAAATTTGATTAACCTCCCATAAAATGGAGTCTGTGAAGCTTTGGTTGAAGAAGTTTTTTTTTTCAATCGGTCGACTGCAAGAAGTTTTAATGAATGGAACGGCAACGAAATTGCCGTATTTATGTGTTCATTCGCAATGTGTAGAAAGAGCAGGTAAATTAAGTTCAGAAGCTTCATGAATTAGATAGAGACAAGAGGCAAGGAACCAAAAATGATTGCTAAAATAAGGTCTTCATTTAATTCAAAGGGAAGTCATACTGAACAATTTAGGTATATGATAATGTAATATGTATTAATTTGTAGTACAATAGTCTTAGTGTGAATTACAATAAAGAAAACAATTTAAATCCTATTGTTCTATAATATGTCCATCAGTATTATCTATTTGTGGTTGTATTAATTAATTATGACCTGTTAAGATGTGTTATATGTTATTCCTTGATTTAGCCGTTTTGTAATTATTATAATTTTTACAAAATTTCAGTTATCGAATACCGTAAAAAGAATTGTATATTTTGCATGTGGTGATTCATAATTAGAATTCTGGCCTGAATATATTTTCCATTCAATGTATATAATAGAAAAAATATCGACTTTACTTGAACTTATTCAAGAAATAGTAACATATTTTAAGTCGGTTTATCAGGAAAATAACTGCGAAAATTTGACATTTCGGTACATTTTTCTGATGATCATTAAAACTTATAGCCCAGAAATGGGTAAAGGTTATTAATTTAAATTTTAGTGACCTTTCTTATCATACCAAAACCTAGCTTTCGCACTGTGTTCAGTGTTGATTTTCTTAGAAACGTGAAAAATCAACCAGCCCGAATATCTCGCCCTCTCTCTCTCTCTCTCTCTCTATATATATATATATATATATATATATATATACATATATATATATATATATATATATATATATATATATATATATATATATATATATAAAATATTAGTGAATAGGTAAATATACACATACATATGCAATCATATATCTAAAATATATAAATATATATATGCATACATACATATACATACATATATATATATATGTATAAAAAATAATTCCAAGAGTATAGAATCCCGGTAGAACTCAATGTCCAGGACAGAGTAAGGATATAATAATAAAAAGGCTTAAACACTAATATTCCATGGTCATAATATTTACGATTGCAATGGAATCAATTATGACCATGAAATATTAGTGTTTAAGCCTCTTTATTGTTACATACACATATATATATATATATATATATATATATATATATATATGTGTGTGTGTGTGTGTGTGTGTGTGTGTGTGTGCGTGTGTGTGTATATATGTATATATATATATATATATATATATATATATATATATATATATATATATATATATTTATATGTCAAACAGTTCTAACGTCTGGCATATTCTTTTTGTATCATCTAATAAATGACGACACGTTGCTGGTTCAATTACGCAGTTGTTACTTAGAACCTATCCACTTTAGAACAATACATATCTGAATTCCACGTTCATTTATAGTGGAGATAGATAATCCTCTTCAAGTCCTACCAGAAGCAGAGCGTCACTTTCTTTTAATACTGCTCAGCCTCTGCAGGTAACATTGGGTTATTTTGGTCCCAACAGAACGTTTGTGGCTCATTGTTTACATTTTTGCAAGCAATACATTATTCTTCGCCTCTTGTCTTTTTGTTTTGTTGAATTTAAGGACGGAATTGCAAGTGAAAATAAGACCGATTAATATTTTCTCCTTTTAATTTTGGCTTAAGCATCTTAGGGATTCATGTCTTCAAATTCTTTACAAATGTTAAATGAAATACGTGGGGCATATCAGTGTGATTTTTTATTGTTTTTAGACAACTTTTTTGTTCATCATCAACCACTACAGGCCTAGCAGAACATTCTCGGCTTTCCAGATTTAAATATATTTTTCTGCAACTAGTAAACCAGTAGATTCTTAGCTATGGAACCATCTGTATAAACAGCGAATACACTTTTGCTCTTTATAATGCGTTTTCATTTTCTTTTGAGGAATAGATATTGTATTACATAATGGCAATAGTTTAATTTTAAACATTTCAAATTCCAAATCCACACACGAATACTATTGAACGATTTCTTGAATGTTAACTTACATTATGCGTATATATGTCATAATTTTAAATACTTGTAAAATGAAGATATGCCTTCAAACTCCACCTATGGCAAATGTTACGAACAGGAGTGTGGTTGTGGGTGTGTTTGTAACATATGCGCAGATAATTCACCCAGATATAAATGGAAATGGGAATCAATACACTAATGAGACTGGAATTCATACACGTTAAGCGATCTTCAGATAAATATCACCATTTAACGTTGATTTCTATATTTCTATAGCGGCAAATATCATATTTACATACATCTGCTCCCTTGTTTCTTAAATAGAGTGAATTCTAGATACATACTATATATATATATATATATATATATATATATATATATATATATATATATATATATATAAAGTTTGAACATTGAAGTCAACACTCAGAGATAGCTGGCTGATTCACGATGGACGCAATCGTCAGGCGCCCTAACGATTTCGTCCAGCATGAAACAGCCACCTCTGAGTGGTGACTTCAATGTTCCTTTTGATATTTATATTTACATACGCTCTATCTCTGATACTGAGCACTTTATCCCATAAATATAACACACCTTAAAACTATATTTCTTCATATATATATATATATATATATATATATATATATATATATATATATATATATAAACTTTTAAAATTATTACGTCTGATAGAATATTCGACCTTGGTTTCGACCTCACGGTTTCATCAGGTTAATTGTATCAACTGACCATCCAACGCTTCATTTAAAAAAACAAAACAAACAAAGAACGCTATATTATTATTTTCGTTTTTTCAAAAATGTATAAATAAACAAAGCCACGAGGGTCAAATGCATAACATTTTGGGCAATAGAATGGAGGTGCGTAAGGTGAAAGAAGAAAAAGGAAAAGACGAAGAAGAGAGAAGAGAAAAGAAAAGCAAATGTATTCTAAATTTAAGGAAGGTGTCTTGTAAATATAGGAAGGATGTGTGGGGAAGAAAATGTATTGTAAAAATAACAGTGGGGTTTTAATTTTTTATATATATAGGCAAATACTTAAGATTTCAGGTCTCCGGTTTAAAAGAGATTTGTATCTGGAAATGTGATAATCGCTAATTTCTCATGTTGGAAAATGAAGCCAATGCGGGTCTGATTTTTAAAAATTTTCTACCTTACGTACTGATCCCTGTTGTTTAGATTCCACATGTGGCTAATAAGTTTAGTTGAGAATCTAAGATTTGCTTGCTTAAAAGAACATCTTTGATCATACCATCTAAGCTTAAAAGAACCTTCTTCACAACTTTTATAGTTTTTTTTTTTTTTTTCGGACGATTAATATCAGTTCCAAGGTCACGTCCTATATGACCTTCCAATTTTTGATATTTTACCTCTGTTTGTTCTCATGTGTATTGAGCACGTTTTATATTACTAGTCTGATTCAACTCTGACCATACACATACACACACACACACACACACACACACACACACACATATATATATATATATATATATATATATATATATATATATATTCGAATTCGACGTATGAAGGTCAAGCAGATAAGTTCCTAGGAACGACAGCCCGAAAACCAGCACATGAGATTTGATTAGAGTGGTGAAGGTTTTGTTCAAAACCATCCACACTTTTCGAAGGGCCGAATACAGAGAACTGGTGCATTATCCCAGACAATCCTCTGCAGGTTTTGAACTCAACGTTGTCCATATCCTAGTCTAGTTGCGATCCAACGATATAGAACACAGTCTGTCCTGCCATTTACCCATAGCTGGAGAGAGAGAGGAATAGAATTAATACCTTTCCCAAGGGTATTAGCACTTACGTGAATGTAATGGACTGGAATTCAAACTCGGATCAACAATTCCTCAATCCAAGCCGAAAATCACTACTCAGTAGTGTCCCCTCAATATATATATATATATATATATTGACAATACACACTTGATAGTAATTTTCCTTTCTCTCTATATATTTATCTTTCTCTCTTTCTATTTATATATATATATATATATATATATATATATTGACAATACACACTTGATAGTAATTTTCCTTTCTCTCTATATATTTATCTTTCTCTCTTTCTATTTATATATATATATATATATATATATATATATATATATATATATATATATATATATATATAGTGAGGGAGATAGATAGATAGATAGATAGATAGATAGATAGATAGATAGATAGATAGAGAGAGAGATTTGTGCATAGGCATCTATCTATCAATCTTAGGAAGGTTAATGGCGATTTTAAAACTATTAAACTTGTGTCATAATTTCGATTGCAACTGAACCTTTACTTGGAATTCTACGGAATAGTCTAAGCTATAAGTACGAACGATGCAATAAGTAGGAACCATGCAACAAAAATTGCAGACATAAATGGAAATATATTTGCCTGCAATCATGTTGTCCTGTTGGAAAATTCTTAATCCATCTTCGCAAGTATTTTGTGTTGAACTACTTGTCTCGATCAAATTCAATTCTCTATTCATCAGCTTCATGTCATCTTAGCCATTATGATCCAAAGTATTGTCACCAAGTTCGCATTTCACTTATGTTAGCCACATTTAGGCTTTTGCTTTAACATATCTTCAATAGCATTGATTAACACCATCGAGACAATGAGTTTAATTTAATCATCTGTCAAAAAGTTGATTCATAACAATACTTTTTTTTACTCTGTTCTCACTCATGATATTTTGTTTATCATTCATAATTAAAAATAAATTATTCATTGCAACAGACCCTGAATTATTTTATTGAGGCTATATTTTAGCAATGAAATAATTAAAAGCGTAAAGGTTATTAATGCAATTATTACCACTATTACTGTTATTATTACCACACATCTCTCGCTTTTACTTTTATTCTAAGGTCTGCGAAACTAAGCAGTTAAGAATACAAATTTACTGAGAAATATGTATTTACTCATTTTATACTAAGCAAGGCAATAAAACCCCTAATATGCAGGGGTAACTGAGAGCAAAAGCAACTGAGAAAATCTTATTGAGAAAAGAGGACAATAAAAGAAGAGCATTCAAAATGTAATGACGATTGTTGATGCATTTATATTTTTGAAAATCGTAGTTGTGATGAAAGCAAGAAACTAGAAATGAGTTCCAAAGGCAAGACGTTCAAAACAATAAACTCTTAGAGTGGAAATTACCCCTACCTTCAGCAATTTCGACAGCAATATGAGGAAATCGTGCTGTCAACGTAATATTATGTGGCATACTCCCGCTGTTTGTACTCTTTCAGATATATTGATAACATACAATTTGCCAGTTTAAATCTGATACTGATACTTCTTGATCATAGCTAGGGCATCAGGAGGAGCGGTATGTATGTTTTCAGGGATGCCAGCAACATAACCTTTGTGTACATCAAGATAGTCATAATGTTGACTGAGTCTCGGGTTATAATTAAAAAAATATGCTATGGTACTGGTTTAGTTTGCAGCTCGTCAGATTTAATCCCATCAAGGTACTATCCAACTTGGCAAGATGTTGTTAAAATATTGTGGCTCTAAATGTACAAACAGGAATCTAGTGTATGTCCCATTGGTCACGCCAACGGGAAATTGCGATCATATCACCCCAATATATGCTGCCGGTTTTTAACTTTTCAATCCTTTGCTCCCTTTAAATGTAAAATATAGGCTGGTTCAGCTGAACAAAAATAGACAACTATCAAATGCTTACTAGCACTCTCTAGGTTACAGTACATAGGAATCATCGGGCCACATGATCAACATGAACGAAAAGAACCTGATCCAGGTGTGACGTTGGTTCCGATGTTACATTGAATAGTTCTTCGATGCTAAAAGCTGCTGTGTTGAATCTTGTTTCTGTTTACATTGAATTGGTATGTTATTTTAAATATATTGATTATATTTCCAATATTTACACGAAACTCACGAGCAATTTAACTATTATGTTATGTCGATTCTTATTGCTTCTATCCTTAATTCTTGGCATACATATTATACTAATTGACTATCACTTACTTACTGGCATTCTCTGAGGCACATTGAACAGAGCACATTTAAGCGACATTCTCTTATATTCTTTCTCACCAAACTGATCAGGTCACGACCGTTGAATGTCAATGTACAAAGGTATTTTCTCAAACACAATCCATTGTTTATACCTGTAGTGTTGCATTCATAGCTGAATCCTATTTCCTTACTTACATCTCATTTTATCTTGTTTCCTGCTATGCCATACCTGTCCTCATGATTTCTAGGCATGTTTTAAGCATTTACTTATAATTTAGTTTCTTTTCATTATGTTTTCGCCTTTACCATATCTGTTCTTTATGATCTTTTGTCAAAGTTCAAGTTAACTGGATTGAGGAATCGGTGAGCCGAGTTCGAATCCCAGTCGAATCCATTACATTCACTTACGTGCTAACACCCTTGGGAAAGGTGTGAATCCTCTTCTTCTCCCTCCAACTATGGGTAAATAGCAGGACAGACTGGGTTCTATAGCCTTCGATGGCAACTGGTCTAGCAGAAGGTCAACTCTGAATTCAAAACCATTCGGCGTCTGTACCGGCATCCGGTGGCCTCTTGGTTACTCCTGCCTCTGCGTCTGTGGAAATTCTGCGGCAAGTAAGAGCATATTCCCCCCTCCACTGGGAGAGCACGCGAGGTGTGGGTACCGCGTGTGAAGTTCAAACTCCCTTGTTACTCCGTTTCAAGAATTCACCGCCGTTGGAATCGGGAATGGCTGTCGCTCGTTTCAGCATTGGCGACGGATCGCCGTGCTTGGTCGGCCTTCGTTCCGGACGCGGTGAATTCCTTGGAAGGAGCCGGCTTAACCGATCCAGGGTGAATGCCGCAACATACATACATACATTATTAGCAATCAGTTATAATCCACCTGCCGTGCCTTTTTAAGTAGTGGCCGATGATGAACATGTACACCTTCATATCTTTTGCAGCTCTTAAATATTCTAGCTTTAGTGTTTACTATACTTCACATACTTTTCTGCTCTCTATTTACAAATAATTGTTATTTAGCTTAATCGTCGTTTCCATCTGTAGACTTCGATCAGACTTATGTGAGTCATATTTTCTGAACCCGCTTTCATCATTGTGAGTCATTGAACAATCAACTGCCTCTTTCTGATTTTTAATATAACCGTACATTTTTTTCCATTTTCCTTAAAACTTCCTACTTTCTTTACACACTCCATTCAGTTTCTTTCTGTAGAGCTCTATCTCTATTGCCTCATCCCTTCTTTATCTGTAAAGAAATTGTACAGACTTCACAGCCATATAAGAGGGTTAATATTAAATAGTATTTCTACACTCCTAACGAAATTTTGTTTTGTTTTTTGTTTAGTTTTTGGAATTTTAATTGGAATTTACATTTGCTATTCCAATGCTCCTTCGGATTTCAGTGCCAACTTTTCTGTGATTTGTAAAATATGCTTCACGTAAATTTAAACTGCTGTACTTGCCTGGTGTTTTAAATCTGCAAGTGAATCTTGGAATTTGCCTCTTTGCTCGTAATTATGGTATTATTTTTCAATTGCCGGTTTTCCATTTATTGCCATTTCCTTTATTACCTCGTTTAGAAGTTCCTGTAGTTTATTTTCTGTGTCTGACAGTGGGCAGTAAGTAGCCTTACAATGGTCCTTAAAATCAAAGGTTTTGGTAATCAATATGAGACTTCCACAATATGTGCATGTGTCTTCCTGAGACAATTTTGAGAATGAATAAATAATACTTTAACAATTTGGATTGCAATTAACTTTTCTTTTCCTATGCCCTTTTCACAGCAGCATTACGATCCTGTCAGACATAGTTTATTTTAATCACTTGTTCAAATAGTTTATATTTTTCAAATTCTGGTGAGAAATATTATTATAAGGTGGATGCAAATCAACTTTTTTAATGTTTAGACAATTCAAGTGAATAGAAACCAAATTAGATGACAGTTTTATGAGGTTTGCGATTTTTATAAGACAGCAATTTGGAAGGGAAGTTTATTAGTCTCGGAAGTATCCACGCGGGAGTTTGTTCAACTACATAGCGGTTCTTGGGAAGAAGCTGCATTGAATCTTCTTTTAATAATAATTGGAATACAAAGAGAATGATGGTGATTCTGGATATAGAATAGCGAGCCTTTTGCTGCAAATCTTTAAACTGTTAGAACTAAGAAATATAGCTGATCTCAAAAATTAGCATGACAATAGATGGATATATAGGCAGCATGGCGACAGGCCTGCAACGTTACATTGTATGAACGAGTTTGTAGATTAGAGTATAAATCATCCCATTAAAAGCCGCTGGGAAATTATTTTGAATTCTGCCAAATAAGGGAAGTGTGGAATGGGCAGTCATAAAAGAGAGCAATACTCCATTTTTGCCGGATCTGACTCTTGACGAGTTAAAGTGTGGCAGGAGTAGTTAGGTACCTTCTGGAACGGTAAAAGGAGACCACAGTTTCAGCCGAATCTTTAGTGATTCATTGTATATACTAGCTTAAAAGCCGCTCTATCGCATGGCATTTAATCTAGCTCTTGCGTATGATTGGGCCTTCCGCTTTTTTAGGAGTTTGAGAGTCCCTAAGTCCATATTCTCAGCATTCCAAGCTCTCCTAGCTGCCGTTTGACCTAGGTTTTCAGTTGCAAAAGATTTCCTTTTCCTCGCTGCAGCTTTGCCACTTCTGATTGCTACTTTATCTTCTGTTGGTGGAGATACGTTTTGCGAGGCACACTGCTGCCGTATACGATAGTCAACAATAATCTATAGAAGAACTCAAAATTGAACGCTGAGTTTAATTATTGCATTATTATTTCAGCTTACCTTTTTAAACGTTCAACGATAATTCGTATGTCCCCACTTAATTTAAAGACAGTTTGATGTACGTAGGGCCTTATTTTCCGGACAAACCATTATTTTCATTTCATGGGTTACTTTTTTCTGGATTTCGGAAATAATTTAATTTATTCCCAAATTTATTTCCAAGGTATAAAATCTTTTATCGTACAAAAAAAAAAAAAATCCTCGCAAAAAAACACGTAAAAAAATCTCGAAACCATTCGTAGTAAGGATAACCTGAGAATCCAAATTTTCCGGATTGCTGAGCCGGATTCGGCCAGGGGTGTTTTTAATTTGCTCACGGAATCGGCCTGATTCCAAAATGGTATGATATATTGGGCTAGCCTATCGGTGTAAATTTGAAAAAGTGTAACACACTGACATTCGCATTTGTTTATATAGATGAGTTCTATGATATAGTGTGGGGAAAGTTGAATCCCAAAAGGCATTCAACATGAAGATAATCTTTTTTTCGGACATTGAGAATTAGCACTGTAGAATCACAAACAAGCTACTATATCAGATAAAAGAAATGATTGCCCGATGACCTTCAACAAATTGACAGCACATATTAATTCAAAGAACCTTCTGTTTTAATCAAGCTGTTGAGGTCCCACACTATTTCGAAAAAGAGAAACGGATGTCCTTAACAATAATAGCTACGTGACTCAAGAAATAGAATTTTTAGCTGAAATGAGCACAGGCTGATCGACCAATGAATGTCGAATATTTGCTAATATTACCACAAGCATTCATTCATTTAGAGTGCATACGGTTATCGTGACTGGAGAAAATAGAGGTTCTGCTCGGTGGAGGCAGAATGTTATCAGCCTCGTTTTGAAGGTATTGAAATTTAAGAACGTAGTCTTTCTCCCGCCCCCATTCTCTTCCCCCATTTGTAAAGCTAGATAAAGGCAGAGATCCACTACCAGGATATGATTATTATATTTTAAAGTTATGCTATTAGTAATATCACGAGAAATTCCATTGAGATACTCATTATATCTTCTATTTTTGCACGAAAGTTGTTTATTTACTACCTAATACGGTTTTATGACAGTAAAAATGTAGAGTTGAGATGTCTGCTGGAAATAATTTAGGGACATGTAAATTTTATTAAAGCCTGTAAGACAGTAGCATCAAACGATAAGAATAATGCTTAGAAAATGATTTGTCAAAACTGATCTCCAAAAATAATTATTTATAGACGAAAAAAAATTGACCTTTTTATGTTGGTTATAAATGTGTTAGTCGTAATCGATGAATTGGTTGTTGAATAAGTAGCAATATTAGTACTACTAATAATAATTATGAAACTAATCATCTAAAAACTGACAGAATTACTACACCGAGAAGACATATGTATAGATTAGACCGCAGTAAACGATCGAAGTTAATTTCATTAAATCTAAATGATGAATATAGTGGAATGATAAGAATAATGAGATATTTAGATTTAAAAGCAACACAAATGAAGTATATTGTAAAAGAGCATTTCTCACTGTTGAATGAAAAATAACACCGAATGTCATACAAAAATTAATTGCTATTAGGAATGATGGTTTAATCGCTTGGAATCATGCAATACTTCGTTTCAACTTGAAAATGGAAATCAAAAGCTGTTAGTTTACTGACTACTCAAATTTTCTTTTCTCAAACTTGATTCAAAAGGATAATTTAATTCACACTAGGAACACAGAGCATCTATTGTATTAGATATCAGGTATCGTCGATCCAGCAGTCTGGAGAGTAAAATGGAAATAGGCAGAGAAGAGGGGCGATGACATAGAAAATGGTGGAATATGAGGCTAATTATAATAACCCTTTCTGTAATTAGAATCGCCAAAGTAACATTTCCAAAAACGAATTGAAAATTTAGGTATTCAACGAAGAACTGAATAATAATCAGTAAAAACCCTGAGGGAAATTCTGGAACTTTTAACAAGACACGGATGTGAAAATTCATAAAATGCATAGAATATAGAGTGTGGCCAAGAAAAAGTATGGCTGTACATAAAATATTTAAGAATGAAAATGCTGAGGAAGGTGTGCAGATGAAATATAGGAAAGAGTAAAGAAAACATATATACATTACCTAGTACATAATAAAATATAAAGCTCGAATTCGTAGCCACCATGATCAGTCACTTATGTGCCATGCGTGATATACGTTCAAGCGATCATGTATTTTTCGATACATGACTGACGAAGCAGATATTGTTTTCCCGCAGTAGGTTTCCATTTCTTTCTGCGATAGACCATTTACCATCCAAGGTTAGCGAACCTGGCTCTCCTGCTATTGGCCGATACCTGGGGGTGGGGGAGAAGAAGAGGATTCATACCTTTCCCAAGGATATTAGCATGTAAGTGAATCTAATAAATTCGACTGGAATGCGAACTCGGCTCTCCGATTCCTGAATCCGATCCGCTATCCATTACTCCACCGTGCCTCTAGTCACCATGATAGGGGTCTTGACTGTGGCCTAGTAAATGTAGCAGAAGACCCAGTAAACCGTGGACTCAGTAATCCGGCAACATTAATAAAATCTACCCACCCCATGCAACCATTAACCCACTGAATACATTTCGCCAGACTCTTACTAATGTATCTCTATTACAGTGGCAGGTGTGCGGACGATGTACATTACTCAGCTCGGACATTCACAGTTAGGACCCTGCATGTCGTGATCTCGGTGGCAAACTACCGCTGGTATATTCATATTCCTGTCATTAAAAGGAAGTTGTTTTGTGACAAATATTTCCTGAGAAGTGTTAATTTGTGGAACAATCTGGCAAGTAAATAATTATCTAAGTTTTTTAACTCCAGGGTTAACCGATATCACCTCTACTCATCGCCATAATACACTTACTTCCCCTTCTCTTACAATAGCAATCAGCAATCCTTTACCTTGAGTGACCCATGAGCTCTATTCAGGGGACACAGTAAATACATGCATATATATATATACTCGACTCTCCCGTGGAATTCGACGTATGAGGGTCAAGCAGATCACTTCCAAAGAAAATGACAGCCCGACTTGATTACAGTGGTGAAGGTTTTGTGCAGAACCATCCACACTTTTTTAAGGGCCGAATACAGAGACATGGTGCCACAGGTTCCCCAAACGACCCTCCGTAGGTTTTGAATTCAGAGTTGTCCCTCTCCTAGACCAATTGCCATCCAAAGCTATAGAACCCGGTCTGCTATTAACCCATAGCTGGGGGGAGACGAAGAATTATTCATGCCTTTCCCAAGGGTATTATTACGTAAGCGAATGTAATGGATTCGACTGGAATTCGAACTCAGCTCTCCGATTCCTCAATCCAAGCCGCTACCCATTACTCAACCGTGTATATATATACCTATTTACTACGTTTTTAAGATATAATTTCTTTACACGAATGACAATAAAAAGCAAAGAAGCTGGTAATCGACGTGGAACATTTTATCGTCATGCGTATTATAATAAAAGCTTTTCCTTCTGTTTACAACCGAGAAACCAAATGAGTTTCGTTGACACACATAAGCTTCTTTAAACGGGTCAGGCAATAGATAACGGCGTCATACTATTAATGTAAACATTAATAATTAATTAAAAGTAAAGGAAATAATGAAACTGTGTCTTTTACTCGTATATATATATATATATATGTATATATATATATATATATATATATATTCAAGGGGAATATTCTAGAATGTCTCAATAATGGGGTCAGCAGGTATTTTTAGCCTAATTATACAAACGGAACATTCTGTAATTGTTATTCTTGCAAGTAGTTTATCATCATGGCAAGAGTTAAAGAATTGGCAAATTCGCAAAAAGAAATGATTGCTAAACTCTGCAAAGAATTTAAAAGTTGCGGGAAAATCTCAGATATCCTGAATATTCAATTAACTGCCATTAGTTCATTTCTTGAAAGATATAAAAAATTTCTAAAACTATTGAAAACCAAAGTAGAACACGTGCTCCACGGACGATTTCTTCAAGATCTCCGAAGAAATTAAATCATCAAATAAAACAATCCAATGGTTACTTGTCAAGAAATGCACGATGATTTGTTTCAACTGAAATCTGTGCCGCTAAACGTAAAATAAGCACTGAAATTCATAGGGACATCTAAAGCCAGGCTCCCCTCTGAAAACGCCAATGCCATTGAAAAGATGGAGACGTCAGGTTGAAATTCGTTCCTGAAGATAAGGACAAGTATAACTCGCATTTTGGAGAGAGGAAAACAAAATTGACTTGTCTGGACGTAATTTCAAAAATCATGTGTGTAAAAAAAAAATAGCGATGACTTCAAACGAAAGTACATAATTACAATGGTGAGATTTCGTGGTGGCAGCATTATGATTTAATATTGTTTTTTTCTGCAAATGTTATTGGTAACATATCAGTAATAAATGGTAGAATGGATGCAGCAGCATATCAAAATAGTTTGGAAGCCAATTTAATAATTTCAGTTGAAAATTTTTTAACTTTCTTCTGATTAGATGTTCCAAGAAGAGCCTAAGCACACTGCAACATCTGCGAAGAAATGAATCGTTAAAAATAAAGTACATATCTTGAAATGGCCAAGTCAGTACTCGGATTTCAATCCAGTCGAGAACTCTGTGGCTTTATTCGAAAATTCAAATCCAATCGAGAGCTCCAACAAACATTCCGGATCTGAAGACCAGATACGAAGAAGAATAGGAGAAAATACCTAATAAATCTACAAATCATTATTTGAGAACTACAAGAACTTGGTTCTGTAGAAGGGAATAATGACTATTCTACAATGTATTAAATAAAGATTATGTATTCTTGTTTGTATTGAATGGATATTTTTCACCCATTAAAATGGATGAATGAAATTTATTTCTATTAAATCAAATATTTTCTGTTTCCTATTCATATTTAGTATTATCTACCAGTTAATTACAAGAAAAATATGTTTATTTATTAGTTGAACTACAACAAATTTAAAAAAAATATATCTGTACAAATATTTGTTCCCCCCCCACTGTATATATATATATATATGTGTGTGTGTGTGTGTATATATATATATATATATATATATATATATATATATATATATATATATAGAGAGAGAGAGAGAGAGAGAGAGAGATAGATAGATAGATAGATAGATAGATAGATAGATAGATAGATTTCGATATATAAGTGAATCCGGTATTATTAATGAGATTACTGTCCCAACGAATGCTACCTGTTACTGATTGTGGAAGTAATATTAATCTTTAAAGAAAAAACAGTGTTTTCCCACGTGAAGAGCTCACGTATTAGCATTCATAAATTCTTTAGGGTTTCAGAAGATAAGGTAATTTATTAACTAATGAATATTTCAGTTCTATTCAAATTCAAAGTAAATTACTTGAAATTTGTCTGAAGAAACAAACATATGTTGTAATAAGAAACAAAACAACATTCGTAGCAATTTTCATCAGTTTCACAGTCCCCTAATGTCAGGATGCACAGGTATCCATAAAATAGTCGATGACATCCAGGTAATCGTTATATTATAAAAGATAGCGAAGGGTGATTGTAAGATATGTCATTTCTTATTGGCTTATTTAATATCGATATAATATTCCTAATTAGATTGCATTTAGTAAACATTGATTTGGTTCGCTTATATGTGAATTTATTTATTTCTGTCTGTGAAGTCATCATTATTTACCTGTCATCACCTTTGTTGATAGTATCACAACGTTTGACATTAGTGTACTCTGCAAGACTTTAAGTGTTTCCCTGTATTTTTTCTATATAGTGTGTACTTAAATTCTAGACGCATAGGGAATCTCATTAACTATATCTTTTCCCTCCACAAATTAATCATCTTTTTGTATGAAGGAAAAAACACCGAACTTGAATTGTTTTTCTGGGGTATGCTAAAAGAAAAGTTGTACACAATGATAATGACAGATGCGACACACTTGATTGAAAACATAAAGAGTGAATGTGTTAAAATTGCAGGCAATGTGGATATATTGCATCGATGTGACTCATGCAAAGCGCATCAAATTTTGCATCTTAAATGATGGAAATCATATTGAAGATGTTATTTGTTAATGTTACAATTCAATAAAACTTTCTTTGATAATTTAATTTCTTGAAAATATGCATGTTCTCCAGATTTTGGGATAAACTGTAAATATTTTAGTGATATTGTTTGTATAAGCTTTCCTCCTTTGTGCATTGTTCTCAGTAATGTATACGTAATGCTAGAAGGGAAACAAGGTCTCATGGTTTTGCTGTTGAAATTGTTAAATGAAACAGTAAATTCTATTCTAATTCCTTTTTAATCACATTTCTCTCTTGTAGAATTCCATTCAGACTTCTTCATTTCTTGACAACTAATATCGTCAAAGGAATCAATGAAAAATCAGTCGCAATCGTCTCTCTTTTTGAAGCCAATATTCAGTGTCTATTATCATTTTAGTTCACTATCAGTGCCATTATCGCCTTGCTTGGAAAGAAACGACTAAAAAAATAACCTTCAGCAAATTGCACATGGAACATTTTATTTAGTTTATGGGTGTAGATTGTTCAAGTTTATCGGTCATTATCCAAGGATACCCCGTTTTGTTGCTTTCTCAGTAACAGCTAGTTTAGTTTTCACGATTTACACGCCAACAAATTCACGAAGCTACACATTATTCCATTTGACCCTGGCGTGCGGTAATACTGATCTAAAATTCTTCCTTTTTATGTCATATATCCTTTCAGGACGTAGGCGATCATGGTGCTCCAATTCTCCCTATCCCGTGTAGCTCTCAATGTTTCGTCCCTCTACCACCTACCCCAAACCACGGTCCGCCATCCACCCGCTAACGCCCGTCAGGTATGCCATGCGTTGCTTTCCCATTTATCTCTTTCCCTCAATTCGACATGTCAGTATCAGATTCTCCAAGCCTTCATTTCTCATTACGTGCCCCAGAACCTTCAGCTGACTCTTCCTGAAGTTAAGTATAAGGCTTCTCTTTGTTTGCAGCTTCTCCTCATCGATGCTCACACACTCGGTCCATGGTATCCTCAGCATCCTTCTGTATCCCTATCGCCTCGCGTCTCCTCTTCATCTTTGAGAAGACCTTTAAAACTAATGTTTCTTCAGTTTTTGTGCTACTGCTACACTTGATATCTTTCACTTGTTTCTTCTCTATTTTTAGCGCTGCTGAAAGCTTTACTCTCAGGTGTGGCTCGTGCCACTGCCATTTCTAATCAATTTCTACTTAATGGGTCCTATGTGTTATCTATATCTATGCTAGGCCTACTGAAGAAAGCTAGCATATGCACTAATTCCTTCAGCAATCCGATTATCCAGCGATCTCTTCTTCCTCGAATACCTGATTCCACACGGGGTTGGTGAGTGTCCTTTTTCCTTTATACATGATAAGCTGAGTTTGATATATACATTTCGATTAGTATCCGTCAGCAAGCGTAACTGATTCCATTTTGACTGAGTCTGCGAAGCTTTGATCAAGATAACGAAAAGCGTTACAGTCTCGCATCGAATCACTCAGATTAATAATAAAGATAATAATCTGTTGGAGGAATGATAATTAGACCATATGACAAATAATAACATTTAAAATGCAAGAAATCTCTTAATATAAATAGCACAGTTCTTTTAGGACATTAGAACATATCTTCATATCGTAAACATCACGCAAATAAAATACCTCTCATAAATATATATATATATATATATATATATATATATATATATATATATATATATATATATATATATATATATATAAATATATATATTGTATGGATGTTTGAGTGTGTTTTGCGCGTCTGTTTGTGTGTATGTGCGCATCCTTGATTAGTGCAGTACAAATGTTTGACATTCATTGCCAAGTTTCTAAAATTCTAAGTTTAATATATGAATCCGTATTGTTTTCAATGATTCTAAGAGCTCATTTTCTTTCTTGTTTTTCACTCTTCTGTCAAGATTATCAAATACGAATTCCGGGGGTGGCTTGAAACTTTTGAACTATGTGTATATAAATAGAATAATGTAAGTGAATATATATATATATATATCAATATATATATATATATGTGTGTGTGTGTGTGTGTGTGTGTGTGTGTGTGATTGTGTGATTGTATGTGTGTACATGTGTGAGTGTGGAGTTGTTTAACGATGAGTATAAACAGCCAATCAGTGGACGGAGTAATTTTGGGAGTGTGTACCTCTACGTAACTCTGAATTCAGCATGCTGAATGTAACATCAATCAGCTAAGAGCGAAAACTTTTACTTCTATTAATAATACATATATATATATATATGTGTGTGTGTGTGTGTATGTGCGTGCGTGTGTGTATGTGTGCGTATATACATCTATATCTATCTATATCTATATCTATATATATATATATATATATATATATATATATATATATATATATATATATATATACATATATATATATATATATATAAATATAAAAGTGAACATAGAAGTCAACACTTAGAGGCGACAGTCTGTTTCATGCTAGATGCAATCATCGGGCCCGATGATTGCATCTAGCATGAAACAGACTGTTGCCTCTAAGTGTTGACTTCTATGTTCACTTTTATATTTACACACGCTCTATCTCTGATATTGAGCACTTTATCCCATAAATATAGCACTCTTTAAGACTATATTTCTTCATATATATACATATATATATATATATATATATATATATATATATATATATATATATATATATATATATATATATATATATATATATATTTATATATATATATATATATATATGCATTCATACATATATACATATACAGTGCGGTGCATAATTATTAGGCCAGCTTATTTTTATCTTTAGCAATTAACTATATTTTTTATATATTTTGTATATTATTATATAGTATTAATAATCTGAAAGTTTCAAATAATTAGTATGAATAGAATATCAGTTGTAAAATTATACAAAATCTCGAAAAACGATTGGTGAATAATTATAAAACCATTAAAAAAATAATTTCAAAAGTAACAAACACAAAAATTATAGAAATTAATATTTAGTTTGTTTTCCGTGATTGGCTGTTACTTCAAACACTCTGTTCGTCATAGAATAGATTAACCCTTGAGTGTCGTTTTGGTTAATTTAATCCCAGGCTTTCAAAATATCATTTTGAATTCTTCCATGTTATTAAATTGATGTCCATTCTTGTATACTCCTCTAACTAATATGCGCAAAGTTTCCCGATAGAATTGAGATCGGATGATCTGGTAAGCCAATCCATAACATTAATTCGGTTAGCTTGAAGCCACTCTATAATGTACTTGGCTTTGTGAACAGGATCGTTGTCTTGCTGAAACACCCAATTTCAACTACAAATTTTTTCCATAAGGCAAGAGAGCAGTAGACAACACATTCTGATATCCCAAAGCATCAAGTTTTGTGGAGAAATCAAATGGAGTTTTGCCATTGAATCGGAATGCAGCCGAAATCATAACACTCCTTCCTCTTTGAACACGCTTGGAAAACACCAACCTTCACTAAAGTCATGCCAATAATAAGATAACCTATACGGGGCATCCAAAGTAAATATTTTCATCGGAAAATGCCATACCATCCCATTGCTTGTCCGAAGTCACATGAGATTTTGCCCAATTGAAGCGCTCTGATATGTGTTGTTCGGGCAAACATGTAGTATTCATTAAGTTTTCCATAACTGAACACAGACGATATATTAAGTTCTCTCCAAACCGTCCAGCGTAAAACATCCAATTCCAGAGTTGGCTGGATCTTGGAACATGATGTGACGGCAGTGCTTGCTACTTACTTTCTTGCTTCTTCTCGCTCTTTTTTCCTGGCTTTTCGTTCGTATTTCATAAAAATTGTTAATACACCTTTTTGAAGGCTTAATGATAACATTAATTTCTCGACTACTCAAATTTTCATTTTTGAGTACGATTATTTGACCTTTTCAACTTCAATGTCAACTTTGTTATTCGGAAATGCTGCTGTGATTAATAATAATTCATAAAATTTTAAGAAAAAAACTGGTTTAAATTAATGTAACTTGCAGTCGGCTTTTTTTAAAATGGCCTTATAATTATGGACCAGACGTTTTTCAAATTTTCTAATTAATTTTACAATAACTGATTTTCTACTCATCGTAATTATTTGAAAGTTTCAGATTATTAATACTATATAATAATATACAAAATATTTAAAATTTAGCTCAATTTCTAATGTTTAAAGATAAAAATCAACTGACCTTATAATTATTCACTGTACTGGATATATATATATATATATATAAAAAGTTCTTTTTATAGATGTAACTATTTAAGTAAATGCTCTGTTTATAAAATTAGTATTAACGATATTTACCGACCTGAATGTACGAGAAATTTTCATAGAAAATATTCGTCCTCAGACAGGAATCGAACCTTTATCCTATACGGAACCGTCATATAGCCTGACGTGCTTTTACCGATTGAGCCACAGAGGAGGATTTACATCAGCAAGGTCAATTTGACTGTTTTTAAACTACAATTCTCCATGATATACTCGCGTGCATTCATATCTGCTCGATGCGATCCAAATATAAACAAATGACGTCACACATTTTGAAATGGACAAAGTCCGACAATTATTTTAAGATATTTTTTTATGTTTATACGTTCTTTTTATAGATAAAAATATTTAAGTAAATCCTCATTTAATGATTTAAGTAAGTAAGCATTTACTTAAGTATTTGTATCTATAAAAAGAACTTATGAACATAAAAAATGTCATAATATATATATATATGTATATATACATATATATATACATATATATACATATATATATATATATATATATATATATATATATATATATATATATATATATATATATATATATATATATATATATAATATGAAATAATAAAAAGTCCTTGATTTAAAATCGTACAACACTAAACAGCTCTAATACAGATAAAGATAATTCAAACAAGCCCAGAGTCGTGAAGATTCTCTTCATGTCTGAAATCAGGAGGTGATAATCCTGGTTAATTAATTTGATTTATTATACAAAATTATCCTCGGGGATACCAAGACATTTTCTTCTCAAGGAGATTTGTCTTTCTCTTATTCAAACTGAAGAAACCAAAGAAAGCATAGACTTTCTTCAGCGAAAGGCGTCGTCTTTGATAAAGATGTTCCTCATTTCTTATCATCTTCACATTCGGAATGTTACTAAGGAAGAAACCAATATACTTTAATTTACGTACAAGTCGATATCAGTACAATTGGTATATTATTAATAAAAGTGTCATCACTCAAAGAGTTACAACAATAAAAACAACATAGTTTTAGTAGAAATAATTATAATACCATCTTCTTCAACTAGAACTAAACAAACCATAATTCTTAGTAAAATCGTAATAGATTTAGAATAATTAGTAATATGAGAAAATAGAAAGGGAAGCCAATATTATAAGTATTAATAGCAAGAGAAACTTGTACTTTGTATAGTCCCCTTTAACATGACACGAAAGAGAAAAATATACTCTAATGGTAATATTTGTAATGTTCCCATTAGTATGAACATTCATTTGCAACACATGAAGTACTCTTTTTATAGGATTAGTGGAATTGCCTTCCATTTATTTTGTAGCCCAACCAAAATAACAACACATAAATAAACAAAAATAATAAAGAATATTATGGAAATAACGTTTGTAATATCAAAACCAACGATCAATATATATATATATAATTAAGATGGAAAGTATCGCGATAAAAGGAATCACGGCGATAGTGTTGATGATTTTGATGATCTATGTGTTAATAATATTGTTTTGATTATAATAATGTTGCTACAGTGATGAACATTATGGTGATGATAGTGTTTATCATAACGTTTATGAGAGTGATATTAATGTTGGTGTGATTGTGATCATATTGTTGATTATAATGATAATAACTGTGTTGATGATCATAATGATGGTGGTGGTCACAGTGTTGATAACAGTGTTGATGATAATGATGATCTTATTGAAAATATCGATAATAATAATGTTGATGAGAGCGATGATCATAGTGTTTATGATAGTGAATATAATATTTGTGATAATAATGTTCCGTGTTGATGATATTGATGATGATGATGTTGCTGATCGTGACAATAATTTTATTGTTGTT
Source organism: Acanthosepion esculentum (assembly GCA_964036315.1). Taxonomy (NCBI): domain Eukaryota; kingdom Metazoa; phylum Mollusca; class Cephalopoda; order Sepiida; family Sepiidae; genus Acanthosepion; species Acanthosepion esculentum. The sequence continues at coordinate 11,919,707 of OZ038477.1, forward strand.
AGTAATGATGACAAAGTCGATAGCAGCGATCAAATTGTTGATGACGATGATGATGATGATTTCAGAGAGAATAAAAGAAACGCAAAATAAAACTACATTCTTTATTCTTTTACGTATTGTTTTCATTTGGCAGGTTTTCTTGTTATGTAACAAGGATCAAGGTTAACTGATGAGAAACGAACGAACATCGTGCATTTCTGACGAGACCGTGTGTCTGAGGACAGCTGTAGAAATAGCAGTAGCAGCAGTCGCTAGAAAATTCCACTTGGCGCCAAAACATTACGGATAAAAGCGAGAAGAGGGAAAATACAATTGCGTGGGTGGACAGAGAGGTGTTGGAGAGGAGTAGAGTGAGAGGTTGGTTGGGAAAGAAGCGGTTGTAGGAACTGGTATTGAAAGAATCAAGAAGGAACACGTGTTGAAATAATGAGGCCGGCAAGATAAAAATGTAAAAAAAAATATGTAAAACAAAGCATAAGAACTAAGAGGTGGGATGTTAAATAGAATGAAGATAGAACAACATAAAAAAGAAGGGCAGTGGTGGGAAGAAGAAGAAGAAGATGAAGAAGAAGATCTAGAAGTAGAAGAAGAAGAAGAGGTGGAAGAAGAAGAAGATGAAAAAGAAAAGAGTAAAACTAAGTATGAAACAAGAGAATTAAAATATTCAAACATGTAGAGTTGACGACAAAAATCATCTGAACGCATTACTTAGATAATGTTCAGCAAATTGCATTTGAAGTCAAAACTATGGACTAACGCTCGAGTAAGTTATGTAGTGGAACAACAATAATAATAATAATAATAATATAAAACATATATTATGAAAATAAAATTATAAAAATAGGATATCATGATGCAAATGTTAGACAATTAAAAAACACGTGGAAGCATAAACACATGATCAAACTGCACTCAGTAGTAACAATGTGAATATAAACAAATACGAAAACCATCACGAGCTGAAGAGTACGAGGCTAAAAACAGAGACACTGACATTTATGATGGCTGTTCGAGACCAAAGCCTAGTTGAGAGTAATTACCAGAAAAATGTAATAAAAACGACACAGACAAAACATCGTGTGTATCTGAACAACAGTATTATATACCATCACCATAATAATAATAATAATAATAATAATGACAAAAAAAATATTATTAATATTACATAAATAAAGTAAAGAGTAATAACCGTGCCCGGAGAAATGGTGTTTTTAATATCGAAGCAAATGGCCAAAAAGAATAAATTATCGTGGCATCCAAAGAAGGGTCTACAAGGTAATCGATTCTGATTTGACATTTTGACTTCCGTCTCTTTCTCATCGACGTGACGTGGCTTCACTCTCTCTTTTGTAAAAATATTTGCAAGCAATTTCTCTGACGAGCTTTTTGTCCCTGGAGCCAGGAGTGCCAGGAGTGCCAGGAGTGCCAGGGGTGCCGTGAGTTTAAGTGTGCTACGTGATTGACATCAAGGTCCCACCCTTTTACTGTTGAAACTGATATATGTAACCGCAACTTCAACAGTTTCTTCTCTCGCATTTTCCGCCTGTGTAACTCCCTTCCGTTTCTTTGCTTCCCTGATAACTACGATCCTCAAAAATACAAATACAATGTCAATCGCCATCTTTTGTCGGCTTTGACCCCGTTCATCTTCAGTCTTTTCCTCAATCCATCCTATACCCGGCCTTTTTCCCCAACCTTCACTCACTGTAACCCCTCTGCGTACCAGTGGCATTCCCGTCTTGGTTCGGGTGAAATGATTAAAATAAATAAATAGGAATAAAAGGATGAAGATTGTGGTCTTGATGATAGTGATGATCATATTGATGAAGATAGTGATGATCATATTAATGAAGATAATGATGATCATATTAATGAAGATAGTGATGATCATATTAATGAAGATAGTGATGATCATATTGATAAAGATAGTGATGATCATATTAATGAAGATAATGATGATCATATTAATGAAGATAGTGATGATCATATTAATGAAGATAGTGATGATCATATTGATAAAGATAGTGATGATCATATTAATGAAGATAGTGATGATCATATTACTGAAGATAGTGATGATCATATTAATGAAGATAGTGATGATCATATTAATGAAGATAGTGATGATCATATTGATAAAGATAGTGATGATCATATTAATGAAGATAATGATGATCATATTAATGAAGATAGTGATGATCATATTAATGAAGATAGTGATGATCATATTGATAAAGATAGTGATGATCATATTAATGAAGATAGTGATGATCATATTACTGAAGATAGTGATGATCATATTAATGAAGATAGTGATGATCATATTAATGAAGATAGTGATGATCATATTAATGAAGCTAATGATGATCATATTGATGATGATGATGCTTATGATGGTGATATGATGGAAGGATTATCATCTCACATTTGCGTCTCTTTTATCGGGCGGAGTGCAGCTGGGGTAAAATAAAAACAGTGACGTTCCACGTCCCCGGGGAACAGCTGTCCGAGGCTGCACCTTGTCCCAATTGCACTAGAGACGGGGGGTCGCTAGTCATACCGATGCCAGCGCAACAGACGGTTGCGGAAGGGGTTGGGTAATTTTTGTACTTGACCCGAACGTAAGCGTTCGGGTTCCGACATTAAACCCAACACTGTAGCACATCTTATCTCAGCGAGGACACCAGGGTAAATAATTCCTTACATTGCAATTATGCTTTTAAAAGTATCAATGTGGATATAGATAAAGACAATCCACATCAATTGATGAAGGGTTCAGGGTAAAAGGCAAAAACGAAAGACTTTGTAATGGCTGCGCTGAGCATGGTCCCTATACCAAGATTTACCAGGAAAACGTACTATCATTTGTACATACAGAATATATAGTTTATGTCAACAGTATGTGGAGTTACTTGATCGTTTACGTTCTGGATATCTGATCTTGACTTCGAAGGGTTACAACGACAGACATGATAAGACCTGGTAAAATATTCACTGGAAGACATGCTCATATTACAATGCGAAACATGCTGAAAATGGTCCCATCACCAACCTGATCAAGTTATCGAATAAGATGAATCACTATTATTTTTTACGTTATAATTCATATTTATATCTAAGATAATAGAACAAACATAAAACCGTCCTCATTGATACGACAGTGCATCAGATAAAAAAAATTATCTGTTATCGACTGTCAAAAGAACTAAATATTTGGAACTCGAAATTGAAATAATACAAAGCAACTTAAATTAAATCGATCGTTATTCTTATAATAATTATAATAATAGCTGGCCACTCGTATTCAAGGATACCCGTCTACTAGGGCGGCTAGACAATCCCTAATTCAGACGCTCGCTCAAGCGCATTTGTGTTTGCTCACCACCCACAGAACTAACTATGCTGAGCAGACCTTAGTGTTTCTGGGAGAGAACGTGTTATCTAGCGTGATTAACAAGCATGTTCAAGCACTCGGCCACGATGACCTGTGGCTTCGTGGTAGCACAGCTATCGACCAACCGCAAAACTTCCGTTTACCGACAAGGGTTGCGTCAACCCGTAGTATGGTTTTCAGACACTTTCCAAATGTGCCGCACGCTGGAATCGACGTCGATCCAGTCATATAATATTAAGAAGACTCCTTCCTAATAAACTGACCACGGTGTAATTAGATCTTGAGGCTCATGTTTAGAAAACGAACGTTCTAACCATTCGACCACGTTCCCATTCGGTATTAGAGCATTAGCTACGATCAGAAAGGTGCAAACAAGAAAATTATCAAGATAATCCGGAACCCCTATTTACAAGGGATCAAACATTTGTACAACTAGAATAAATATATATATTTACACACATGCTTTCAATAGGTCTCGGGTAATAAACACGTAAGGGATTGTGCTGAATAGAAAGAAGAAGAAGAAGAAGAAGAAGAAGAAGAAGAAGAAGAAGAAGAAGAAGAAGAAGAACAACAACAACAACAACAACAACAACAACAACAACAACAACAATATAATACAAATAATAATAAGTATATTAACTATAAAGAAGAAGAAGAAGAAGAAGAAGAAGAAGAAGAAGAAGAAGTGAAACTTTGTAAACAAGTAGAATATATTTTATTATTCATATTGTTGACAAAAAATTCGAAACATTTAAATATGAATCAGGTGTTCTGTGTGTTATGGATAGATCGAAAAAGAAATGAGAAACCAATCAATCACTACTGAATTTTGAAATGTTTAAATGTTTTATCCGAAATTTTCAAAACAGTGAAATCGACAAAAATGCAATAATGCACAATTGACTCAAATCTAACCCCAGAAAAAGTAAAGGTCAGCTTAAAAAAGCTTTAATTCAGGATAGTCTATCTCTTTACTATTCATCTGAGCAAGGAGAGCACTTGATTTCTTTTTAAATAGCTAAGGTTGATATAAATTTATTATTAAATTGAAAATATTCCAACTAATTCGTGCTCGTGTACGGTGTGGAGATATTTGCGAAAAATAAATTTAAACACGTTATATTAATCCCAACATACACGAATTTTGGAGGTTCAAATGAGATTCGGAATCAAGTAATGTGCAAAAATTTTATTACATAATAATAAATAGCAATGAATCTCAGGAATTTAATGTAATCAGGAAGATATTGAAAAGGAAGGGACCGGACAAAGCTTAGAATAAAAGAAAGTGAATTCTATTAAAAAGAAAATTTAGAAGATGGTGATATTCTATGCTTAGCTTAGATGTGGCACAAGGCTTAAATTATGAGGCACCCAATGAGAATGAAACTCACTACTCAGTCGTAATTGCTCTAACGAGAAAAGCTTGCTTGCCATTACACGTCGATGTGCCCAAAATTCAAAAGAGGGAAGTTTCTGGAAAGATGAATGGACTGAAGAAATTTTAAAGAACACGTGTATGTAAGAGCGGAATGCACTTGGATATATTTTGCGTCGTTTTTCAACGGAACATTGGAAGACTGCTTATGTTGTATCGTAGCTTAATAACAAAAATTTATTTGTTGTGAGGGAAAAAGGAAAGTCGAACGTAAATTTGAAGGTAGCGCTGCTTCGATTCTAAGACGATTTGAAGGTAACCGATATTAAAATAATGGGAGATCAACTCAGTACCGAAAAGAGACGAGAGTGTCACAAGACAACCCAATAAAGATTTCTGTTTAATTTGATATCGAGGGTCATAAGAGTCAATTAAACAGTGTAATAAGGTATTTTGTTCACTAGAATATCATGAGATATACGGGAGAATAACGAATTTCTTGTTGACACTAATATAAAATGGGTTCGCAAGATATAGTAACGAGAGATAGATTCGGCTGTTAAAGTAGCTAATGTTTACACAAGGAATGGTGTTATAACGGGTGGTGTTTTCTAACCTGTAGAGGTTTTGAAGATACCAACATGTAGCTATTTCAGACATTGTCTTGGGACAACGACAAATTTTTAGTTACAGAATGTAGAATGAAATTGCGGTTAGGTGAAGTTTGAAAAGCATTGAAGAATACACAAAACAGTAGTAAGTGAGTGTGATTACGCGACCACCGAAGTATATGAAGGCCACACAAAATATAGTAATAAATATTTTGCTTGCTATACTGTCACTGGAGTCGAGAGTGACACAAAGAAAAATAACGAGAAATTGTTCGCGTCATGAAAGAATTTCATTGATACCCAAGGCATATTAATGCCGAATTGTATTGATTCGAGTAACAATATCTTGATACTACAAAAGACAGAATCAGGATGGATTGTGTTAACTTTGATATAAAGTCATGTGTCAGTTACACACGGCAGATTAATTAGAGATTGTTTATAAAAACCAAAGTCTTAAGCAGATTTGACCTTAAAAAATGTCCAAAACGCAGGATCTAATTATAGCCGAAACTGGATAATTCAAGAGGCTAGCAACCCGCTATATTTGTTTTGGGTACATGTAAATAGAATCCCTACTAAAAGCGACAGAGAAAAAGTCTTAAACAATCAAATGTAATAAGGTTTCTACAGAAAAAAAATCAACACTGCTGAGTCTAAAATGTCAGCTGTCACTGTTGATAGTGCCATTTATTTAATAAGCTAATACAGCGAATTAACTTAGTAGGCGCAGCAATCTTAGACCTGGTTGTATAGGAACGTTAAATAGTAGAAATGGAATTCTATCAAGATCATTGATGGAATGAACAATTATCATACGCTGTTCTGGTGGTCAGGATAGTAAACTTACTATGGGATAAAAGTGCCAATAAATCTTCCTATTCTGGTTAGCTGAATCTATAGTTTTCTCAAATATTTACTATTTGGCATGATTCCACAGACCGAATTGAAAATATATAAAGACAAGGAAACTATCTGTAGCCTGAAAAAGAATTGAAATAATATAGAAAATAAAAATGGCATATTTAACAATTATTATTCGTTGTGTAAACATAAGAATTTAAAATGATGAAAAGAATTAAAAATCATAGAGGAAAATGAAGTAAAAAGGGGCTAGAGAAATTCTGAAATGTTATCATATTTCTGAGGAGTGTACCGAATAGACACACTGTGAAATGGCTACCAAAATTGCAAGGACACTAATGAGACTATAAAACTGAACCATTTACTTGACAGACGTTTAGTTGTTGACATCCGATTTAATATTCCGTTTAGTGAGTTTCGTGAAATGGGTTTTGTAAGCATCATCTGATGAATGGAACGCGCATCACAATCGAGCCAGAGACAGCATAAGAACAGTGCGGGTTCGTCAAAAACACCGGAACAAGGAACGCAATATTTATGCTTAAAATGTTATCAGAAAGGGCAATGCAAATGCAAAAGGACATGTATCTATGTTTTATAGACTACGCAAAGACGTTCGACAAAATACGCCACAAGGATCTGCTGGAAGTATTCAACAACCTTGAGATATTCGGGAAAGATATTAGAATAGTCAAGAACCGATACTCGTAGCAAATGGCATGCATGCACATTGAGAATGAATTCAGCGAATATACCAAAATAGAAAGTAGCGTAAGGCAAGGATGTGTCTTCTTACTGAACATTAAACCTATACAGTGTGGCAATTCTGAAAGAATTGGTGATCCTACCCGGATTCATCATTGGCGGCCATAATCTTACCAATATAAGATGACACAGTACTGATAGAGGGCACGGAAAATAAACTACAAAACCTCCTACAGAAGGTATCGAGGGAGAGCGAGAAAAACGGATTAGCCATAAAGTACAAGAAGACAGAATGCATGGTCCTCAGTAGAAGGATGAGCCCAAAATGCGATTTCAGGTCGGAGACACTAAAATCAACCATGAGCGGAAGTGTAAGTATCGGGGAAGTGTTTTGACGGAGGACGGTAGGTGCGAAGCTGAAACCCGAAAAAGAATTGGGATGGCCGAGGTCGCATCCCAAAATCTGGGCAGAATACTGCGAGACAGGAGGATTTCTTTGGTGACAAATAAAAGAGTACTGATCTGCTACGTGACATCTGTCCTCCTATACGGCAGCTAATATTGGACAGTCTCCTCAAAGATGAAGAAGAGACTCCAGGCGACGGAGATGTGTTTCTACAGAAGGATGCTAAGGATATCATAGAGCAAGCGTGTGAGCAACGATGAGGTCTTGCAAACAAGTAGAAAGCTAATTATTAACATAAGGAAGAGGCAGATGGAATTTCTGGGACACTTAATGAGAAATGGGGGTCTGGAGAATCTAATACTGACAGGCTGAATAGAAGAAAAATAGACGAAGGAAATCAACGCATGACATACCTGGCGGACGGGAGCAAGTGGATGGCAGAACGTGGTCTGAAGGAGTTGGCAGAAGATCGAATCTTATTGAGAGCCACTAGGGTTAGGGTGAAGTGAAGAGCCATGATCACCTATTTTCTGAATGTACACGTCACATAAGAAAAAAGAATAAAGAACTTATCAATGTTGCTAAGACAATCGGATACAGGAAACTAACTAAAGCATAGAACAAATATCGATGTAATAATGAAACCTTGAAAATGAATGGGCACTGGACATTTAATAAGATAATGGAAAGCGAATTTGCTTATAAGGAGAGAGCCAAAGAAAAATCTAAGAAGAAGATGGAACTTTTTTGGAAAAAGTGAATGAACAATAGACATTTTAAGAAACAGGTGATTACAAGACCAGAATGTATTTGGGGATATTTTAGGTTCTTTCTCGATTAAACACTCAATAAGGAAATCGATGATCCTGCATCGTAAATAAATTATAATCTTCATACATTGTATTGGAAAAGGAAAGACAAACGAAGAAAACTTTCAAGTGCTGAAGATAGCGCCGAATCGACTCTCAAGTACTAAATTCACACAGCCGTAAAGTAACGAAGATAGTTAAAATATAAGCGGTAACTAATGGAGAGTGGTCAAAACAAAGAACTACCAGGACTCTGCCTTAGAGCTCAATCAATCTGGAAACATTCAATTAATAATATATTACACAATTATTGCCGCTGCGCCTAGCTAGAATTTGCATAATTTGAAAAAACAAAACAAATAGAAATATAAAATAGAGTCAAATCAGAACTCAGGAACGTTTAATCTAAAGAAAATATGAGTGAGTTTCCAGGATATTTGAGGAGATTTCCCAATCATATTCATTATAAAGATATAACCCATCACTTTAAATTTGATTTCATTCCCACCGTTCAATCCAAGGCAGACATTATGTATTTATACCTGTTAATCAATGCAAATCATACCAGCTAGAAAATAACATATAGCAAACAGCAACCGTAAATTGTTTCCTCTCGTTGAAAAGATGAATTCCTGACATAAGTAGATAGAATAAATTTACAAAATGAAGAATAAACGCTGTTTTCACTACTGACATTCGAACTAAAGTCCGCATTTATTTTTACTAACACAACGTCTTAACTTCTTTGGATTGCCGGATCAACAGACAACGGAAGAATCCGTAAGGCTCAAAAGTCGAAACGTAACATAAAAGATCATCATGTTAGGTCTCATGTATATAAATAAATTCTGTAAAAACTTGTATGCTGACGTCACTAGCATCTAACAGTTCTTTGAGTTTCCATTTTCACTTTTACCATCAACTCACCAAGTGGGGTCTGGCCTAATATATGTTATGGTATCGACGATATATACGGGGAAACCCTCTAATTTTGTCAGAATAATATAATTATGTATCTAAACTAATGCTGGGGAGAAAATACGTTATTTATTCACATCTCTTTCTAATCTGGTGTGCTTTAATCTCTGACATGAGGTATTAGGATTATTTAAATTATTTACATTAATCGGACTGTTATCCTCATCTTTTTCATATTCACAACGTTTCGGCCGCTGTAGTCTCAGGCCTTCTTCAGGTGATTGGAATTTCGAACTGAACCGTCCATTTCATCCACCGGGGTAGATTGTTCTAGTTCTAGGTGTCATGCCTCTTCCGAGTTCTGAGTTATTTCCCTTTAACTCAATTCACCAAGTCCTCTGGGACACAGGGCCCCCAGTGGATGAAGACGTTGGTTAGATCCAGTGTCTAGAGCAAAGGAGTTGTGAGTTCAATACCAGATCACTGTAGTGGTGAACCAAACGTGGAATGTTGAGTTAAAGGGAAATAACTGAGACATCCGGAAGAGGCATGGCATATGGAACTAGATCAATCTTCCCCGTTGGACGAAAAACGGTTCATTTAGGAATTGCAATCACCTGAAGAAGGCCGGAGCGTACAACTGCCGAAACGTAGTGAATATGGCAATGAAGATGAGAATACCAGTCCGAGTAATGTAAATAATGTAAGTGGTTTGACTTGTGTTATATTCAAATGCAAGCTGTTTGGTACATATAGCTATTAGCCTTAATAGTATAGCCTTTCAGTGTAGATCAAGGTTTACTAAAATTTCCTAAATTCTTTTCACTCCTACATTATCGAACGCATTTGTTTAATGTTCGTAACACGTGTATAGGAATATATTCATTTCTATTGCTGACTTTGACATTATAATTATGAATATGTATTTGATTATTTTAATGTCTTGTAAAAAGTAACATTTTTTACGATCTCGTTCTCTTCCAATTTCTATCTATTAGCCATGTATTAATTAGTTTAATTATGTGGACTATATAGTGAAATATTCGATAAAGTTAGCATATTGTACTAATTGTAATTTTTCTTACTTTTGATCGTAACGCTAGAAGAAAAAAATCAATTTCGATGTTATGGTAATTCGACACGATTATATATTTTTTAATTCTGAATTCTGTAACCCTATCAGTCACAAAGTCATACAAAGCTGTCAAAAATTCTTTAATAATCACATCCCGCCCTTCCCTTTTTCTTCCAACCATCATAGACTTGCATATTCTAATGTAAGATGTTCCTATCACGGATCCACCAATATATGTATGTATTTTATATTTCTCCTTTTTACTCTAATGAAAATGTTTCAGATATTTACATATTACATTTGGAGTAAGTATTCTTTTTCCATCATGATCATTCCTTCTTTACATTTTATACATAATGGCGAAGCGTTGGTTTTCTGTTATTTCAGATATTTAATCTTTTTTGCCTGCATATATAGGATTCTATGATTTAATTTAAAGGCGCAGGTTCATTGGTTTAAAAATTGAATTTCTTTCATCTTATTTCATTTATATTCATTCGAATCGATCCAAAAATAAATCATGTTAAGGATTTTGAAAGAAGGAAGGAATGAATGATGGAGAAAGAAATTTCGCGAGGTAGCTAGTTAGATTTTTTTTAAGTCGAATAAGATTAGCGGGAAAAAGACTTAAATGTATTCTACGCTGGCAAATGTGACAAGAGGTGCCTAAACATTTCACGGTTACGTTAGGGTGATAGATACGCGGTAATGTTCCGCTCATCCAATTCTTTCTCCCGTTTACATCGATGAAAGTCTAAAGCAAAAACTGTTTCATTTAAGATGCCTGATAATAAAGGGGGTCAATCAATAAATAAGAGGATACATTTATAGAAAAGTGTTCTCCGACCCAACACCTATTTTTACTTATAATCAGTACACATTTCAATCATAAGTGAATATTAATCAGACTGATCAAACATTATACAATGAGATTTCAAATTAACATTAAGCTAGTAATAACATTTCAGGTTCCGAATTTTCATTACAACTTTCACACAAACACACACACACACACACACACACACACACACACACACATATATATATATATATATATATATATATATATATATATATATATGTGTGTGTGTGTGTGTGTGTGTGTGTGTGTGTGTGCCAGTGTTTGTGTTGGCCACCCTACAATCACGTTTTTTCGGTGGCTGATTTTTCATTTGAATGATACGTCCAACATTTCTAAACAGCTTAACTGTCTATATTCGCAGTTCAGAAATGTTCTTGATGAAAATTCATCTATAATTTTTCATAAACATATGTTAAAAGTACTGGAAGATATCTATATTAAAAAAAATGAAACCAAACCTTAATAAAATTAATTATAAATACTGGACAAATGTTTCATAATATTTACTCTAGGGAGTTTTAAATATCGAGGTTTGTACTAATAGTTTTAATATCTTTTCTTGAAAACTCTAGAAAACATCATAGTTACCTCACCTGAAGCATTATCTTAAGCCAATCCCGGAAGTCACCTCATTTCATAAGTAAAAAAAATAATTTTCAGATGAGAACAGCAATTTTGTCTTTGAAAATGATGACATATTTTTCTTGGAATAAACAACACTCTAAAGATGACATCATTCTATGCTGAAAGTGCTCGAAATAAGATATGTATCATCATGATGGTTTTCACTCTTCGTTTAATACTGATACCCAAAAGCTCGTCATTGTATATGAAAGAATGCAATTGGAAATACGTAGACAAAACTTGTCTGAATTTTTCAATGAAACATGTCACAATATATATATATATATATATATATATATATATATATATATATATATATATATGTGTGTGTGTGTGTGTGTGTGTGTGTGTGTGTGTGTGTGTGTGTGACAAAAAGGAAAAGGATTTCTTCTGGCGGATTTTGCTCCTTTAGGACTTCATCGAATTAATTTTGCCATGTTGTTGCACCTATACATGCGCACGAGCTAGGAATGCTGGGAATTTTAAATTTTAAATATTTTCTTATCGAAATATATAAAAATACAGGGTGTATGAAAAATATATTTACAAACTTTGGGGGTCGGTTACTCACACGAAAACAAGGACAAAAGTCCATATAAATATATGTCTGAAAGTCCTTCCATTTTGAGTTAATTTAACGAATGTTTACAGTATCTGGTACTGTGTTGCCAATAGACTATTGTCCTGTATATTTCTGGTTAATCTCTCTTCAACGTTTAACGTGTGTAGCAACGAGAAAACTAAGAAGTGTTCCGTTCAACAATGGGAAGATATTCATATCGTGATCGACCAACTGAAAGAATGATAATGGGCGCGAATAAATATGGCCACACGAATATCAATAAGCGCGAGGCGGCACTGCTGCTTATCGTCACAATTCTGAGAAGAAATCCGTGGCACCACAAACTATATATCAAGGAAGACTGAGATCCGTCCGTACGCGTGACCTCGAAGAACAAATTCAACAGGCTGTTGGAGACGCTCCATGTACCCGAACACGTCCAGTGGGCCTAGAACGTCGTACATCTGAGAGTACGGTGTAGAGGAGCATCATTTGCAACCAGTGCAGTGTCTGTCGACTTCTGATCACTTGCTACGGGAAAACTCTTGCACAATCTGCCGATAGGTTGTCTGTCTATTCAGTCTTGTTTACGGATGAGGCAACATTTCGAAGAGATGCAATAATAAATTTGCACAGCCAAAATTTATGGGCCTATCGGAATCCCCATGATAAATTACAGGCTAGTCACCCGCATCCGTTTACGATTAATTTCTTGGGTGGAATTGTAGGTGACTGTGTGCTAGGCGCATATATTCTCCAAAAATATTTTACAGGAGCTGTCTACGGGGAGAATATTCCGAACACATTTTCAGATCTGCTATTATGAAGTCGCATGTGGTTCATGCATAATGGCGCTGTATTACATTTTAGTCACATTGTTAACGATGCACTAGCTGACATCTATAAGATATAATTATGAGGAAGACCTGTTCCGTGGCCTATAAGTTCCCCCGACCTAAATTCTTTGGATCTCCATGTCGGAGTATTTCAATTGGTCCACATATCATTGCCCAGATGGTTACATGCGTGTATGGAAGAAAGCGGAGGACATTTTGAAAATGTTTTGTGTTGCAGTCTTGAGTTTATATGAACATTTTACCTTATTTTAATGTCAGGAACTGAAACCCAAATATTTTAAAGTATTTTCGGATTGTATTTTTGGATTGTACATTTACATGCATCTACCTTAAACTTTAACATTAATAACTCAAAAAAGGAAATATTTGCAGACATATGCTTGCATGAAAGTTTGTCCTTTCTTTCGTGTGAGTTACCCTCCCCGAAAATTTGTAAAAGAACATTTAATACACCCTGTATATATCGCTCCGCCAGAGGAAACAAGCAGTATATTATTTGTTAAGATCGTACGCATTAAAGTATTCATTATTATGTTGGAAAACCAGATATGCAGAGTTCTTTAAGAAAATGAATGCTGACCAGAACCCTTCGTGGTTTCGACCACTATAGTCTCCTCAGGTGGTTTGTATATATGCGTGCCATCTGTGAAGTTAATCTTCAAGATAGGACATCTAGCGTAAACATGTTTAACAGGTGTAATATTGGAAGAATCGAGAATTTTCACATACAGTCTCAGTTACGATGGACTGGCCATTTCTTGAGAATGTCTGAAGACAGGATACTCAAGATCCTAATGTACAGACAGTTAAATCAGGGCTCCAGGAATGTAGGACGCCCATGGCTAGGATACAAAGACAAACTGAAGAGCAACTTGTCAGCTGTCAATATACCTCATAACACCCTGAGCGCTTAGCTTGGGGGATGGTAAAATGGGTTCAACATGTTTAAGTGGACTCAGCAGTTTTCAATCTGGTAGTCTGAATCGCCTTCGGAGCGAGAGCAAGATCTAAAAGGTCAGCCAATCTAACAATGATCTCATCTCACAATCCTCATTCTTGCTCCATATGTGGTCTCCTTTGTAAATTACTAGTAGGTCTTAATTGCCGTTTAAGATTATAGCACAAAATTTCATAAATGAATCAATTGGTTAAGTTGTCAGATTCTTATACGTCGAAACCGACCGGAGAGATCATATATATATATATATATATATATATATATATATATATATATATATATATATATATATATATATATATATATTAAGACAGGTTTTTTATACTTATTCTCAAAAAGATCATCTCATAGAGAGGGAGAGAGAGAGAGAGAGAGATAGAGAGAGAGAGAGAGAATGCTCGCTAGATAGATAAAGGAATACAAACGTAAGGTTTATATTGCTTTTTCGGGATATTATGAAAACGGCAAATTGAGCGAACATTATCTGAGCGTCAGACGATCGGTTTGTTACAGTGAGACGTTTAAAAATGCGTGTGCTTGGTGCGGTTAAAAAGATCCTCTAAAATTTTATGTGGTTGTATCTAGAAAATATCGCACAATGTATACAAAAAATCAAAGTTAGCCAGCGTTTGACTGAACAGTATTTTAGCTGAAGGTTGAACAGTTTATATGAACAATATCTATCTAGCTAGATAGATAGATAGAAAATATAACCATGATTTTTTTTTATTTTACTACTGCCCAGCATAAATCCAACTGTAAAGCCAAAATACGTTTATAAGTATATTTGCTATGAAAAAATGTGGACAAATCGTTCTACTATCACACTTTTCGTCATATGTTGTCCAAACTGTAATATTTAATCCATCATCATCCTCAAAAACCATATCGTCATCATCATCAGCAGCAGCAGCAGCAGCAGCACCATCATCATCATCATCAGCAGCATCATCATCATCAAAATAATATGTATAGATTGTGAATGAATAAAAAAAACTTGATGCCAAGGATTACCATTTGTTCTTATTTTGAGATTACCGTTAAGCGGTGAAACAGAACTATACCACTATTCAAATAGGTTTAACTAATTATAAATCCGCAGAAACTCGTTTTCGATGGCCGATTTTCAAAGCATATAAGCCAGCCTTATTTGCTATAATGACTCAATTCATACGTTTGCCCGCCCTTCGTTTCAATTTTTAGCATTGTTTCTTTTTTTTACAAAGAAATGCTTGATAATAACCACGGATATTCATGACACCAGTTACACGTCTGATTCCACAATATCTATTAATATTCAACTTTAAAATAGTGTAAATGCTCGTAATATCAAATAATCTTCGATTTATACTACACAATGCAAAATGTCGGCATTTTTTACCCTTTGAGTATAGCTTTTATTCCCTCAATGAAATTTGGTTCCGACCTATCAATTTTTGATTTCTGAATATAAAAAAAATAGATACATTGTTCAAAGCATTTTTTATATTATAACTTCAAGTTTGGATTATTGACCATTTTTAATTGGATTATATTAGTTATATAATTACAGAAAATATAGCATTTGTTCCCTATTTTGCGCAAAGGTTATGTATTATACAGATATATTTATATTTTCTAAACTCTCCGTGTAATAATTTTCCAATGATGAGACGCTCATCCTTGTCGTTCTTATAATTCAGAGAAATTGTGGAACATCGTGTATTGAAATTTCTCCTATGCAATTCACTGTCCTAGACAACTGTACCCGAACCCAGGAAATTCCTCTCTGGCACGACAGTTAATAATACACGCGATTCCCTACTGAAGACTTCAGCAAGGATGTAGTCGCTGAAAGTTGAGTTTTTCATTTCGCCTTTTCCCCTTAATTGGGCGCGTTAATGACACCTAATTATTGTCCCTAGACGATTCGATCGGCCCGGCTAATCTGCCAATGTCACGCAATCAGCCACTACGTTTGAAAACATCAATCTATCTCCCGAGATTTCTCTCTTACTCTCTTTCTTCTCGTCTCTTCATTAGTCTGTTGTTCCTGAATGAGTCCACTTTCTGTGTGCTGTCTCGGCAATAGTCAAACTGATCGCCTAGCTGGTGAGGCATGAAACACAAATATGCATGGTATTTGGCGACATATTATCAATTAGTAAACTTCGAAGAGCCAGCGTCGCACGAAGAAACATCCGTGTTTAATATCGTTCATCCCCCAGAGTGGACATTTGTGGATGGAAGTGTCGCATGTTTTGGTATGATTCGGCACTGACAAAATATCTATATTTCCATTAGAATAATTGTCAGGGTTTTAGGAGTTTTGCGAAATGGTCAATTTATATTTGCTATTGAGAAATTTTATGCAGTTGTCTGTGGTCAGTGGAAGGCAAATACGTTTATAAACAGGATGCTGAAAAGGGCTGGAGAACTGATAAACAGTAATCGGTATTTAATTAACAAATCTCAGAATAATGATTTTCGAATGTGGGCCGATTCGATAAATGGTCAGCACCAATGTACTAATCGGCAGAAGAAATTGACGCAATTTACCACACAGAAGAAGACCGTAGAATGTAACCGTAAAGAAAAGACATTTTAGTGAAGTAGCATGAATAAACATAACTGATTATTTACGAAAAAAATGAAATCATGAAAAAGAAGAATTATCGAGCATTTCCTCGAAAAAAAAAAAACGAGGCTAAATAGTGAAACGCAGGGCGGGCAAACGTATGAATTCAGTCATTATAGAAAAAAGGCTTGCTTATCTGCTTTGAAGATCGGATATCAAAATCGGGTTTTTGCGGATTTATAATTAGTTAAACCTATTTGAATACTGGTATAGCGCTGTGTTTAGCCGAATAACAATAATCTCAAAATAAGAACGAATAGTGATCCTTGGCATCAAGTTTTGTTTTATTCATTCATATTATTTTGATGATGATGATGATGATGATGATGATGATGATGATGATGATGATGATGATGATGATGGTGGTGGTGATGATGATGATGATGATGATGATGATGATGATGATGATGATGATGGATGAAATATTACACTTTGGACAACATATGACGGAATGCGTGATAGTAGAAAGATTTCTTCGCATAGAATATACATATAAAGTTTGTGTGCACTTTAAAAAAATTATAACTTTATTTGTATTTGCGATAGAAATAATCTGTAAAAAATGTTATAAAGTTTAATGTACCTAGTTTTAAGTATAGCTAAAATAACTAATGTGATTTCAGGCATTACTGTAAATCAGTTGGCAAATGTTTCCCGTTAACTGCAAAATCGTATTACCCTTTGAATTGCTAATGATGGAGTACATGTGGAAACTTAAATAAAATTTCAATAAAACCTTGAAAAATATAGATTTAATTCTTCCTAATGCTTTTTACGAATTATTTCTATCGCAAATACAAATGAATTTACAAATTTTTTAAAGTGCACACGAACTTTATGGACACCCTGTATGCACACACACACACACACACACACACACACACACACACATATATATATATATATGTATATATATATATATATTTGTGTATTTAGGCAGCAATCCTTCTTTCATGCACATTTCCTTAAACACGACTGACAATGTGTTTTATTTAGTTTTTTATACAATTTCTCATGCGATCTAATAATGATAAATTATATAAAAATTATCCGAATACATCTTATATATATATATATATATATATAT
>OZ038477.1:11942436-11952436 GCA_964036315.1 Acanthosepion esculentum
AAACGAAAAGAAAATTAATCGTATATTAGAATCACACACACACATACACACACGCACACTCTGTTGACCATGTTCACCATAGTCTATGAATATAGAATCCAGCGCAGTACGTAATCTGTTCAATGTAACAACGTTAAAGATTAACACTCACGAGTCAGACACTCTACTGAATTTGACTATATCGACAATACGAGCAGCATCTGTTCCGTAATTAATCAGTCTTCGATATCAGAGGTTGGCAGTGAATATTTGGAAAAAAATCATGGTCGACTTTATGAATATGTTGAGCATTCTGATTGGTTAACTCTTTTATTGGTGAACTATAAAATGAGTCAGCTCATTTTGGTTGGCACACTAGTACATGAGTTACCCAAAAACACCAAACACTCATACACACACACACACACACACACACACACACACACACACACACACACATATGTATGTATGTATATATATATATATATATATATATATATATATATATATATATATATATTTATATATATATATATATATATATATATATATATGCATAATAGTTGGCCACACGTAATCGTCGATTTCCGTCTACTAGAGCGGCTAACCAATCCCTATTGCAAACGCCTCGCTCAGACACATTTGTATTTGTTCAAAACCCACAGAGCCAATGTCGTTTATGCTGCAACTATGCTGAACACACCATAGTTACAGTTTCTTGGAGAGAGCGTATTATCTAACGTGTCTACAATTTCAACAAGGCTCACGTGCTCGGCCAGGTTGTCTTCGTGCTAGCACAGCTATCAACGGCCTCCCCGAATTCCGTCTACCCAATTTCACTCACAAGGCTTGGTTCAACCCTTGGTATTGTTTTCAGCCATTAGCCACTTCACAAAAGTGCTGTACGTTTGGATCGATTTCGATATATATATATATATATATATATATATATATATATATATATATATATATATATATATATATATATATATATTTGTGATCACCAATGTTAAGCAACGCCAAACGGGTGACCACTTGTAGTAGAATAATCTTCGATATGCGGGTTGTGTAATGGCTAATGGCCCGAAATTATTAATCGGTTTCCAGTTGCCGTTGTGTTCGTTATATCCATTTACAGTTCGTTATATTCACTTACATCCAATTGGGAAATTCATTAATCTATCTCTTCTAACCCCAGCTATGGGTTAATTAGTAAGACCTGTATCACAAAATTCATCATTATCTCAAAAATATTCTAACAATATTAAAGTATTTTCTGGCTTTAACTTGCAAACGGTTGATAAACCGTAAAAAAAACGAATCAAACTATTAAAAAATTAATCTTAATAGCCGAATTTAAAAGTGTTATCTTTTGGTAAAGACTAAATAATCAAGAAATAAATGTAGCATTGTTGTTCATATGGTTCTTTACAGTAAGAGTGTAATGATGAAGAATAAAAAATATTTTTAAATCCTCCCTGAGTATTTTATAACAACGATCTTTCAATATCGTTCAATGTGAAAAATGAACTCAAATCGTCACGGTCTATCTTCATTTTATAATTACCATTTGTTATTTTAATTTCAAATTGTCCACAGCTTTTAAACATATCATTTTCCTGGCTTAGGCATGTTATTTTGGAAATATTTGTTGATATTTTTTACCGGATACATTTTATCTGTGATATGATGTTCTATCCATATCATCTGGTGTCGTTTGAGTTATTTTTTTGGCGGGGGGTGGCATTAACTTCTTATGGTAAAAATAAGAGATAAGATGATTTAATTAGAAAATGATGAATTGCTATGTCATATCTCTTCTGCTAAATGGCAGTGAGAGCTGGACAATTTCATTTAAAATGAAGACGGGTATCGAAGAGATAGAGATGCAGTTCTACTGACGTCAACCGAGAATTCCATGTACTGGATGTGTATGCAAAAAGGAAATATTTAGCAAAACGGCAACTAAAAAAGCATTTATACTTACAGTGAAAAAAGCTGGATTTTCATGGGTGGAGAATTAAGGAAGAATGCCTTGATAATTTAACTTTTCCAGGTCAAGAGAAGAAGACGAAATCAGCGAAAACTATTCCTGAAGTTTTTTTGTGAAAACGGCTGGCAATGTAGTAGAAAAGAATTACATAGTGATTAGAGCTACAAGGGATACTGTGGAGAACCGTTATCGTTCGCATCCGAAAGGCACACTGCGCATTATAGAAGAAAATGTTGTCTTTACGAATATGATTGAAAGTAAACAAAATTATTAATATAATAAGAAAATTATAGTAGAATATCTATTATAATAGAGTTTAAATTTCTATTCTTATAGTTTTATTCTATCTTGTCAACTACAGTTGTCCAATATTTAAATACAACTTCAATCGTCCTCTCATGCACACTTGAATCTTCTTTTTTCTTTTTATTGTCTTTTCTCCTCAATAAGTTTTTCTCAGTATATTACACATTCCGTAACCTTATGTAGTTTTATCACCTCCCTTGGGACGAAATGATTTAAAACACTTTAGATGATATAATAAATCAGTGAAGTTTTATATAGCTATAATATTTAGATATTTAAATGGTTGACAGTGTCTGATGCAGAAAACTAGTTAAAGATATCGCATTAACTCGTATACTTGCATTGCATACTGTTCACAATAAACTCTTGTTACGGGTGTTCTACATATTATATAATGACTGTGTGACAGAAAGGCCGTAGGTTGAGTGGCATTGTAAATGGTAGTAGTTGTAAGGTTTTAACATATCTATTAATCTATATATTACTGGAAAATATCTAATGCGAAAAGATATGTACATTCAACGTAACCAGAATCAGTTTAAGGTAAATCAGAACATCCAAAAGTCAGTCTTGGGAATGTTATATGAAAGTTTAACGTGTATCATAAAAATGCCAGGTTAATGTTTCTGGTAATGTGGATCTATGAGAACCTTTTTAAGAAGTGTTAATTTAAGTTAGTAGAAATATAAAAAACGAAATGAAATTTTAACTTGGAGATTCATAAAACCATTCCAAAGTAATTTTATCTAAGTATAAACTATTTACATGAATAAATCTTGCTGAGAAAACGCAAGATTATTTACTATAGAATTCTTAAGACCGAGACACCGAAAAATTTTGTGAATTTCTTTATGTACATTGTTAGTGGAAATATTTGCTTTAAATATTGCCCAGATATTTGTGGAGAATGGTAATAAGATGTTGACGTTTTCTGAGGAAATGCAGAATGACGCGAAGCTTTGGGAAAACAATGAGTTTTCGCATTTTCTTTTTATTATAATATTTTTCTGGAAATACCATATTAGAAAAAGTGTTTCCTTTCAAATGACAAAAGGTAACTTTAGATTTAAAAGTAGTTTTTTTTTAATTTCTGAAACTATTTTAAAAGTTAATAGCAACAATTTGTCACAATAGTACTCGGGGAAAGAGATCCATAGTGCTTTATAATAAAACACAATACAGTTCACAACTATCAGAATATAATTTTACTTAGGATATATACGGATCATTTCAATTTTTGGATCTAGTATATATTACATTGAACGTTATTATTATTATTATTATTGTCATTATTATTATTATTATTATTATTATTATTATTATTATTATTATTATTATTATTATTATTATTATTATTTCCTATGATTTATGTTGTATGTGCATTTCCTTCTGGGTCCCAACCAGAGATCTATGCTCAGAAATGTCTCCCTAACATTTTCCATAGAATAGTTTTGTATAAAAAGGAAAACAGAAAAAAACTAAGGTTACACACATTTAACATAGCTACAAATCTTCGTAATTTGTGAGCTGTACTTGGGAATACACATTTTTGTATTTCCTTAAGGTAAGGGCTACCAGAAATTCCTTCATTGAGCATTTCGGGACTTTTTCCAATCGATCCGAGTGTTCTTACTACAACTGGAAATATTGATGTCCTCATGTGCCACATTTTTGAGATTTCTACTTCATGATTTTTGGAGATTTTCAAAGATGCATTAGACTCCGCAATATTACCATATCAAGAAATTACATTCTGTTCTTGTTTCTTTTTATCACGATGTATGGGCGATTGGTTTGGATTATTATGTCTGTGTGTAATTTAAAGAGCCGTAAAATTGTTACTGTCCTATCCCTGTAACTGAATCTGCTTTTTTTCATACCACTTTCTTGCTGTTTAATTACAGTGGCATATATTTTCCAGTGAAGATATTGAATCACTCACAGTGCTACTCATAGTCAATTGTTTGCGGATATTTATAACATAATACGCATTTCGGGTCAACACGATTTTTCAGAATGTGTGCTTGGTAAAGTCTATTTCGCAAGAATTGCTGCTGTGAAGCAAGAATAAAATATTCGATTTCAACTTTTATCCCTTCACGATGTCACCACTGATGTGTACGAGGTTTGTCGATATCAGTTTGTTAGGGACGAATAAAGTATTGATTATGAAGAGGTTTATCTTGCCATGTATTTGGTACATCGCATTTCTTTTTGTTTTCTTTTTAGGTACTTTGCCGTTACAGTGGAAGTATTCTGGTTTAATTGCTACTTCTTCAACCTCATGAAATTCTCGTTGGAATTTGTTCGCTTTATTACTGAATACATTTTCTTATTTCTGTCATGCTTTTTTGACACAGATTATCATCCAGCCTTCTGTAGTTTCTAGCTATCTTTGAAGACCAATTGTTGGGGTTTTGTAAGACACTTGAACTAATCCTCTGCCTTTTTCGGATCTGGGCAAATACAGACGATCGACATAAGTCTTATGATGATACATGCACTGGCAAGTGAGAATGCTTCTCGTTTTGACACCCATGCAGTTATATATGTTATGGTCCAATTACTGTTGTTGAAACTGTAGCCAAATTGTTTATGGCTTTTATCCTGTTTTGTGGATTCAATTCGGCATTTAAAACCAGACACAAATGCCGGTAGTGTTCTTTTCTTACTTTCCCCTTCATTTGGTTATATTCTATTCCGTCTCCTTCGCAGACTCTTAGTTATTTATAGACAGCTTGTCCCACTTTCATAATCTCTGTGACAAATCTAGGTCTATGATGTGTCTTTTTGCAATTCTCCCTTTCATGCATTTTACTTTTGCAAATTTACTTAATCCATAATCCATACCGATGACATTATTATTATTATTGTTTTTATTTTCTTTGATATCTGGCGTTTACGCATTTCTTTCCGGGTTCCGCCCAGGGACTTAAGGTTAGAAATGGTATCATGACACTTTCCACTGCAAAAATATATATATATATTACATAGATAAAGCCCTTCGTAAAGTGTGGTCTGTACTTGTCAGAATAATTTTCTGTATCTCTTTGAGGCATGGACTTCCAGGGATCCCTTCAATTAGTCTACTGGAATCTTTTCCAACCAATCCTAAGGCTCCAACTACAACAGGGATTGTTGATGCTCCCATGTGCCACATTTTTGAGATTTCTATTTCAAGGTCCTTGTATTTTGATAGCTTTTCGAATATCTTCAAAGATACATTGCAGTCTGCAGGGAATATCAATAAGGAAGCTTTTTTTGTTATCTTTAATAACAATGTCTGGTCGGTTGGTTTTGATTTTTCTGTCAGTGTGTATTGTGTAGTCCCATAGAATTGTAACAGGTCCTATCTCCGTTTTTATATTCAGTGGGTGCCAATAACGTGCAACCTGATACAAGATGATCAATGGTTTCTGGATATTTATCACAGAATCTGCATTTTGGGCTAACAGAGTATTTTAGTATATGTGCTTGATAATTCCTAGTTAACAAGCATTGGTCCTGTGCAGCAAGGATAAAACCTTCAGTTTCAGCTTTCAACCCTGCATTATGTAGCTACTAATGGGTACGGTTTTTGACTACGTCAGCTTGTTTGGTACGGGCACAGTATTGGCCATGAATCGGTTTATCTTGCAATTGTTTCTGTATCTTAGAATATGACGTTTTGTGTTTACACTTTATTAAATAAAAAAAACAAAAGATTAACAAAAGAGCGTAAATGGACAAAGCTCTTCGAAGATATAGATTGTGCTTTCCTGGATAGATTGTACATCAGTGATATTGTTGTCTTGTTTTTAGAATCCTTTCCTTATCTGACCTAAATCTCAACAGGAAAAGTTTCAGTTTGTATTTCTGTCTTGACGTCTTTGTATTTCCTTTGTTTCTTCTGTTTCCATCTACATCAAGAAAATTCGCAGATATATTTTTTATCACAGGTTCGCTCATAACAATCAGTGTGAAAACTTTTTGATATTTTTTTATGCATTTGATAATAAAGTCAGCGTGACTTAATTGTAATGTTCGTTCAGAACAACCCGGAGGATGGTAACATCTGCTCCCTCAAATACAGGTTCAGGTGATGTGTTTACAAGTTTGCAGCTGTTATTTATCTTGTATTGTAACACATTTTCCAATGCTGATATTGAACTACACTCGAATGACGGCTTTTGTATTCAGTGGTGTAAATAATGAACATCGTGAAATAAGGTCATCAATAGTTTCAATGTACTACACACACACACGGACGTGCACATAAAATATAGTGTCATATGAACTACACTCTATAGTTCCTTAGTCCTAATACCACGGCTATATCCCGGCAGGCCGCGCCCATTGTAGCGAACCACCCTCATTACATATGTATTCATTCGATGCGATGAACGTTCCACTACATCAAATTCTTCACACGAACCACAGACCTGTGGAACCGACTCCCACGAGGTCGACACCTCCTGTCTATGGATAACCGATATGTTCTCCTCCTTTGCGCTTAAGCTGTTTCTCTTTTTCTACCTTGCGTGACCTTGGGCCTTACACAGGAGGAACGTTGTAAAAAAAATAACTTCCAAATAAAATGTATATACAAATGCAGGCACAGACGCACACACTCCCACACACGCATACACACATACCGGCTGTAACAGTAAAATGATGCCATCGTTTGAGTAAGATTTGAATTGTTGTATTTTAGAATTGATCAAATATATCTTACTGGAATTCTCCGAAGTTTTTCTTTATAAAACTATGGGACTCTAATTTGAACAATAAGAATTCATTTAGCACTAAGTTGAAATGAATTCTTATTGTACCATCTTCAAATTCCTTTCTAGAACCATCAAGAGAAAAATGGATAAGTTTAAAAAAGGGGGAACATTAGAGAGGAAAACTTGATCAGGAGGTCACAGCAGGAAGAGGGATCAGCATTTCAAATTAGGGCTAATAATTAATTCCTGCTGTGACCTCCTGATCATGATTTCCTCTCTAATGTTCCCCCTTTTTTAAACTTATCCATTTTTCTCTTGATGGTCCTTGAATGGACTTTGAAGATGTAAGCCAGAGAATGAATGATGTTACCATTACTGAAGGCCTGAATGATTTTTTTCACCATTGCTCAGATGGAAAGACATAGTCGCGCTGACACAAAACGATTTTAACTTGATCAATTTTCAGCTGAATAATTCAAAATGGTTTTCAGTGATTTTTACAACAAATTGTATCACGATAGCTAAACGTCTTATCTGAAAGGCTGGGAAAAAGAAACTCAATGCTGTTAGACAATTTGGATAATTCTGTTGTTACACACGGAATATATATATATATATATATATATATATATATATATATATATATATATATATATATATACATATATATATATATGTGTGTGCGTGTGTGTGTGTGTGTGTGTGTGTGTATAATTATTGCATTCTAAATATATTGTCTTCTTATGATTAACAAAGTGGTTGATAAGCTGTAGAAAACGGATCGATCAACTAAAAATAAAACATCTTATAATTATTAAGATTAATTATGGTTTGGTTTGGTTTGTTTTGTTTTGTTTTACGGCTTATCAACCTCAATGGGTTATTTAATGCCGACAAAATTTTTATTGTTGTTTATATGTTTTTCTTCAAAAATCTATTTCGGGCAATATTTTTCCTTGTAGAAATCTGTAGATGGTAATTTTTTTTTCAAAAAATGTATAGCTGTTTGTATTGCTTGTATTTTTGTTAAATATTGCTGATAATAATGTTTCCGTCAAAGATTATTGCTGGTAAAATCTTGTTTTATTATTAGAAAGTATTTCTGGGATTAACACCTATTTTTTAACAGGTGTTAACTATTTGCCCATAGCTGGGACCCTTCCAGGTGCTACCAGCCCGGGTAAGGGTGGACCTGGGAACACCAGCAATTAAGAGATAGTTCCACACTCCTCAAAACCTCCTGATCAGAGGCCTTGCTGTTGAATGTAGTTTATCATCTTACCCAGAACGCGGATGTAGTTTATCGTCATACCCAGGACGGATACAAAACTATGGAGGAGATTAGATATTCTATAGAAGTTCAGCAATGGTTAATTTGCTTTGAATAACATTTTTCTATCTTTTAAGAGGTTGTTTGCATTAAATAGGTACTTTTCCATATTGTTATGTTGCTTTCTTATTGTTGTTTCGCATTTACCGTCATCTAATACTACACACTTCTGATTTTTAACTTTATTTAACTGCTTCATTTCCATGCCGCTAATATGTCGTCCTTTCATTACAAAGTTTAAAATAATCTGTACCCTCGAAACATTGGAGAGATTACATATTATTTGATTTCGAGTCGTAGTCATCAGATACTTCTGGGGTAAAAAGCCAGTAAATGCATGCGAATAAGCGAAAGGCTGAAGAAAAAAAATAGGATTACATGAGACTTTAAAAATGGCGAACATTCCACTCGCCAGCTCCAGGGAAAACCTCTTCAGGTTTACACTTTCAAGTATCATTGAATATTGTCATTGGAGTCTATTCAAATGTCAAACGACGTTAAAAGAATATGTTTTAGAGCTGGTTGAGGAGAAGAACAATAATGATTCATAAAAGAAAAGCGAAATTTTATTCGACAAGGATAATAAATGCGACCATGTGTAAGAATGTCTATTAACGCGGGCATTTGTTTACCTAAAGTAAAAACGATAAAAATCCACTTGGGATCCACTTCAGTATATCGCTCATTCAACACATATTGCATTGCGTTTTATCTTAATATACATTTGTATTTGGTTTAATATAATGTGATATTTATTCGGCTCTTATCAGCCAATAATAGACCATATTTCCTAAGACCTAACAATAACCAAAAGATTTTAATACTCTGGAATTCAATCTAATCTATATATTGATAGGTTAACTATACTAATTACCTCCTACAGCGTTCCAATATTTTTTCTGTTATTACATTATTTATGTAATTCTTATGAAACAAAAAAGATGATAACAATTGAATACGATAATAAGCGTTAATGAGCTATGAGTTTTATTTATATGAAAGAAGGTATAAACTTTTGTATTTATGAGATAATTTAACCATTACATAAGTGTTCTAATAGTCTATGTAGAGGTGCACAATACATATTTATATACAGAAGTAGAATATAAAGTTTTAAGTTGTGCTATATTTATGGGATAAATGCTCAATATCAGAGACAGAGCGTATGTAAATATAAATGTGAACATTGAAGTCAACACTCAAAGGCGACATGCAGTTTCATGCGAGACGCAATCGTCAGGCCGTGAATGTTGGATTTTTCCTCGTCTATTTATATAAATATGGGTTAGTGTTGCTTTGTTGGTAATCTATTCTGGCAGTTATTTTGCGGGAGTGGCTTGTTTGTTTATTTATTTGTTTATGTTAATTTATTTTACTTGTTTTTAATTTTCATTTTGTATTATTTCTTTTCGGTTTTTGATTAACGTAGTAAAATAAATGGGTGATATACTTAGGTCGCTTATTTAATAGTTTGTTTTTGGTCTGGAAAGACTATCAAAGCTATTTATTCGTCCAATGTTTAGATTGCTTGCCGTAGTCTATTCTGTTATTCTGGCGGGGGGGCACTTTTAATTTATTCATTTATTTATTTATTTAGATTGATTATTTTTTATTTGTATATATGCTTATTTTTATTAGTTTTAACGGTTATTTCAACAGGAGCGATTTGTTAATTTGTTCATCTAT
>OZ038477.1:11957436-11997436 GCA_964036315.1 Acanthosepion esculentum
TCAAGGCAACTGGAGATGTCGATTGACGTTACACTTAAATAGTTGGAGATTATATTTGTCAGAGAAACAGGAATAAGGAAGGGAGTTCCACGGGCGTGATGTGCGAGACATAAAGCTATTGGAGTAGAAGAGACGTCTACATCTAACAGTTTCAACGGTGAAGGGGTGGGAACGGGATGCCAGCCTCGTGGGACGTTTAAATTCATGGGGCCTGGGAACCAGCGAAAGCAGCTCCTCGGAGCAATTACCGTGAAAATATTTGTAAAAAAGACAGAGCGAGGCAACGTGACTTGTGTCATGAGGCTACTGCTGATTTTGCTTAGATTTAAAAGAAAAATTTATATATAAATATTACGACTGAATAGTGAGTTAGATTCTTACTGTGTGCCCCATACTTTCGGCCTTGTGCCACATCTAAGCTACGCTTAGGAAATCATTTTCGATCCTCCCTGTGCCCCTTAATTTCGACCTTGTGTTACAACTGAGCTATGCTTAGTAAGTCAATCTCTCTCTTTCTCTCTCTCTCTCTATATATATCCTTGCGATTGTGCGTCTTCCGTGTGTTTGTGTGTGTGCGTGTGTGCGTGCGCGTTCGTTCGTGTGTGTGTGTTAAATATGTAGGATGATTTGAAAATGATCAATTTAAATTGCTTCGTCAATCAACCGGCGTCATAATGAAAATAATTTTTTTTTTTTACTTCAATTGTATCATTATATGAATTACATTTAACAATTTATGTTTTATTTTTTTTATGCCACGGGTTTATCTGTGAAACATGTCCGTTTGAAATGTTGGATATTGTCGTGTGCATTTATGCATTCCATCGAGCTCTCACACAACTACATTCACATAGTAAGAAATTAATCCAAACACACACAAAATAACAATTTCACAGAGACTTATAACGTGCATAAATTCACGCATAGAGACACACAGCAGAGACACACATACGCAAAACACGCAGAGAGACATAGAACAGACACAAACAGAAATCAAAATTCTTGGACACACACGCAATACACAAAAACGGATAGAAATGTCATTAAGAATAAGAACAAAATCTCCTTCCTTTCATCTTCC
This sequence comes from Acanthosepion esculentum, assembly GCA_964036315.1. Taxonomy (NCBI): domain Eukaryota; kingdom Metazoa; phylum Mollusca; class Cephalopoda; order Sepiida; family Sepiidae; genus Acanthosepion; species Acanthosepion esculentum. The sequence continues at coordinate 11,958,518 of OZ038477.1, forward strand.
GCTGACCAATCCAAATTGTTTTATTATACTTTAAGCAGAGGATCATTTTCTCCACCAATCCAAGAAGAATTTGGATTGCTACAACACACAACAGACAAAGGTTAAACGCAGAAAAACAAAGAAAAAAGTTAGTTGTGTTAAATAATATTTGGAAATAACCATTCTTCGCCTGACAACGGTTTCAAGACCTGAAACACATGTTGGGGAATAATATATGACAAAAGGAAAAAATGTTTTCAAGTAACAATTTCGTCATTCCGGATTTCATCTGAATAAATTTGTAACGCTGGTGCGGCTACGCATGCGCACGATCAAAGTGTGCGTGGATTTTTTTGTTATGCAATCTACCTGATTTCATTCAGAATAATTTTTCTTTCCATTATTTTTGTTAATAGGTATCCCAAAATGTGATAATAGAATATCAGCCATAAATGTTGAAATGTACGAATCAGAACGGAAATTTAATATGGATGACATTGACATCAAAGCACATTCTAAACATTCGTCGTAGTGATTTTTTTTCTCTTTTCGTCCGAATAGTATTTTTTTATGTCAAACATGTGTTCAGTCTCGTTACGGTGAGCAGCTAATGCATTTAATGTATTCTTCTGTAAAATGTTCCTTTTCTGTTCGTGCGATCTTTTATTTAGATTTCTTGAAGTTTCTCATATTTAATTCCGTGAAAATTATTACAGGCGATTGTATTCAGTAAATTCCTCCTTAACGTTTTAGCATTTCCATACATCAGTATATGTTTTAAATAATTCTTCCAACTGGATCCATTTCTTCTACTCCTCTCTCATTAAAGTTCTACATTAATTGCTCATATATATATATATATATATATATATATATATATATATATATATATATATATTTATACACTTCTAAAAAAGAGAATAAAAATAATGGAAGCTTTAATAATACAAAAGATAAAGCTATTTCTTAACAATATTAACTACGAACACGGCCACAAGGTGCTAATCATATTAGGAAATTAAAACATCTCTACAACACACTAAAACATAAACATCATGCACACACTCAATTAAGCTGAAAAATTGAATTATCCTTGATAATGGCTAAATGTATAGCCGAAAGCGCTCTGAACTATAAAACATTTGGTCAGTTTTTACACACTTTTTGTTCCGAAAAGAAAGCTGTTGTTGGAACACAAGAAAAATTAAATATAAAACATAACAGTAGTTCATTGTCTGTTGTTTTTAATGAAACATGCATAAAAGAAGGTTTGCTGCCTAAATATACAACTATATATATATATATATATATATATATATATATATATATGTGTGTGTGTGTGTGTGTGTGTGTGTGTGTGTGTGTGTGTGTGTGTGTGTGTATGTTATGGTCCAGGTCCTTGTACCACGGTGATGATTCAAGGTAGAACCAATAAAGATTAACTCGAAGACAAATATGGAATAACACAGATATATATTACAAATAGAATATATGTACAAAAGAGTAGAAGTGTTAGTAATACGATAAGTTTAGGTTAGAGAGAACTATGTTGTCTAGAAGTATTAGGTTGGTGCAAAAATAATGTCGTTTTATATATATAAGTTGAACATCAAAAAACGACATTATTTTTGCATCAACCTAATATCACTATTCCAATGTCTTACAGTAATCGTCTAACCGACTGCCCGACTCACTCACTCACTCACTGTCACGATGTTTAACAACACGCCCACGTATGTCGAATGTGGCACATGGCCGGTTTAATGTGGGCTTTCCGAGCCCGTAGGCTCGGGCAAAAATTGCCCGTAGAACCCGTATAAACGGGATCGGGGTGGTCAAACACCTCGAACGAGGCTCTGCCCTTCGGCGGAGCCTCGTCCGGGTTCCTCTCTGCCCAAAGGCAGAGAGTTCCCCTCTGCCTCAGAGGCAGAGAGTTCGACCTGATAGGTGACACGTCCAAAAAGGACTGACTCAGTCACTGTCACGATGTTTAACAACACGCCCACGTGTGTCGAATGTGGCACAAGGCCGGTTTAATGTGGGCTTTCCGAGCCCGTAGGCTCGGGCAAAAATTGACCGTAGAACCCATATAAACGGGATCGGGGTGGTCAACCACCTCGAACGAGGCTCTGCCCTTCGGCGGAGCCTCGTCCGGGTTCCTCTCTGCCCAAAGGCAGAGAGTTCCCCTCTGTCTCAGAGGCAGAGAGTTCGACCTGATAGGTGAGACGTCCAAAAAGGACTGACTCAGTCACTGTCACTCCTGCTTCCTCTTGAGCCGCAGTATTTATGGGGTACGGGCTAGTCCATTACTATTATGGGTAGGTTCCCATAACAATATATATATATGCAAGTCTCGTTGAAAACGACGGACAAGGTGTGGTGGTTGAGTCTCATATATTCGTATAAACCTTTTCTTTTTAAGAGATAATTTTTACAAAGATTCTCCAAATGTTTTCTAAGCTCTTATCCTATACTTTTAGGCATTATCAATTATGAATTTTATTCTACATTGAAATGAATATATGAATTATTTTATGTGTGTAACTAGAGTTACAGAAAATGTTTTATTTTCCAAACACGGTGAGTACTAATCACACCATGCCACATTAACAAGATAAAATAATAGTCATTCCTTATGTAATCCATTAAAATATAAGGAGGTTATATGAAGTCAGCTCCTTCCAGATAATTGATACTTTGTAGAACATATTCCTAAATGGATACTTGCACCATCTGTAAAATTTTAAACTGATATCGGCTCAGAAATGTCATCTCTGTTTCAATAGAGGAAATTGTTTCGATTTCTCTGAGAAATTATCCTTACAGAAAGTATCACTCTGTAGATAGTAGACATGACTTTTTTTAATAATATTAAACAGAGGCATATAATCGCACGCCTTTCTACAGAATCTAAATTGAATCTTATAAGAAACACTTATTTTTGTAAATGAAGGAAAGAAAACGATTGCAGAAATGAATATTAAAATGTAAATCTCTGCATTATAGGAATTCTAATCATTGGAAATGCCCATCTCAATGCAGACACATTTCTTAATATAATTAGAATTTATTAATATAGTTTAATATTCAAGAAGAATATTACGGACCAGATTACATAGTTGATAGCAGGCTTAAGTCGATCTTGATCGACCTCTCTTTAATATGCGCCCCGATTCATATACATATGGACTCAGATATATTAAGAAACAGAAAACGAATAACTTTACATTAAACAAATTATGACTAAACAGGTACATTTATTCTTGCCGAAAGCAGTACATAGTTGTAGCTCTTATTCTCGAGAACATTTCGATCTTCGAAAAACGATATTGAAATTCAAATTTTTATTTGAGTTTGAACTCTTGATTTTCACATTCGAGTCAAATCTTCACTTGGAATACCGGTTTTTGATATGACGACTGTGAAGGAAGAATATATATACCGCTGCGAGATGAAGTCCTCACACCGTAGGGGTTTAATCACTACTCTGATTGGAATGTAAAATATGGAGGCTCGTGTTATCATCACTGGACATTTCAATTGTTGAGCCATGGGGTTCCAAGCAATCAATGGGACAGCCAACAAACATGGGCATATTGGAGGTGGGTGTCAGGAAGCACGTAACAGGATAAAGGAAAAGCTTTCTTTAAGCGAATAGGCAGTAGTAATTATATGCCACTTTAGGCAAAGGGCCAAAAGGGAATATCAAATTTAGAGGGTTGTAGACCATGCACATACTGGAGACTTAATAAATAATAAGGCTAGCTTGTATATAGGAAAGGACATTTTGGTGTAAAGGGTCAGGTCATTGAGATAAGCATTGCATTTTAAAGTCTCTATGGAAACGGAAAAAAGGGATATTTTCTCATTCTCTCTCTCTCTCATTCTCAGTCTACCTCTATTTCTTCTCTCTCTCTCTATATATATATATAAATATATAAACAGAAGTTTAACAACACAGAACACACACATATATATGTGTGTGTGTGTATATATATATATGTGTGTGTGTGTGTGTGTATTTGAAAACGCAGAAAGGCGTTCAATTTTAAGGATCCTTTTCAACCGACACTTCGTCAGAAGAATACGCTGGAAAATATTGACGGTGCAAGAAAAGAAAAATATTTGTAGCACATATATATATATATATATATATATATATATATATATATATATATATATATATATATATATATATATATATATATGTAAAAGTTCACAATATCAGAGCGTATGTAAATATGAAAATGAGGTAAAAATCGAGAGGCCACAGTCTGTTTTTGTTTGACCGCGTTTTCGCAGTTATTGAGCAATTTTACCCCTAAATATAATATATATTAAATCTATGTATGTATCATATCTATCTCGCTCTCTCTCTCTCTCTAACTACATACACAGACACACACACACACACACATATATATATATATATATATATATATATATATATATATATATATATATATATATGTATGTATGTATGTATGTATGTATGTATGTAGATAGGTAGGTAGGTAGGTATGTATGCATAAAACTTTTAAGCACATATACATATCCGCCAGTGCTATCATGACAAATGAACGTTTGATTTCTATTGTTGATTGAAATTGCTAGTTTTATTGATTGGAGGGTAATTGTCCGGAATACATATTTGAAAATACACGTCTGAGCCCAATGAATAATATTTTGGGACAATTTGGATCCAATTCCTCGCATTACGAGCTAAAATAAAAATCATTCCACATGCTTTAATTCCAGGCAAATTTACTTCATTTCGAATACTGAGACAATTATTACCACATTTATTTGCGCTCCTATTTTCTGACAATTTAGCAACTTATCTAAAGAGCTACCATTGCGTTATATTAATACGAGGACAAAACACATTTTCTCTAGCGTTTAAGCTTGGTATACTTTGATTATTTTTTTCCAAAGGTAGTAGCTTTAAATGAATTGTCATTTTTAGTCAATATGGATGGCGAAGTAGAGTTTGCTGCGAAACTATTTACGACAGTATGCTCCTTAGGACGAAATAAATTATTATTTTAAAATATTTTTATATCATTTATAATTATTTTAACAATTTCAAAAGAATTTAATCCGACATGTGCAGTAATTTTGTATATATAATTATTTTATTGCTTCAAAAGTTATTTTTATCGGACCCGTGTTAAAAATAGACACCCCTTTTTTTACGAGGAATCTGCCGGCTTCATTACTTGATAAAACGTAATAAACAAAATATGCTCTCCGTCATGGGTTGTATCTGCGTTCAGTTTTTTCAGAAAAGCAACCGTCTTATCCGGCCTGCTCTAGACCACTCGTGCATAGGTTTTTTATTTCATATCAAGGCTCTATGTAGCCTTTTAAGGTAAATATATACCCACGTCCTGTTCAATAAGCCGTTAGATGTAATAAGCATTATTTTAAAAAACATGGCGTTTATCCAAACACGGGTTCATTCAAATGATGTTTGAAGTTATACAAATAAATCCATTAATTATTTAGAATTTTTTTTGTTTACGTTTCGGATACCATATCGATCTGATACAGGCTATAGAGAAAATATGTTCTCATCTTTTAGATACTTATCATGTTTCGATTATTGTGTCTTCCAGCCTTTTGAGTGTGTCTGTCGATCACTGTAAGCTGTATGAAATATAGAAATAAAAGTTGAAATCCTCTAGTGAATTACTGGATGACTCTGTTGCCATTTTCATAAATATTTCCCAACGTATCTGCTTACTGGCATTCTCTCACCAAGTGATTATTATGAAGAATTGACCTCCTTTGTGTATCGATCATAGTGACCTGCATTATGTAGCGAACATACTGGCATTCAAAAGTGGGTCTATGTCGGAATGCGAACGTTCTATCACTCAATAAATACTACAATCGTTACTTAATCAAAAGAACTAAATCCCAGAATGTTAGGTAACATTAGTATGTATAAAGGATTTATTGTTCAGACCTTTTTTTTCTACACATTGTGGTATATATTGTTTATACAAAATATGGAAATCCTGAAAATACGAACATTGTTTAAGTATCTGTTAGTTATTAATCTTAAAAATTCCCTTCTCAACTCGAACCCGTAGGCCTCGACCATGGTGATGGAAAGCGGCTGGATGGCATTACAATTTTCCCTTTTAAAATGGGGAAGTCGTTGATGTGGGATGCGACCTGTGCGGATACATTTTCGGTCGGTAATTTGATCAGGTCCGCTGTTGAGCCGTTGTCCGTTACCCGGGACGCAGAGATAAAAAAAAATAGTTAAATATTTTTCTCTTGCTGATAGATTTTTTTTTTACTCCTGTGACAGTCGAGACTTCTGGGGTTATTGGCTCTAGTTCGATGGCGTTCCTTCGGAGGATTGACGCGATTGTGTTTAGATTAACGGACGAGCCTCGCGAAACGGACTGGCTCTTGCAACATGTCTCACTGGCGATGGTTCGGGGTAATGCTTTCTCCATCATTGCGGCTGGCAGAGGATAGAAAAAAAATGTTTATAGTTACATTGTTCGAACTTTTTTTTCAATAAATCATTGGAAAGAAAACTGTTGTTAATTTTGTTAAACCAGATGAGGGTAACCTTTCATTGAGTATCTTGAAAATTATTCGGATCAACTGTTTCATTTAATTATATTTGAAAAAAATTAAAACTGTTCACGTGCTCTAAATGATTTTCCCAGTTTTGTTTGTACGACTGCCTGATGTTTTTTCTTACTTATTTTAGAAAGTTATAACAGAGGATATTCATTATCCAAGCTGCTACAAAAAATAACAAACGCTTTTTTACAACTTGTCATCAGTGGCAAAGCGTATTGAATGTTATGATGCATTCGTAGAAGAATAACTGCATGAAAAACTTGCCAAAGCATCTCCAAACAATGAGCTATGCTGATCACTTCCTATGGGGTGAAACTGATTTTCCATCACTATAGGATCTGTCAAGGACTTTCTATAACTTAGGAGCATGCACCGAAGTTCCTGACTATTGTTACAAACTTACAATAGGGAATTTTATCAGAGTAGTATTTCGCAGGCATTGTTCCTTTCCAAGAATGTAAAATAGGAGTGACAAGATATGATTTGGTGTTTCGTGAAAATGACAAGAAAAACAATCTGGCTGTGTCAAAAGGATCATGTCCTACGGAGGAAAACACCATCTGTATCACGCCCAAGTGGAACGTTTCTTGGTATGAAAGGATTGTCATTTTCTAAAGTTTATTTTAAATCTTCTCTGTAACAATATATCGAAATACTGCTGCTTCATTCGATTTTCCAAAATACTTACCTTACTTTCTGACCACTGATAATAGAATTATATAATTAATCATAAAATAATACTTTATGTGTTCTAATGATAATGTATTCTGCAGTTTAAGCCTGTGAATGACGTATTCTTTTTTATTGAATATTATTATAATTACATTGTACTCATATTTTTAAAATATGAATAACCTATTAGTAATTTTCTTTGTTGAATGACAGAAAAGTCTCCTTAGTAATCACGTCACTGACGTTTATACTGTTCCTAAGTTTTATGGTAGTATATAAGAAATTGTAATATATTAAAAAAGGTTCTAAATAATACGCCATTTTAAGCTTGGCTGAGAGGTGTTAAAGCATGCAATTGACACGAGTTTTATGTATATATTTGTATAACGGGGCATCAATCATAAATAATACATATAAAGAAAACTAATCGGCGAAGTAATTTAATCAGTCAAAATTACTAAGTACACCAAATATACCAACCATTCGCAACGACGAAGGAGGCCATGTGAAATTCGATGCTTGTTTGAAAAAAAATGTTCCGTTTTTCATTATTCCTCTCAGCAATATTTCAAATAAACCAAATATTCTCACGATAAATCGCAGCAGAACGAGTAATATCTTTCATCGTCAGACAAGTGATAAAAAGATCCCAAAATGGTCGCTTAAGCATTATACAGTATGTGTATCAAATGGTCTTTTAAAATTTATACTTTATTTGCCGTATATGTTCATATGTCAAATTTTATGTGTTAGAGATATTGTCATCTCCTTACTTCTTGTATTAATTTTAAAATTTGCTAAAATCACACGCACACACAAACATATATAGTTTTTACTTAATAATAATATCATTGAAAAGGGCTAAAATTAATACAGAATTTTAAAAACTTAATAATTTTTCTAATTAAGATAAAAAAGATAATCGTGTCGGTAATATATCTTATTCGTACGGCATTTCTAATTAAATAATTTCTTTATCTTATTGACTTTTTAATTTACGATTCAGAGAATATTTTCCGTAAATTGTCTTTCTGTTTGAGAGAAAAAAATTGATGATTTAAATTCTTCAAGGAAACCTGTTCTTTTAATTAACATAAATATGAATTGGTTGAAATTTTAATTTTTCAAAGTTTTATAAAATTAAGTAACATATATAAAAAAATATTTTTACCAAGTTTAAAAAAAAAAAAGGTTAAATGGAATTAATTTGTGAATAATCATAAAAAGTTAATTAAAAACAGACAATTATTTCATTTTGCAAGAATTTCCAAAACAATGTATTTTTAACGCCAAAAACTATGCTAAAAATCCTCAACCTAAACTTGAACTCGCTCGTTCACGCAAGAAAAAAAAATGTAGAGAGAGAGAGAGAGAGTAAAAATAAAAGAATTCCTGGATATATATTTAAGCTGAAATTTCAAACGTTATTATAGTGGATACTTCGTATTTAAAATTTATACATATATATATATATATATATATATATATATAGAGAGAGAGAGAGAGAGAGAGAGAGGGGGGAGACACAGAGAGAGAGACAGAGAGAGAGTAAAAATAAAAGAAGTCATGGACATATATTTTAAGCAGAAATTACATTACTTCAAATGTTATTATAGTGGATACTTCGTATTTGAAATTTATATATATATATATGTTTTATTTATTAAACAGTGAATATTACATCTAACGGCCTATGCTTTCTAAGAAAGACTGGAAAAGAAAATAAGTTATCCTTTATGAATTGAAACTATACCCTTCTTCTTTGCAGAGGAAACCACCGTTTGTTCCGGCAGCTTTCCGAAGAACGTCACATCGGCCAAAAGCTTCTACAATGTCGGGAAAAAGACGAAATAGCCGGCAACTTTAAACTAGTTACCGAAATGATCACCGCGAAGATGGATTCTGTGTTGCTCAAGGAAAGATCAATAACCACCAACACCTGGTTCCAGGATCAACCAAGATCACTCGGGACATAAATTAGTTCAGGAGACAAAATGGACGTAGACGGATTATGTAACTATCAACAAAAGATCATAAACACAGTTCCATAATGCAAAACGTACCCAAGTGTCGACTGTGTGAGCGACCGTCTTCTATCAGATTAAAAGCACAGTAATTAAAGAGGTACGGTGGAGTAATTGAAGAATCGGAGAGCCGAGTTCGAATTCCAGTCAAATCCATTCACTTACGTGCTAATATCCTTGGGGAAAGGTATGAATCTTCTTCTTCTCCCCCCAGCTATGGGTAAATAGCAAGACAGATCGGGTTCTATATGCATGGATGCGGGAAAAAAATCTGCCTCGTATCAAAAGTATCACGCATGGCAGATAACTGACTGACTTAATTAAAGAAGACCAAAGCAACAGTTAAACAGCAATCTTTCAGACTGGCAAAGTGAGGAATTTGAAAGATGGCATACATAAACAGTGTTATGAAATAATAAAAATCTAACGAGAATACAAAATCAAGTTGGAAGAAAATGAATGAAACACTATTGAGGTTGGCAAACGATGTCTCTCCAAAGAATATTTAACAAGAAAGTATAGAATAAATGACAGAAGTAATTCTAGAGATGATGAAAAGGCGACAGTAAACAACGCTAAGGAATGGACAAGAATACCGACCACAGAATACATAAATTAACAACGAATATATCCAGGCTAAAGTGGAATGAATCAATGAAAATAGCACAGAGATATAGACCGAACAACACTGCACTGTTTTACTCGTCTAAGGGATCCTATTTGTCTTCCATCAGCATAACTGATGCTAACCCCTAAATAAGTGACTCATTGAGCCTAACGTCTTCCGAGGACATTATAGTGTATTGATTTCTAGGTTTTGCTGCTAGGGAAGTTGGCTCAGTGTGTCGAGCTAGATAATTTGTCTTGCCAGAATCTGTCTTACACGTTTATGCCTAAATGCAACCATAAGTTCTACGAAGAACAATTTCTTCGCTCGCACTTAGCGTTTGATTTAAAAAAAAATATAATTGCAATGCCAATCGTTATGTTCTGATTCTTAATTTCTGTCTATTTATTTTCGTCTTTCCTTAATATTTTTTGATATTCTCTCACATACCGTAACCACTTGCATATTAGTCTATTTATTGCCCTGCTGGGCGATGAAATCATGAATACACACAAAAACGAATCAAGTTTGCATAACAATAAAATAACTAATAAAACGAGAGTTGAATCAACGAAGAGGCTGTATTAAATGTAAAAGGTACGGGCAATGAGAATAGAAAACTAGTTTTTCCACGATGCGATAGAGAAACTTATTCTGGGAAATACAGAAGGCCCGAAATGTTAAAAGATGAAGATCAGCAAACGCAGACAAACAGGGAAAATCAGCATGTCCTGATATCAGAAATGCTCACAGATATAGACGGCTTCAGCATTGTCAAGATCACAGAAGTAATAAACGAAATATACATGTGGCCATATACCCTACTAAATCCATCTTCGTAAGAGACCAGGTGCTAACAAATGTGATCTCCATAGGGCAATCAGTTTAATTAGCCAGATAACCAAACTAAAATTGAGAATCCTGATGAATAGAGGGCGAAGTAGATTTAGACCGTAAATAGAAAAAGAACAATGTCGCTTTGTCAGGGACACCAGAAATGTTTGATATACGATAAGAATGATATCGGAGAGAGCCATAAAAATGCAGAAGTATGTGTAATTACCTTTTTACACAGAGCGGTCTGAAAATATTGCCATCCTATATAATATAATTTTCTGTTTCAGATGACTAACAAAACACGTACAGACATGCCTTCTCGATGTGTGACAGCGTCAATGAAAGTGAATGAACCTTATCCAGTACATGTGCTTTATATTACTGTAATACTTGTTCTTCTATTGCTCTTATTACTATATATCCTTATGCTGTGCCTTCTCAAATACTTTTGCGTAATCTTCAGGGTGGTCCGAAAATAATGTCAGTAGTAGGTGATATTATTTTCGGACCACCCTGTAGATTACGCAAAAGTATTTGAGAAGTCACAGCACAAGGATATATTTGAACTACTAGGAAAACTATGCCTACTTACAAATTTGATTAGAAAAATCCAGAAGTTATACTAGATGCAAACTGCCTGCATACAGGTAAATAAATAGTTTAGCTATACGAAAAGAGAGAGGATCGCGAGATATGGATGCCTCTTCCGCAGATTTATAAAACTCTACGGCGACACTATACTAAGGGTGTTGAAGACCTCGCAGGATTTAATATCGGTGGGCGTAATCTTAAAATAAAATACATCAATGACGCTGTGTTGATGATCGTTTTGGAAAGGAAACTACAAGATCTCCTGCACACGGTTGTAGGAGAAAGCGATGGAAAAACTGCAAGAAGACAGAAAGTATGATTATCAGCAAAAGGAAAAAGCCATATCTGCATGTTACAAATTCAAGATATAAATATTAAATAGATTCAAAAGTTAAATATCTGACACAAGCGTGTTAACATAGAATGAAAAATGCGACATCGAGACCAGAATGTGCTTTGGATTAGAGAAAGAGGACATTTTAAAACATAACCAGGTTGCTGCGAAACAGAAAATAGCGCAGAAACAAGCAAAACGTGCTGGCTATGTAGCATGCCTCCTCTTATGCGGCAGTGAATTTTGGAAAATTTTCTTTAAGGCTGACCACAAAATAGGAGCTTCAGAAATGTAGTCCTACAGAAACATACTGAGAATTCCATGGACGGAGCTAGTAAGCAACAAGGAAGTTTTAAATACAATGGTAATTGAAAGAAAACTTCTACCCAGAATCAGGATAAGACAGCCAAAATTGTTTGAACGCATAACGAGGAAAGCCACATTGAAAAATTAACACGCACGGGGCATAGTAAACCATCGAACTTGTGTGAATGGATGGAGAAAATAGGGTCTTATAAATGGGAGAAAAATGTGATGGTAAGAAACTGTAACTTACCTTCGCCTGAAGAAATACAATCAACTATCGAAACATGAAACATTTTTCTGTAGCTATTTAAATGTTTTACTATAATCTCTCATAATAAAAAAATATAATAATAATATATTGCTAAACTTTGTATTGGGCAATGGTTTTGAAAGTAAATACTACGAAATGTTTGTTTCACTCCATTTGTTTTTTGTCATATTAGTATGTATATATATATATATATATATATATATATATATATATATATATATATATATATATATATACGTGTGTGTATATATATATATATATATATATATATATATATATATATATATACGTGTGTGTGTATATATATATATATATATATATATATATATATATATATATATATATATAGGCTGAAAACTTAATTTCGGTTGAGCTCTCTGGGGAAGGAAGTGTGGGTTTGTAAACAGTGACTATTAAGGCTGATATAACAAGACTCTTCGGTAAAGCGAATTGAGTCCTGTCGGTCACTGTGTGTTTATCTAAAAATAAATACGGTAAAATTCACCTTCATCCCTGCCGTGCGCCGACGGCTTAGTGGTCGAATTACCGACAGACGCCAATTCAGTTGGGTTTCGATCCTAGCTAGAGACAACCGGTCCTCTAGCCACACTGAAGAGCTGTGATACAGCGAAACAGTCTGTCTGTGGATGCCAATAATATATATATATATATATATATATATATATATATATATATATTAAATAGCCCTGTTACTTAAGACTGAGCACTGTTTTTTGTTACACTATAGAGTATTTATATGAGTTTGTATACGATTGCTCACTTGTATACCTACCTATATTTCTCCATTCGGTTATATCTATCTATCTATCTATCTATCTATATATATATATATATATATATATATATATATATATATATATATTAGCAAGTATTCAGTTCTTTTCACATATTTGCTTAATAAATTCTACTTTTTTGATATCTCAGTTTTTATAAACAACTAATTCAGAAATATGAGATTAATATATAGAAATTTTTGTTCTTCCTTTTGCAAGTAATATTTGATTAAGAATTCAGATCAATTTGAGTGTTTGGATTATGCTAAACATCTATAAAATAAAGACAATTATAATAATATATAAATGAATTCAGAATATACAATAAAACACATTTCTGAAAAATATAAACTGAAATAAATAAGTCATTAATTATATAAAGCCCTTGAATTTTGTGGTTTAACACACAAAACCTCATTTTATCTTTCCTGACAACGATATGATGTAATCCAGTTTTAACTTACGCGCCTCACTTAAAACTGCTAAACTATTGATGAAGAAATAAATAAAATATTCCGAGGTATATTTTAACATTCTTTAGACAAAATTATGAACGTTCCGGCGTTTATTTGTACCAAATGGTGTACGTGTGAATAAATACATCACAATTGTCATATGACAGACTAGTAAATGATGAATAAAATGTATATATTTTAAACTTCTAGGTTATTTTGGCAAAACTGGAGAGAAATAAGTTCTTGAAAATAGTTCTGTTCTATCTTCAACATTAACTAGAGTGTATTACCTTCAAAATTATCGGACACAACACTTGAACGCTCACGCATCGTGCTAGTGGGGCATTTCTAATTAACTTAAAATGGGAAATGTTTCTCCTTCATGCAGCTAATAAAACTAAGGATATCCACAGAATAATCTGCAATGCTATTGGTCCTGACATGACATCTCCGTTTCAGTCTCTTTTCTACCTCCGTCGTTTCTAGAAATAATTGTTGTGATGAACTATCCTCTATAGCACCTAGTCTTCAAGAATTTAAACTCAGTACAAGAATGGCGGCAAGTTTAAAACACAAGATGTAACTGTAAGTTTTATGCTCACAGTTTCCTATATCGCACCTCACACTTGTGGTACTCTCTGCGTACTTGCATCCTAATCAACTTTGATCTTCAAAAATGTAAATGCAAATCAAATAGATATCTTATTTCTTCTTAATTCTTATTATTTTATTGTCCTCTCTGTATTTTTTTTCTAATACTGTCTAACGCTCAGTAACCATTTGCCTTCTAGTGTCTTTATAAATAGTGGCTTGGGTACATGGATTTAAAAAAATCGCACGTAAAAATTATCGCAGATTTAACCGTTGAGTTACGGTGGTCGGACTGAGATCAAACGGTAGTATCTGTTCTCATCTCTATTGGTAATGTTAATATTAACTTCTTCCTTATGAGGACATATTTGATATTCATTGAGCGTGTAGATAATGCTATTTTCGATTGAAATTTATAAAATAAATATTAAAACAACTTTTTAGGCAAATAGCTTTCCTGAGTCCTCTATTTGTCGCTTTTACCAAGATCGATAGAGGCTTTCTTCCGAAAGTTTTATATAAAGGATTGTGGAGAGTTAATATCTTGATAATATTATAAATTCTTCTTTGAGTTACATAGGCTATGCATTTAGTTGTTATTGCAGTTGAAAGACTTCAAGTGACGAGTGTTTTTTATTTGGCACAACTCTGTTTTAGTTATTCTGTAGCAGCATTTCATTAGGTTGGTCCTCACCAATATGACGCAAAAGGCAAATAAATCGGACAAAATATATAAAATTTTTTATTAAAAGCATCGAATATATTGAACATTTACACCTTTCTGACAATAGCTCGATTAGATCTCATTTAAATATTCATGGGGACCTACCGGACACTATTCGTAACATACTTGCTGACAACGCTAATAAAATAGCATCATCCACATGCAAAAAAAGGCTAAAACTAATGGAAGCCTTATTAACAAAAACAAACAAATCAACACTTAATAATATTAACTTTGAACATGGACATAATATCTTGACCGTGTTTTGAAACAAAAAATGAAACATTTTATAAAATATACATATAACAAACTATTTCTAATTCTAACAGTTGAAATATAATCCTTGAAAATGGTTAAATATATAGCGGAAAGCGCTCGGATAAAAAGAACATTCGGAGAGTTTTTTTATAAGTTATCATCTGAAAAGAAAAACATTATTAGATTGCACGAGAAATTATATAAAAACAATAAATAAAAGCACCTTGTCAGTCGTTTTTAATGAAATGTGCATGAAAGAAGGATTGCTACCTAAATGCACACACACACACACGCACACACACACACACACACACACACACACACACACGCATATATATATATATATAAATATGTAGATAGATAGACAGAGATAGAGGGAGAGAGAGAAAGACAGAGAGAAAGCTATGTATAAATTGTCGGTGGTCTAAATTAAGCAAAAATGAAAATAACACATATTTCATTTTAACAGATATATATATATATATATATATACCAAATTTGCAGAAAAATATCTTGAAATACTAACGAGTACCTTTATTCAATAAAATCACCATTACATTGAATCACAGACTCAAGAAGACTTCGCAATCTCCTGCAAATCTTCTGGTTGGTCTCCTTGTTTAAGTTGGTGCAAGCTGTCATAATCTTTGTCTTCAGTTCATCTTTTGTGTTACAATGAATTTTGTTGGTCTGTCGCTGAACTGCGTCCCACAAATAATAATCAAGGGGTTGCAGTTTGGGGAATTAGGTGGCCATTGTAAAGTGTGATGTGGTCGAAGAAATTATCTGACTGCTATGACTGGCATGGTAGAAAGTCCTGTTGTCAGATATAGGGTCTTCAACCAGCTACCCACTTGACCCAGGGAGCACTGCATCCTCGAGTCACTTGATGCATGCCTCAGTGTTGAGTCTGAGTCGCTCACCAAGAAATCCGGTAGTTATTTTATTATGGTAACCGATCACAGTGATTTTTGCGGGCTGCCATACGTTTGTAATCTGCATTGGACTTATCCATCTCTTTCCGAACCTCTGCAATCTCCTAAAATTAACAACCAAACACTCTGAAATGTTCGTACAGGAGCTTCCGGCGGGCATTATTTTTGTATTTCATTTACATTTATAGCAATAAAATATGTTCTCACCGATTTGCTAATTGCTTCTCTGGCTGTTCCGGTGAAAAATGCTGGACAAATTAAACCAATGGCCAAAATAAAAGACAACATATAATTTCGAAAGTGTTTAATAATTTTATCAAACAAAATTGAGCTGTTAACAACAACAACATCAATAATAATAATAAAAAATATTATTATTATTATTATTATTATTATTATTATTATTATTACAATGAGACAACATTCATTAAGAATATATAATGATTTTGACACTGACAAGTGAACAGAAATTGTAACATAAAATTAATGCTATACTCTAATGATTAAATTCTGGGTAAAATAAAAATGTCGTAATCCTGGTTTGGATGAGATTATAAAATGGTCTGTGTGAAACATCTCATCTCATCTGCAAAGTATAATCAATGTAAAGAAAATATAATTGACATGTGTGCAAAGTAAATGCATATATATTTAAAACTTTGCTTTATTCCATGTCTCGGGTAATTTCGTGTTATGGAATTGTACTGAACTGACAATTTTTTTCTGTGCAGAATAATAATAATAATAATAATAATAATAATAATAATAATAATAATAATAATAATAATAATAATACAATTAAAGCACAACACATCGGCTGAAGCTGCAAACTACTTAAAAAAGAAAGCAAAGACAAATGCAACCGACCAGATACAGAAACAATGGCAAGATAAACCGCTTCATGGCCAATACTCTGCCCGTACCAAACAAGCTGACGAAGACAAAAACCGTACCCATCAGTGGCTACATAGTGCAGGGTTGAATGCTGGAACTGTAAGTTTTTTCCTTGCTGCACAGGACCAATGCTTGTTAACTAGAAATTATCAAGCACATGTACTAACAAAATGCAGATTCTGTGATAAATATCTGGAAACAATTGATCATCTTGTATCAGGTGGCACGATATTGGCACCCACTGTGTATAAAACCCGGCACGACAGAGTGGGCCAATATCTGCACTGGAAAATTTGCAACTTCTACGGGAAGGAAATTGAAAGAAACTGGTAGGAACACCACCCAGACTCGGTTACGGAGATAGGACCCGTTACAATTTTATGGGACTACACAATACACACTGACAGAACAATCAAAGCCAACCGCCCAGACATTGCTATTAAAGACGACAAACCATTATTGATATGGCAGTCCCTGCAGACTGCAATATATCTTTGAAGATATTCGAAAAGCTGTCAAAATACAAGGACCTTGAAATAGAAATCTCAAAAATGTGGCACATGGGAGCATCAACAATCCCTGTTGTAGTTGGAGCCTTAGGATTGGTTGGAAAAGATTCCAGTAGACTAATTGAAGGGATTCCTGGAAGTCTATGCCTCAAAGAGATACAATAAGTTTTCTGACAAGTACAGCCCACATAATAATAATAAACTGATCGTGGAACATGCACTAAGCAACTGGTGTACATAAGCAGAAGATGGAAAAGTGAAAGATTTTACTGGAAGAGAACTGACAGGGAAAAATATCTGTTGTGTGCTGAGTAAAAATTATATATTTAGTCTGGATGTTGGTGTCGTTCTGTGGAAAATAGTACCGAAAAATTATTAAGTGAGATAAATACGGATGGAATAATAGTTGTAAAGACCGACACTAAAATAAAAGAAAAGATTAGCTTTGCTATGAAAAGGAAAATGAATAGACAAGGAAGATCATTCAGTTTTTGAAAAAGTGTTGGAAACAGACGAGGGCATAAAATGTGGACATGGATCGGGAAAGTTTATTTGAAGAATGAGACTCTGGGATTATTCATAGCAGGGCAGGATTATGAATTCTGAATAAAAACTGGGTAAATATAAATATTGATAACATCAGCAATTCAGCATAGAGAGAAATATGTTACCAATTGGATTGTATGAGAATGTCAGTCGATACCTTTGAATGACTGTCTATATTTCTGAGATGAAGTATTATGTCCATTATTTACATTATTCGGACTATTGTCCTAATCTTTGTTGCCATATTTATTACAACCTTTCAGCCTTTCCTTTGTAGTCGGAGGACTGGAATTGATTTTTGTTTTCAAAACTGCTCAGTGAAAAATGTCCTGATGCGATTTCTGAACTTAGGTCACTGGTTGGGTCCCGGAAAGAAATGAGTATGCACCAGGAACCAAAGGAAATAATAATAATAATAATAATAATAATAATAATAATAATAATAATAATAATAATAAAGTAGCAAATAAGCATCCACCATTCAAAGAAATACTGAAAGAGAAAGTGCAATTAAAGGTAAAAAGAATGAGACGTTACGCAAAGTGCTGTAGGACAACTGAAAAAATAAAGATATTACAAACAGACTTCAAGAAATTTTGCAGGAAAAAACGATAGGCAGTTATAGAAATCAACAAGCCAGCATCTATTGCAAATGTGCAACAATTTTGGGAAAATATTTGGAACCCAAAGAAATATAATCCTAATGCATACTGAATGAAACGATAATAATGACGAGTAAACCTGTGTAAGAATGGAAACATGTGCTGAACAATACCAAAGAACAAATCATAGAAGTCTTGGAAACCCCGATTCTTTGAGACTTTACTATTCATACAAACATACGTATAAACTCTAACAGGCTAGCCATAATGATTAAAGACTAACAGAATTTTTATTATATATATATATATATATATATATATATATATTTAATATATATATATATATATACATATTTAATATATATATATATTATATATACATATATATATATATATATATTTAATATATATATATATATATATATATATTTAATATATATATATATATATTAAAGAATATGCGGAATAAATAAAAGGACATTGAATTTGTAATAAAATGTTGCAGGTTGAAACTATGTTTGTATCAATAATTATTTGAGACACATGTCGGATCAAAAATGGCATGGTTAAGGATATTAAATAAATCATTGGTAGTCCCTGATTATCAGATATTTAAAAGAATTGTACTGTGTGCAACTCCTATATAATCAGGAGAGTTTTATCAATGTAAGAAAACATAAACAACCAACATGTTAGCTAGCAATTAGCATCCAAATATGCGGAAGAAAATGTGAACAAAAGGAAGTCGGAAGATACGTATATGTTGACAGATGAGTAGTTACATAATATATGAAACAGAAGAGGGGAGTAGAAAAATAAACGTGACGTATATGTTTACAGATGAGTAGTTACAAAATATATGAAACCGAACAGGTGAGTAGAAAAATAAACGTGACGTATATGTTTACAGATGAGTAGTTACATAATATATGAAACAGAAGAGGTGAGTAGAAAAATAAACGTGACGTATATGTTGACAGATGAGTAGTTACATAATATATGAAACAGAAGAGGTGAGTAGAAAAATAAACGTGGCGTATATGTTGACAGATGAGTAGTTACATAATATATGAAACAGAGGAGGTGAGTAGAAAAATAAACGTGGCGTATATGTTGACAGATGAGTAGTTACATAATATATGAAACAGAAGAGGTTAGTAGAAAAATAAACGTGACGTATATGTTGACAGATGAGTAGTTACATAATATATGAAACAGAGGAGGTGAGTAGAAAAATAAACGTGGCGTATATGTTGACAGATGAGTAGTTACATAATATATGAAACAGAGGACGTGAGTAGAAATATAAACGTGGCGTATATGTTGACAGATGAATAGTTACATAATATATGAAACAGAAGAGGTGAGTAGAAAAATAGATAGTCGACATGTTGACATAGTTGACAGACTGATACTCATTTCATGCTTTAGAACATATGAAGAGAGTTCCCCTTTCATTTCCTGCCTTAGGATCTGGTCTTCTGATTTGTTTTCTTCGTGGCCTTAATGATTTTTACTGCCTTAACCTTTTTAGTGATCTGACTGATTGAGATTTAAAATTATTTGTGTATAACGAGTAGCTCGCGTCATTTAAATATAGCCAAAGAAAGCTGGAGAATAAAACGGCTAATACGTTTGAAAAAAATAAGTTGTATTAAAGATACAAAAAAAAAGAGAAATAAAATATTTTTTAGTAGTTTTAGTACTTTTTCATGAACGATTTACTGATATTTTTTAGGTGTTTTTCCTTACCAATCCCTTTATCTCTCAAGATGTTTTCGCAAGAGAAACACAATAAATAAATTCACCTCTTCCTTCCTCCACTCGACGAATAATCACATCAAACACAGGAATGGTGGGTAGACAGGCCGGCTTGGAACTTAATATCAAAGGTGATGTTCTTTTGAGATAAAAATAAATACTTCGTTGAATTTTTCTCAACAAGAACCCAGGGAGCGATATTTGTTGTTTACATTTTTTTCCTATCGATTTTTGACAATTAGGAAAGAAGAAATATTAGAAAACATTGAAGGGTTCAACAAATAAATTCACACTATAAAAACTTGAAAACACGCTACCCAAATGTATCACGTGACATTCCATTTTGATTTTTAGGCCTTCCTTGATTGAATATTTTTAATTTAAGAAAAACTAAGAGATCACAATTCTTTCGTATAGTTACATTATTTGGACTGATATCCTCATGTTCATTGCATTATTCAAAACGTTTCGGCCGTTTTACGCTTCGGAATTCTTCAGGTGATTGGAATTTCTAACTGAACCGTTTATTTAGTATACCGAAGTAGTTTGCTCTAGTTCCACGTTTCATGCCTCTTCCGGATATCTCAGTTATTTAACTTTAACTAAAATCTCCAAGTTTTTTGTCGACACTGCCGGAGTCAGGTACTGAACTCGTAACTCTTTGAGTGAAGTCCATGGCTCAATGGATAAAAACGTTGTTTAGATCCACTGACTAGACCCAAGGAATTCTGTGTTCAATACTGCGCTACAGCAGTGGTGAACTAAACAAAAATGGAGAACTGAGTTAAAGGAAAATAACTAAGACAACCGGAAGAGGCAAGGCACGTTGAACCCGATGAACGAAATAAAGGGTTCGTTTCGAAATTCCAATCGAATGAAGAAGGCCGGAGCGTATAACGACTGAAAGGTTGTGTATATGGCAATGAAGATGAGGATTACAGTCCGAATAATGTAAATAATGTAAATAATCATAATACCTCATCTCAGAGATATAGACAGATCTTTCGCATATATTATTGTATTGAAAACATAGCAAACCAAAACTGACGAAAATGATAATAAATATTGTTTTATATTACATGATTTGGTAACTTATATTATTTTATATTACATCATTATTTTATATTATATGATTTGATAACACTACGTTATTGTTATAAGGAAAGCAAAAACAGGATAATTGTTGTTCGTTGTTTTAAGTGGGAATTGTGAACTAAGAAATAATATAAACAATGCCCCAAATTTAGAGAATCATTAACTTATATCGTAGCCCAAGACAAAATATGTCTCACTAAATAGACCGATTAATTAGCACGAATATAATAACAGGGTTTTTCGTTGTCTTTTAAAGACAAGAAAAATAATCAGAATTAGCACATTGCCTACAACATATTGAAATTTGAAGACACTACATATTGGTACCCAGGTACTTATATTATATAATATAAAACACTAGTTGACTTCATATACTTATCTGTCATTTAGCCTGATATCCTCTTTTAATAATGAGAAATTCCGTTCTAACAGTTACGCTAGATATTCATCTATGTCAATAAGTTATGACTTCACTAAGAAGATATCTCATTATTAAGAGGCTGCGGATAGCTTGGTGATAACTTTTTTCGCTTTTATTTTATTTATTCTTTTTTCTGTTAGATATCGTTACGTATTTTTTTAATAACAAGTCAAATAATTTAACGTATGCAACAGCAGAGCTCATGTTATAGATATATTCTGGATTATTTAAGCAGAAAATATAGCCAACGCAACTACACAATGCTACACATTTCAATCGTTTTATGCGAGTTAAGTTAAATGTATATATAATTCATAAAGAATACAGCTATCGATAAAGCAGTAACCACTCTCATTA
Source organism: Acanthosepion esculentum (assembly GCA_964036315.1). Lineage (NCBI taxonomy): Eukaryota > Metazoa > Mollusca > Cephalopoda > Sepiida > Sepiidae > Acanthosepion > Acanthosepion esculentum. The sequence goes on from OZ038477.1 coordinate 11,980,690, forward strand.
ATAGGTAGAATATTCAGCGAACATTACTAAAAAACATAAGATGCTCACATTCTGATCACGTTCTCAGTGTATCATTTTATCCCGAGAAAATGTAAGTTACTTAGCCATCCATTTCGAACCAGCTTTCTCGTGATCTTTGCTATATTCACAAGGCCTGTCTTTATTAGACGACTTTTAATACTCAGTAAATTTCTGGAGATTTTGAATTGAACTTTTGATTCTATTCACGCGTAGATTCTTATTCTACTTCACACACTTAGGTCATCGCTTTAACTTAATCCCCTTTGTATCAATTTTATTTTTATCTGAACTAGAGTATACAATTCTGTAATACCGAACTCAGGAAATGAATTAACAACTAATCTTTTGTGCTTATAACGTACGTTTTATTCCACTAAACAATGCTTTAATCTAAAAGCAACATTTTATATTTAAAATTAATTTCTCTATCCAAGTGTCTGGAACAAACGGACTAACAATTAAACGCCCCCCATCCAATATGAAAAAACTGTGTACACATTGTGGAGACCATCCGCGGAAATGAAACTATCAGTAGACCAAGACTGACTTGAATCGAGCCTCGCTCTTGGAATGCACCCCGAAAGAGATGTGGATATTACGCATGGAAACTACGTAATTCCAGTTGCTTTTCAACATAGAGCGACAGGGAGATGATGTAACTATCAGATCGCCATTATTTCCAGTAATAACCAATATATATATATATATATATATATATATATATATATATATATATATATATATATATTTACTAAGAGGAAATCGGTGCACGAATTCGGCACTAAATCCAGTCGTATAGTTTAAAAGCTGCCAATCCCACACTGGTGGATCTTCTAGGAATCGGCGAAAACAATGCTGGACTAAGTGAAATCAATAATAACTTTCATATATTTCGAAAATGAATAGGAATCAGAAGTCCTTATGGTGTTCTTCGATTTTCTAATAACTTAAAAATAATGTCTTTTTCTTTCATGTTCTTTAACTATGCGGGACGTGGGTGTTCATATATCTCCACATTTCCTGTATGGAATGTTTAAGTCTTCGCCTTTCATTTTTGTTCCCGCTCTTTCCTCCTTTCAAAAATTCCTAAGACAAATTATGGCTACTTCCCATTTCACCAACTACACTCAATATATTCCCAAGCGCTCTTTTCAAATTATGTGTCGCAGAAATGTCAATATTATCCTTCTAATTTTAAAAAGGGGAAGCACGGTGGAGTAGTGGATAGCTGATTGAGGAATCGGAGAGCCGAGTTTGAATTCCAGTCGAATCCATTACATTCACTTGCATGCTAACAACTTGAGAAAGGTATGAGTCCTCTTCTTCACCCCCGCCAGCTATGGGACAATAGCTGGATCAGGTTCTATTCCTTCCGCTTGTGCTGTCAGGCGTTACGGGGAGAAACAGTCGTCTGTCAGCGGCAAGGCGAATGGCCTGAACGAAAGATATCTCGTGGGCTCCGAGATTGTTTGCCACTGAGTCGCTCCAATGTCTTCTTGGTCTGCCTCTCGTTCTCCAGCCAAAGAACCTGAGGATGTATGCTCGTAGGGTCGGTTGATTGATAGGCATAAGAATGAGGTGTCCAAACCACTCGATCCTCTGTTGTTTGATGTGTTGTATCATTGCTATTTGTTTTGACCAAGTAAATGGTTAAAGAAATATCAAAACAACTTTAACATATATATCATATATTAAACAGTAAGTACAACAGAATAGTATTACACGACTAGTGAGAGTGTCGGTTGACCTAGCGTTCAATCTATTCGACTGATCTCCCAAGGACTTCTCTCCTACTAATCTTATAGTAGGCGGTATAGTCCAACATAAAATCTTTAGAGGGAGGACACGACAATTATATTGCTCCTACCATATTTCTTATTGCCTCATTCTGAGCTTATCTCACCTGGTCTTATTCACTGCTTTCCTCAGTCATTTCATCGCACAATTGATCAGTTTCCTCTCAAGGGTTTTTCTTAGGGGCCATGTCTGGCACTGCTATGTCAGCGTTGGTAGGAAAATGGCGTCGATGAGATTTGCCTTTGGGCTCATGGGAATGCTACGATGTTTTAGAAGAGGAGCAAGTTGGTAACTGATTGCGTTGTCTTTCTGATATCTTGTCTTGATTTCTTTGACTAGTTTGCCGTTTTCAGGAAAAATGCAGCCCAGATATTTGAATTCACTGATTTGCTATATCTGAGTCCCATTGATATTAAAGTCCAGTTTTTCTGGTCTCTTGCTGAGAGTCATGATCTCGTTCTTACTAACACTGATCTTCTTGTCGTATTTCTTGAAGCTTGAGTTATTAAAATGGTTGACATTAGAATCCTTTTCAAATAACAGAAGAGGAACATCGCATGTGTGCAATCATCGGAAGTGAAGTGAAATTAAGCATGGTTCATCATGTGTGGATCGTTCATTCATTTATTCAGTTAGCAAATTTTACGACGAAGTGACAAAACACCCTTTATTTCAGTTGTAAATATTGTTTATGGTGACATGTAAGGGAAAATATTGCAATGGCTTGCCTGTTCTTTTTGCACCTGGGATGTTGACAAAGGTAATTCGCGGAGAGGCGTTCCACTTTACCGTTTGGGTTGGAAAACACTTCCGACTACTATCACACGTTTTTCACCTGGGTGTGGCCGACGCAATGCCCATGCGACTGCTTAGAGTCATTTGTAAGAAGTAGACGTAAGCGCTGGACAAAAATGCAGTTCCGCATTCCAATTCAGCTGAGTGAAGCAGGCGGTACGACCGATGATACACCCATATATGCACACACACACACACACACACACACACACACACACACACACACATATTTATTATGATTGGTGCAGTATAATTAACATTATAATGAAGCAGTCAAACAAAGAATAAATAGTAAAGTTAATGTAATAAATGGCATATTTATGGGACATACAGAACATATCAAAACAAGGATCAACGTGTGGTTAGTGGGTTATTAATTTTTAAATAGCGAAGTGAATACGCCATTTATTACATTAACTTTACGAATTTATTATTTGTATGACTGCTTCAGTTAATATATATATATATATATATATACATATATATATATATATATATATATACATATATATATATATATATATATATATATATATATATATATATATATATATATATATATATATATATATACACGAGATGTCCGTGTAAACAGTTCTTCATCAGATGTACCACAAATTATTATTATTATTAAATAGCAAATGTCGAAAAGCGTAATCATCAGCACCTGTAAATAAAGTCATGACGAAGCCAGAAATGTAATTGAATGACGACAAAATAACAGCCCTGTAGATAAAAAGCTTTCAAGTAAAGCCAGAAAATATTTTCGATTTTAAGATTTCTTATTGGAGAATACAATAATTTTACATCTCTAGTCTTACTAATTAATCCATCTCTGGAGAGGAAGAGATGAATTTATACATTTAACAAGGTTGTTTGCGCATGCACAACAGGAAATGGAACGTGGCTCCGCGTTTAACAATACCGAGCCATTATCTATCACAACAATCTCACAAAAAACTAAAAATATAAACAGTAGAAACGGAAATATATTGATTCATATTGAAATTCAAATGACATTAGTTTTAAACATACAACATTACTGAGTTAATTTATGGGGAATTAGGAAGATTTGAATTTATTTAGACACCATCGAGCGTAATCAGACCAGACTTACGTAAAAGCTAATTTCTTCCTATATAGTTAATTCTTACGAGAGGAAAGAAATTGCCGAGTAAATAAGATGAAGGTATCTAGAAACAAACTCGGTATAACTCAGAACCCAGAAACAATATCATAAACCCATATTTGTACAAGACAAATATTTACAAAACACTATAAACAAAGCAAGCGTCGACAGAAAACAGTTATTTTCACCAGCAGAACAATTTCCGTTTTGTTTAACTGTCAGTAAATTTCCAGACGTAAATCATCGAGAAATAACAAGAGTCAAACATAAAAAAAAAAATTTTCCATTCTCCCTTCTGAAGGCTTTTATTCGCGTAATTAGCTCAGCTTAGTCCTCGACTAGAGAGAGTGGAATCGAATTTGTATAGGATGAATATCTGAAATCAATGTTCGAAGAGTCTATTACCAACGCTGGAAAAATGAGCTTTTCACTGTTTGTTTCTTAGTCAATGACACCACGATATATATATATATATATATATATATATATATATATATATATATATATATATATATATATATATATATACAGTGTAACCCGGATATAAGAGAGTTGTCAGAACCGGATAAGATGTCTCTTATATCCGGGTTTATCTTATATCCGGGTTTGGTATATTTTGTTTTATTAACACAGGCTCTAATTTGCTGTATACATACATATATATATATATATATATATATATATATATATATATATATATATGTACACACACACACATGCATATATACATATATATATATATATATATATATATATATTAGCAGCATGGCTCGGTGTTGCTCGTGCTTGATTCAAAAATCGTACGTCTCATACAGCAATCGATATCACTTGACTTAAAATATTTTTGCCCTTCCATGCCTTTAAAGGAGTGCCCTTTGCCGTGCTATATTGCTACATGCCTTACTTCTTGCCTATCTCACACTGCGAAGTTTTTCTAAGCTCTATACTAAAGATTAAATCTGTTACGAAAAAAGGACTAAATAAAATTAACACAAAACGACCAGCTTTAAAAAAAGGCTTCGTAACTGGAAAAACCGAATGAAAAAAGAATGTTAACAATAAATTTATTTTCACACCCAACCCAGTTCTGTGGAATCAGTATCAACGTTGAGTTTAAGCAAGCGAATGAGCCAATTGAAGTAAAGTGCCATGCAGATTTAATTTTTTCCCACTTGTGACGAATGCAGCTATCGATATTTTTTGCATGCTAGCATGTTAGTTAACATTCGTGTCAGTCAGCTGTTGGCCCTCACGCTGGCCAATAGAAACTTTCTGCCTCTTCGTGGCAGCCAGCTATAGGCTCTCACTCTGGCCAGTAGAAGATGGCCGCGAACTACATGAAAATTGCCGTAGAAGCATGAAAAAATCGATTATTTCCACTATCGATGGGAGTTAGCCAATGCAAAGTCTGTCTTGGCCTTCCGCTAACTTGGAGCATGTGCATGTAAATTTTGGCACAAATCCGTCGAAAATTGCGGCCGTGCATTCGTTACACACACACACACACACACATCCTGCCTGTTATATACATATATATATATATATATATATATATATATATATATATTATATATATATATATATATATATATATATATACATATATTTCATGACATAGACGACACATGGGCATAAAAAGGACAAAGAAATTGTGTATGCAATGTTTAAAGTAGTGTCATTTTACTGAGCATAACTTTCATAGGTTACAAGGTCGAAAGTCTACAGCAATCAATGAGGTATTCGTGTAATTGATCTAACCAGATGAGTATTTTATCCTTTACCCCACGAGAAAGTGTCAAAAAGCTTTTTGAGTAACGTAGATCATATTATTAAATAATATATCTAACAGAAAATATTACTGTATATAGAAATCAGTTTGCAATTAACTAAAGTAATAATAATAATAATAATAATAATAATGAGAAGAAGAAGAAGAAGAAGAATGATAATAATAAGAACAACAATAAAATCGTTTGGCCAGATAATATTCCTGGGTGCGACTAAATAGAAATGATAATAAGTTTTAAATTATAGTCTAGAAAATATTCCGTTAATTATAAATATAACGTACAGAATGCCGCGATTTCGCATATCAGACACGCGGTGATACCTTAACTGATTTATTCTCTTAATTCTGCGTCTTATATACTGTAAGGAATAACAGGCACGCACATATATATATATATATATATGTGTGTGTGTGTGTGGGGGGGTGTAACCGGAAATTGTTCTGTTGGTAAAAATAACTGTTTTCTGTTGATGTTTGCTTGTTATATACATATACATATATATATATATATATATATGAGTGTGGGGGGGGACATTGTAATAAAATTGTAAATGTTTACTTGTGACGCGTTTCATCCGTTAGGACGTTATCGGACTGTGTTTGTTGACGTTGTTGTCAATACACATGGGCTTGAAGTAGAAACGCTGATAGTTTCAAAATCCTTAAAAGAATTCTTTTTTAAATAATGTTTTTTTCTTTTGCAACCTCGCGAAATTCATCCATATCCTCTTTTTGTCCCCATCATCTTTGTTTTTAATTATCCAACATTGTGAAAACAGAAAATCTAACAAAAATAGTTAAATGTCCTAAGAAACTCGGCGTAAATTTACTGTGGCTCTACAAGCGATTAAATCACTTTCTAGTCGTTTTCGTATTCGACAATTATTTTCTCTTTTAATTAGAGTCGTATTTTTCAATGTCATAATTGTGGTCAGTTGTTTCGCAATGCGTTTTTTTTTTTGTTTTCTTAAAGCTGACTCTTTTTTGTTCATTTACGCTTGTGGAACCTGTGGGTTTTGGCAAAGATTATCGTTCTTTGAATATTATGGCCAGACGCTACAGAATCACAAAGAAAGCATTGTACCAAATAAAAGAAAACGTGTCAGGTGAGGATTATCAACAGCAGTAACAACTAAAATACATAGCGCATGTAACTCGAATGAAAAAAATAATGTTTTAACTAATTCGTTAACGTCCCACACTTTTTAAAATATAAGCTTAGCATCGAAACCAATGACAATACTGGAAAGACCGATACCAGCTGCTGGACTTGAGAAACCCATTTTCCTCAAAAATATATATTTAAGATGAAGATTTTATAAATGTCTACGAGAGCAGTAAGGGCTGCTTGGTCAAAGGACGATGAATGTTTACTTCAAAGGAAACTATTAATATTATCATTATACCGTTCAGACATAACTAACGTCTTGTGCTGGACGAAATCATATTTAAAAAATATCTAGATACATGTCTTTTTCACTGCCTAGCAAATTCATTTCATATCAATATAACTATATCGCTTCATACTCCGCGTTTAACACATATGTATAAAAAGATATACATTACATATTTCGGATTCAGTTCTATTGCACAAAATTTAAAGGAACATTCCTGTTAACATTCACGGTTAAGAGAAATATTAATTGACTATGCATGTATACTCCACCATGAAAATAAAAAAAAAACTTCAAATTCTTCAGGTCTTCGATATAAAAAAAAATATAACCGACACTAAATAAGGTTAATTATGAGTATTGCAACAGTGTTTTAAAATGAGCAAATTGTATTGTTTTTTTTTAAATTACAATTATATGAATTAAATTACTGCCCTTATATAAACATAATAGCTTTATGTTGTAACACAGTTAACAAAAACCACAGTAGAAAAACGGAATTGGTTTCACAACAAGTTTATTACTTTTTGGTAAAGGAAAACATAATATAGCATAGAAACTAGAGAATAGAATATTTAACCGTGAATGACTGTTTTCAGCAATGGCTACTCCTCCTCCTGCTACTCCACTTGATGTGGGTGTATTTTTATGTTTTCCCTCCGACGGCCGAGTCCAAAATTGTAGAGAAATATTCTCTCAGAACACTTTAACAGTTAATTTTAAAATTGACTATAACGAAACGCGTTCATACATCATGATAATTATAACAGAACGTGTTTCATGTGCATTTACAAAAAAATCACAACTATCTGTTGCATTCATTTTTTCTTTTAGTAATTGACCTGTTAATATGAATCTTGGATAGGATTGAAAGTACTTAGGAAAATAAAAGAAATGAAAAAAAATTGCGAGCCCTTCCTTAATGTATTTCATATCACCATTAAGAAGTTGATCTGAGAATTCTAGAGGAATAAATTTTTAAAAATCGACACCATATGTCATGATTATTCAACCGAACATGCCTGAATGAAGATATGCTGCCTAAATACACATATGCATAAAATATATCCCGATACGCATGTACACTTTTGCACCCGTGCACACAAACGCATATCAAATCAACCGTACATCGATATACGCACATCTGCAAACAGGTGCGCCAAAACATACCTAATGATTTTTAATTTAAATAAGAAAAAAATGTCGGTATAAAAACACCCATAATTAAAACCATTTGATATTTCGAAAATTTGACTTTTGATTAATGAACAAATATAGACTAAAATGAACAAAATTGTTGGGAGGTACATAGCTATTATAGAAAAGTAGATTTTATTTAAGTTGTTTCTCATGAATTTTAAGTCGTTATTATAGAATTTAATCTTCAGACATAGAGAACAACTGATTTCGAAAGAGATCAAGTGACAGCATATCGTCTCATTGCAAAAAGCGATCTATTCAGTCTATTCACATGTTTGAACCTTGTAACAATTCGGTTTACTGGATGGTATCAAATATTCATTTATTTTTCAGATGTTCAAATTATTTTACACAATAATTGTCAGAAAATTTATAACCGCCCCGATTTTAATTTTCGCAAATCACCCTTGCTTTTAATATAATAGTTACCCTGGATTACCTCTTCTACCGATTTATTCATCTTTTCTTAACTCTTTTAATGTATCGTTTCTTTTTATTAGGTTGGTGCAAAAATAATGTCGTTTTTTGACGTTCTAACATATATGAGAAAACGACATTATTTTTGCACCAACCTAATAAAAGTACATGTACAAACTAGTCTTATTTATTGTTTCTTTACGCTGAATAGACCGAAACTCTTGCTTTTGGAAAAGGTAATATATTCAAACTCCCAAATTAAAATAATGTAACTCCTGCAGTCAATTCAAATGTTTGATGTCCTAATGAATTCAAATTCTGCTTACATGAAAATCGGCGTTGAGGTTTTACTTTTTGTAATTTTTTTATCTATACCGACGTAAGTGTATATTTGTATATGTCCGGTTAATATAATATTCATGGTGCGACGAGTAAATCGCCCTTGAAATTACGCAAAATTGAAAATAACACTGACATCCCAATTTAATAGATATAATTACCGACATTACATAAAAAAATAATTTAAAATAATAAAGAGTAGATTTATTCAATAAAATGGCCATTGGTTTTAACCACGACCTACAGGCGACTTCGGAGTCTCTTGCAACATTTCTGGATGGTTTCCTTCTTTAATTTGGTAAATACTGCCATAATCTTTGTCTTCAGTTCATCTTTTGTCTTACAAGAAGGTTTTTGGTCTCTCACCCAACTTGGCCCCACACAAAATAATCAAGGGGGTTGCCTTTGGGGGAGATAGGTGGCCAGATGTAAGGGGTATTGTTGTCGCAGAAAGTATCTGGCAGCCATGACTATGTACTCTTGCATATGTGGCATGGTGCAAAGTCATGTTGCCAGACTTATGTTCTTACAGCAGCCACCCAGTAACAATGCCAAGCAGTACAGCATGTTGTTTCCAAGATTATGTCGCAGTTAATTGTCTCATTGTCCTCTTTTCTTCACAGACGGTGCGCAAATGACCCTACAACACTGTGCAGTCGACAAAATGAAAAACACACAACGCGCATACGCGAAATTAAAAATATAAAAATGATGACAATTTTCCCATTGTACCCTGTACATTGATGCGAAGTGTTCAAATTCCAGTTCTCTGTACCGTTCAGCCTCCCACTATTGCCTCTGAGAAAGGTAGGTTCTCAACTATTCTCACCCTAACTATGGTATATATAGAAACTGTGGTCTCTTACCTTGAATAGTAGATAGTCTACAAGATGATTGATGATTGTTTAATTGATTTATTTTTTACGGTTTACCAACCCATCGTGTGTTATTTAAAGACGGAATATATGTTTACTTTTAAAAATAATTTCTCTCTGTTTTATTTTCTGCGCGGAAATATTGCATCATCAGATTTCTTTAAAATAAAATTTTTTCAGATGTTTAACCCAAATTGGAGGGAAGTCAGGGATTTATTTCGAGGGTATTTGTTCGGAAGTGAATGCAACGAATTCGACTGTAATTTGAACTCGGTGCTCAGATTTCTCATTTCGAGCTGTTATCCATTACCCCACCCAAATACAGCAGACTAGAAGGAAGACTAAATTTAAAGCTATGGAGAACACATTAGGAACGCACTAAGCAATTTTCCCCAAGAAGTAAGTCAATACACAGATAATAAAGAAAAATTGTCTGTATAGATCCATAATCGATATCTTGAAGGGACTGGGCATAATTTTCGCTCCATGTTTTATACTTTCATTGTTAAATGTAAGATGTTTTCTCAGCCAGTGAAAAATAATTATAGACGTTATTCGTATATAAATATCTATAGATTTTATTTTGAATGCGTTTGCGCATTATAAAAGATATAACTCTTTCATTTGATTTTAAAATGAACGCACAAATCATGTGGAAATAAACACACAATCGCTATGGAGACACGTAACGTGAAAAAAAGATATCCGAATAACAGATAGATTAAATCCTCCAACCTAAAATATCTTAATGGAAAAAAAAACTTAAAGAATGCATTGTCATTATTTTCACGCGTTATATGTCTACATTCTTTTTGCATACTTCAAATTTTCTTTTCTTAAATGAAACAATTTCGCCTCTTTCTTTCATTACAGTTAAAACTGTATAGATCACTGAGACACAAGATGGCTCCACTCCCTTACGAACCAATTAAGCCAATCACGACGTTCTTTTAAAATTCGAATCATTATCGACCATTACCCATCTTTTATAAATAGGCTCAGATATTACGTCTTGTTTCTCAAAGGAGATGGTGAAGGCAAGGAGATGGAAGAATATTGAGGAAAACAGACACAGGGGAACAATGTTCTGTAATTTCCCGTTACTCTATTGTCATTGGGTGAGTTATTATAAACGTTTTTATAGCTGGCAAGCAGACAGCCAGACCAATAGACACGCAGGCAAATCAATATATCGATATAAGGAGGAATGTATAGATCTATAAAAAATTTAGATAAGTAAATAATTACTAAGCATAGCTTAGTCTGACAAAATGCTACAATAGAATGTCACTCATTTTCCATCAGGAAAAACAACTTAATGGAGAAAGCAACGATCAACAAGAAGCTTTTTATACAGTGATCAACGCTAAGGAACCCACGAATATATAACCTGGTATATAATAGCTGAGTTTATTTTCCCTTGAGAAAAGGACCGTCTATTGTGTTATCCGTGGTAAGCGTATTGATTTGTAATGGCATTTGTTCTGTTTTTTATTCATTCAAACATGGCAATCAATAAAGGTGTTATATACAATTGGAATATCTTTTTTTAAAAGTCCACAGGAAAAGCATATTAAAATAATGAAAAATAATATAAATATTTTGATGTTTGCCGCAAATTAGCCTTGTAAAGATCGCATGAATTTCGATTTCAAAATTAAACTTTACACTAGTTTAGACAACAGCCCTCCGTAGCGCATAAGGAATGTTATGTGGTTCTGATAACATAACTTTTCTATTCAAAATTAAAGTTGAGCAGAATGACTGCTTGTTGAGTAAAATGAGTGTTGTGGACTGATCAGCAACAGACAAGATTGAAGTTTGCACTAATTTAAGGTACAACCCACTTTAATTCATCATGAATTTTGGCATCATTCATGACGCCAAATTTGAAACGAGAACTAGCATCAAATATGCAGTAAAACGTCTTTGTAAGACTGGATTCTTTATTTGTGATTTGTAGAAGGATTATATAGGTATTAAAATATGATCATTTCCAAAATAGATAACACGTGTCCGGGTAGACCGAGACGGAGATGAAGATGATGCACGGATTGCAGACAATCAGCATCATTTCGCTTAAATGGGGTCGAACAATTATTACCAGAAGAGATAACAGTAATGCCACAAGTATATTAATTGCTTCAACACACAATAATTTATTTGAAAAATTAAATTTGAGCAAACATACTGACCGTTGGGTATCAATACTATTGGATCCTGATCAACAAGTTCAATTGAAATCTCTTTAATAGAATATTTAAACAAATAATGTAAAAACATTATAAGATTTCTGAGGTGAATTTTAATTTGAGATAACACTTGTATTCACTAGTCAGATCCTTAAGACAATTCGTTGGAAGTAAAATGCATATTTGCCTTATACCACCTTCTATATTTAAATCTTTACACAATTCATTTTCTATGCTTAGGCATGCGATTTGCGCCCAGAAAATATACTGAATATATATTTGACATATATATATATATATATATGATATTGGGCCAACAATGGAGATGCAAAAAAACAGTATTCACTGTCATATCATTTACGCTATTCAATGGTTGACAGCAAATTGAGTAGTCCAACATTCCGAGTTACAATTTGGAGACACCAAAATCAAGTACAAAATTTTAAATATCAAGGAGTTGATTTAAAGGGCAGATAATGTGACACCGATTGTTGAAGGTACATTAGGATAGCAAAAGATGAATTCCAAAATCTAAGGAAAGTATTAAGAAAAAGGAAATTTACGTCGGAAACAAATATAGAAACGAGTAATATCACCCCTTCTACACGCAAGTGAATGCTGTAAAATTCTCTCAAATGTGGAGAAGAGACGTGAAGCAACATAAACCTGTTTCTTTAGAAGGATGTTGAAAATAGAATTGACTGAACATGTGAACAAAGTTTTAGAGAAAAGGGAAAGAAAAATAACATTTTATCTAACATCAGAAGGAGACAGTTTAGATTTCTGAAGCACATAATAAAGAAAAAAGCCTTTAGAAAATTTGACACTCACAAGATATATTGAAGGGAAGAGAAAAAGGGGGAAGCTTGTGTAAATGGTTGGCAAAACATCGATCTGAGGATAGCAAAAGGATAACATTTTCTAAGAGCTACAAAGGACAGAAAACTGTGGAGAACTATGATAGACCAGGTCTTTTAGGCTCATGGCACATAGAAGAAGAATTTACTATCTTTGATTCAATTCCACAAATATATTCCAGTCTAAAAAAATCGCATTTGTATTATCAGATGTACTACAGTTACCATAATACCACAATTTCTCTATGAAGTCAAAATAGCTCTTATAAGTAAAATTATTTTGTGTCGGTGGAACAATTATAACGGCATTGAATAATATTATTCGTAAAATCAATGGCAAAGTATGTGAGCAGTAGACAGTAAATATTCTTGATTAATTTTAGAACATTTTCTAGCCTTTATGACGCTTAAACTTAAATAATTTTGTATGAAACTTTCTTTGTTTATTGGTCTCTTTCAGTTGCTATTTAATCATTTTATCCATCAAAATGGATATCTTGAATTGTTTAACGTCTTCAGTTTGCATTTTGAATATTCTTCGTTCGTCTTCGTTCGTCTTCGTTCGTCTTCGTTCGTCTTCATTCAATTCCCCTTCTTCATCAGCATTTATAGAGCATTCATACGTTTATAATTCGAAACATACTCTGAGCATTTAATCTCGTAATTCCTGCTAGCTTTCATTGAAGATCATGTGATAGCAAGTCGCTTAAATACACTGGCTATCATGATAGGATTGCCTGAAATTTCCTTACCTGAGTTTACAGCCGGATCACGTTGAAACACCGGTTCCCGGAAGAACAGCAAAAATAAGAAACTTTAAGCCTGGTCAGTTCCTAGATGGGTGACCGCTTGGGAGTAGCAGATGCAACTTTTATCACTAAATCAATATTACTTTTACAAGCTAAAAATAACAACTGGCTTTAAATAACATGCAAAAGGTTGATAAGCCGTAGAAATTGAATGAATCAGTAACCTGGTTTTGTTCTTCAACGTTTTAGATATTATCGATATGAACGAAGCTTAATCGACCAAATATTCCCAAATACACCAGTTCCACTTATTTCTCTGTGTTAAAGCAATATTTCTCAGTGGGAAATCCTCTATTGATTCACTCAATATTCTTCGTATTTTCAAGCCATAGTTTCTGCGGGAAATTTATTATTCCAATCTTTTAAGTGAATCATAAATTGTTTAAATTGCTTCGTTTGCAGGACATAAAATATTATCGTAATTTATTCCACTATTTCAGAAAACAGTATTTTCAAGAATAATATTTTTTTCTTATTTATCTTTTATGTGTAACGAAGAGGAGGTCCTACTCAGAGCTAACTAAAACAAATTAATTGTTAGTGTGTTGTGAATTGAATCATTTGACTGATTTTGTTTTTTTATTTCTTCTAACAGATTCTTGTCCATTTGATTTCTTCCCTTTTTTCTCTTATAATATTCCCCCCTGTCATACAATTCTTCACCGTTGATAACCAACAAGGAATATTTATTTTTTGGTTTTCAGTAAATAAAAAAATAATTTGGGCAAATATTTTGTTAAAATAATTATTTACTCTGACTGCTGTGACTGTCAATAATATGTTAATAATATCAATTTGCATTCCTCTGTTTTCGCTGAATTAATTAATTAGTTTCATAATTGAGAATGTTTGCTTTTAACAAAATTAGATTAGTTAATTTTTTTCTCTGATAATTAATCTTTTCTATGCATAGCTCCAATTATTATTATTATTATTATTATTATTATTATTATTATGACAGCGGGGAATTATCTCATATTTTAAAATTCGCCTTTAAAGCTACCTCCAATGAGTCAGCAATTTTGAAATTAAATTTTCGGATTCAAATTAAAAAGAATTAACGCCCCCTCTTGTCAATAGATCCTACAACCTATTTCCACAATTCAGCTTTGTAAATATAAAAGAATATAAATTGGCTCATTAAAATCGAAATTCTTTTACTCAAAGAATACGCGCACACTGCTCACCAAATAATTATTCAATATATTTTGTAAATATGACAAATTATTTTGCAACTAGAGTTGGAGATTTTAACAGAAATAGTTGCATCATATTCGAGTCATGCTTTTAAATATGCCCGTCAGATGCAGCCTCTCATATGAATTGACAAGCATAGCGACCAACTCGTTCACTGATGCCTAAATCATACCCTATATAGGACAATTTCCTCAGTCCGTAGATTAAAAATGTCTTCAAGCAATGAATCATCGAGGTATTAATAAAGACAACATTTCATCTAATCGTATCAACTGGCGCTTCTAAATAACAGTTTTACCGAATAAGAAACAAAAAACACATCAATTAAAGGTCTCCAAAGCCAGCAACATCTAAAATGGGTAGCACAAGTAACTAGACGTGAAACTAATGATCAAATCATGATATTGGATTTCCGCACTACCGTAGACAAAAGTTTAGGAAGAAAACTCCCACAGATATTAAAATTAACAATAATAGATATATGGATTTTCCAAACTTAGCTAAGATGTTACAAAAGACCGAAAGTATGGGCGCCAAGTGAGGATTGAATTCACTACACAGTCGTAATCGTTCTAGCAAGACAAGCTTGCTAACCATTACACCACCGGAGGTGCCAATAGCAATAACAGATATAAGACATAAGAAGTCTATTATCATAAAAAATTGTTATAAGAGATTTTTTTTATAAATTTCCACCAGTAGTAATATTAACACTTCCAGCAATGCTTATCGAAAGATTCCTCTGTGGAAAAACTAACGTAACTATTAAAATTACAATTAAATATTAAGATATTAAAAAAGTTCACGGCAATTTCTTTGTCCTCCCTCTTCAAACAACTATGTTTCAGTTTTTAGATTTAATAATAATCATGTGTTTCAGTTTCATCAAATCTACTCGATACAATTAACGTTGCTAAGTCCGATTAAATTTTGCCGTGACTCATTTTCAGGGATGGTCTTTTCGTAACCTTAACAGTGACAATTCCCCTGTAAGACATTATCCGAACACGTGTCTATCGTAGACACAACACCATATTTAACAGTTCCCCGCATTCAAAATGTAGGACATTTTCGTAAGGACATACTCTCCTCATACATACAATACCTGATATCTGCAGGAAGTCTCCTATCTAGGTACGGCCAATCAACTTTAGTACACCGATTGCAAACCTGATGATAATTTAGGAAGCTAGCAAATTGATTCCCATCATTTACTGAAGGGAACATCGAGTAGCATTTATACGATTCATTTATGGCTTCTTGCTAGCAAAGAAGAGCTTTGGGAAAGGAATGTCACTGGCGAAAATAAAATATTAAACATTCCAAAATAATAAATAGTCTTACTTCATAGAGGCCGTATCTTATATCATAGGTTAAACGCAGACTATTGAAAATAAATTATCAGTGTTTGATGAGATTCAAATTGAAATCTTTTCTACTAAATGTCACTGACACTACGAGGGAAATGCTACAATGTCCAATTGGCTCAGTTTAATGACATAGTGAAATTACCTTAGAGAGCTGTGTATTGCCGGTAAATTCGTTCATGCGCCGCCATCTAATTTATCTACAGCAGCTGGACTCGAATTCTTGAAAGATGTTCAACCTTTATTGCATAGAAGTCCGTGTTTGCATCGGCTTGGGGAAAACCTATTTCATTCATTGACACAACCGTATTTAAACAATAACAAAAATATGTGGTTCATTTGGCATTGAGCAGTACCAACACTGCAGAAGAAATAGACAGCTGAAGAGGATTTTGACAGATATTGTGTTTAACGGAAATTGCTCATGAAAATACTTGAACAGCCTTCGTAACTCGACGATTTGAATTAGTATGTTTAGGAAAATGTTTAGCGTATAAATACTAAATTATCTTACTCAATTTGAATTGAAAGTGTTTATTTTAATCAGTGTTATAGGTTATTATTTAGGT
>OZ038477.1:12002436-12037436 GCA_964036315.1 Acanthosepion esculentum
GACAGAGAGAGACAGAGAGAGAGAGAGAGAGATATAGATATAGATATAAAATTCATCGCTCTGTTATTTTACATCGATCACTATTTTATTAACACCACAGCAGAGTGTGAGATATTATATATTTTGTTTATATGCTATTTTAATATATACAATTTATTTAAGTAAATGCCCTCCTTTTAATTATGCAGAATTAATTAGATTTACCGACATGAATGTTCGAGTAATTTCGTAGAAAATATGTCTCCTCCAAAAAGAATAGAACCTATCCCATATACAGAATTTGATCTGACGTGCTACTACAGATCTCAGCTACAGAGAAGCGTCTGGTGATCCAAATCTAATTTAAAGTTTTTAAACAACAAATATTCAATGATCTTTACTAAACAATCATATCTGCTCAAGTGATATCCCTTAACGTAAACAATGACAACATATTATGAAATGGAATAAGTCCGGCAACTATTCAGTATTAAATAATTATCGGACTTAATGCAATTCATAATATCTATCTATCTATATATATATCTATCTATCTATCTATCTATATATATATATATATATATATATATATATATATATATATATATATATATATATATGTATAAGTAACTATACTCGTGTCGAAAAACCTTCGAATTCTTGATTTAACAATAGCCAAATTAATCACGAAGTGAAAAAAAGGTTTTAAAAAAGAAAGAGCCAGGGACATGAAAGTCTGTTGAAAATAATCGCACAGATACAGGTTCAAGGCCCAAAGAAAAAAACCCGATACGAGTAAACAACTAACTAAAGAGCTCGAAAACAAACGTAGAGCAAACCTAGTCAAACCCAATGAACCAGACCAACCTACCAAGGTTTCACCTAGGCAGATCGTCAACGTCAGCTGGCTCTAGTATATATATATATATATATATATATATATATATATATATATATATATATATATATATATATATATATATATATTATTCTTACATTTGTTTCGTAAAAGGAAAAAGCGCGGAGATCTGTGACACTGTCATCATTTTCACTTTTAATGTGAGCTGCCATCTTTTTTTCACAAATTTTCATATTGAATTTATTTTCATAAAATTGTTCTGGTGTTTCACTTCTGTCTAACATGGAGAATTAGCTTTACCTGTATTTTTATATATGGAGCATGCCCCCAAGTGGTCATCTTCAATAGAGATGGATTCAGACTTTTTATGGGTGTGTCCATAATATGTTTACATTGACGAAAATAGGCTGTGATTGTGGAACGTGGGTACCAGGATCAGACTTCAATATTTGCTGTGAATACGACTGTATTTTTAGGAGGAACCGTGGTTGTGATCGGTAAAGTCTCACACTGGCAAAGACAATCCATGCTTTAATTTGATTTCTGATATCAAAGACAGACAAAATCTACAACAAATGATAGATATTGAGTGACCTAGTGAGAGTTTAATATAGCATTTAAAAAAAGATTTCCTCATGTATTCTTAAAATCGCCTTTATCTCTTATTATCTTTAAATGGCTACTTTTTTCAAACCTCTTAACAACAGCGTATGAATCATTATAAACCTTATGTGCATCCGGGCAGTAACCGACGTTATATTTCTTTTTTCCTCAGGAAACATCCTTCAAATCAAGTGTACTTTACCTTTAAGCTATGTGACGCCATTAATGTCAAGTATCGTAGGCAGGTTTTCTTTATGAAAACTCTCGAGCATTTGGTAGATAGACATTAATTTCAATGTTTAAACATAAGGTACGTTTACACAGACACACACACACACACAGACATATATATATATATATATATATATATATATATATATATATGTTGTGGATTCCGGGGATGGAATCCTGCACAAATAAATAAACAACGCCAGTAATTGAAATAGGGAAATAAGTGTATTAAACGTAATAATACAGACTTAAAGTGAAGATTAGTAGTCCAGGAATGCGGGTTAGTAGAAAGTATATGTACAAGTCTCTGTAAGTGAAGCCGTAATTATCTCTCTCTCTCTCTGTGGACTCTACGAATCTCAACCTTATCTGAACGTATCTCTAACTCTGTCAGTATAAGTATACTTTAGACGAGTCCATCTTGTGTAAAAAGGGAGAGCCCCACAACATTTACACAAATATTTTGCCAGTAAATATGAAATATATTCTAATAAAATACAGTCACACGCATGTGTGTGTGCGTGCGTGCGTGCATGCGTGTGCGTGCATCTGTGCACGCGTACGCCCGTAACCGATTGGAAAAAAATCTGAGTGACCCATTTCGTTCCGGGAATAACATTCTCGGACTAATATATAAAAATGATGCATGCTTAAAATACAGGATGTCACTAAATTTTGGACGTGCATATTTTCATGGAATTAAACTTTTAGTAACATTGTATTTTATCGAAATATTAACAAATAAAATCTTCAATATGATTTTCATCATTTATGATGCAAAGTTGATGCACTTTGCCAGTATCACATGAACCCGATTGCTGTCAATTTTAGCACATTCACTCTTTATGCGTTCAATCTCATGCTCGTTGCGTTGTGATTTCTGTTGAATACACCTTCTTTTGCTTACCTTCGAAAAAGAAGACTTTGTTCGATAAAGTCGTGTTTATTCTGTGGAGGTAAAAAAAATACTCATTGAGATTTTCTATGTGTCCAGACTTTAGGAACACCCTGTACAATAGACTCTTGTTATGACTTACATTGACACAGAAACTATTAGTTTTACATGTATATTCTGATGTCTGTATAGTTTAAGCATAAAAAGAAATACTTGAAACAACTCTAATCTCAGAAATATTTATGTAAAATTTACGTGTCCTGCAACATATCTACTTTTCTGACGAAACTAGTACGGAGACAAAATATAGGAAAATTTAAACAATTGAGAAGAAAATAAAAATATTGTATACTTCAAAATTATTCTCATTTTGTATATAGAACTGATTCTACAGAGAAAAATATATTATACGGAAGGAACGCATCATTGAAAAGTTTATTCTATTTTCATTTCCACTGAACCAATATTTGTCTGATATATACATACTTATATATATATATATATGTAGTTAAATTCCTAGATCAATTCTGTGGACGAGACAAATTGGTATAAAATAACAATTGGAAAAATCTTAGATTTTGCCGACGCGTTCCGTCTTCCGACTTTTTCAAGGAAAAAATGAAATCGAAATATCTATGTGGTTATAGTTACATTAAAAATCCAAATTTAAAAAGATAGACGCTGCTGTCCAAGCCTTTTTTCTGGTTAATGTAAATTACCTTTATAGTAATGTTTTTCAATGTCGACAATACAGTTAAATTCCCAGATCAAGTCTGTGGACAAGACAGATTGGTATAAAATGACAATTGGAAAAATGTTAGATTTTGCCGACGCGTTTCGTCTTCCGAAATCAAAATATCTCTATAACAACGTAAATATTTCGATTTCATTTTTGCCTTGAAAAAGTCGGAAGACGAAACGCGTCGGCAAATTCTATGATTTTTCCAATTGTCAATTTATACCATATATATATATATGTATATATATATATATATATATATATATATATATATATATATGTGTGTGTGTGTATGTGTGTGTGTGTGTGTGCACGCGCGTACGTGCGTGCGTGTGTGTATACGTTTGTGTGTGTTTGTGTGTTAGATGGTGGAAGTATCAAGAACAATCGTAGATGCATATTAACTTGAAGAATTCCGCATGACTAAAAATGCCATCTTGTTTGTACTCTGATCTTTGCATTATTACATCGTCTCAGAAAACGGTCGCCATTTTTCAACATCATAATATACACGAAACACCTTCTTCTCCTTTTATGTAAACATACTTTAGACGTATTTCATTCATGTCTCTTGCGCGGTGTAACGAACTTTATATGCGCCCCTCATTTATTTTGTACATTCATTTGCGCCGATGTTTTTGCTTCTGCCTAAAGACAACTTTTACGCTTTTTCCTTTGTCCGTGAATCCAGATCTTGTGGAATTCAGTTCGAGGATTCGAATATTCAATAGAGAATGGAACATCCGCAATATTTTCTCCATGCCTGTTCGGTTCAGTAAATGTTATCTCTCTCTGCATGATCTGCCTGTCCTATCTGTTTGTTTAATTCTCAAGACACTTGCTGTAAGATATTAGTATAAATTAAGCATCTCATGCATAGCACATCCATCTTGTATAGCATCCATGTTATATAACATCCACACAGAGAGGTTTGGCTAAAGAGATTTGTAATCATGGTGTCAGGAGTGAAGAGTCTCCCAGATTGCGCAAATAAATTAAGTATATTTATTCTTAGAATATAAAATTTATATTTGCATATTCATCTCTGTTTGTAAACGGGATAAATGATGTCTCCCAAGCTGTTCTTTTTGTGGGGAGACATTAATAAAATCTATGCAGTTTTAGACAGGGCTCGAACCTGCGTTTCGCTCTTATGAAGAAAGCCATTGTATAACCAGGCGTTATTTTAGACTGGTCACCCTGAATTTAAGGATGAATGTATATATATATATATATATATATATATATATATATATATATATATATATATATATATATATATATATATATATATATATATATATATATATATATATATATATATATATATATATATATATATATAAAAATTGAAAGCCAAATGTCGGGGTATATTTTTGGGGTGTGGCCTAATATTGATATACGGGGCAAACAAAAACAAGCAGGCCAAATTCAAATTTCGATTAAATATGATGCGTTCGCTTCACAATAATGACCTTGCAAAATATGTGAATCTATGTGTTATCTCCTCCATCAATAGGTAAAATAGTAAGTGGAACACGATTTATATTCTTGGTAGGCTAAACGAGGCGGGAAAGAAAAATATTAGATGAAACCCTGCGTAAAGCCATCGACAAACGCTCTAGGAACTTTTCCAAGAACACTCATGTCAATTCGCATGTTCTAAAGAAATGGAAGATAGCAGTTATGTTCACCTATATCCTGGAGTGAAATGGCATTACAAGAATTCCTGACTTAATCTAATTAAATTTATTTTAATCTATTTCATGATTGTCTTTTTTCTTCCATTTCAGTCAATGTTAAAAAATTCCTAATTGCAATCCTGTAATAATTACTGTTGTGTTGTTTCCATTGTCGATATTTTTCTATCAATATTTTCTTGTCATCACTCAAAATTATCAACTAAACATCGTCACTAGTCGAGGCGTTCAGCAAAATTATTTCGTGATAGAAACGTCTTTACGGTAAAATGTTACATTTTTTTATTAATTTTCGTCGCAGTTTAAATTACTTGCCTTGCAGTTTTGAACACATTTAGTATTAGAATTCCTGTCTTTGAATGAAGCTCCTGTCGTTATTAGACTGTAAAGAAATATGTCTTTCAAAAGCTGATTGAAACAGTTTCATTATGTGCTGATACTGTGCATTCTTCTAATATTAGATAAACCTGTTTTTTTTTTTTAGGAATTCGTGAAAAGAATGAAGATATAATGAATTATTTCATTTTTGCATTGTTGTTCTAAAGTTTTTACATTTGATTGAATTGGTATATATTTAAGTCATTTTGGCACAGAACCGCACTTATGTAGGAAAGAAATCAAAATTTATAGGTGTGATTTAAAATGCCAATTCGCAATCAGCCCCTTGTACGCAAAGAATACCAATTATTTTAATATTGTCATATGAGGTTCCTCTGGATTGCTAGCAAATTTGCTATTATTTCGCTTGTGAAGAAGATATGACAAACTGCGATCAGATGAATATATATACACATGAGAGAGAGACAAATATATTAATAGAAAAATAAATAACAAAGTGTTAGGCACGAGCACACCAGACTACACACACACGCATATATATATATATATATTTGTAAGGTGTGCTATATTTATGGGATAAAGTGTTGAATATTAGAGATAGAGTGTATGTAAATATAAATATAAAAGTGAAGATTGAAGTCACCACTCAGAGGCGACAAACTGCTTCATGATAGTAGCAATTGTCAGGCCGCGAGATTGTGACTAGTGTTGACTTCAACGTTCATATATATATATATATATATATATATATATATAAAAGTGAACGTTAATTTCAATGTTCACTTTTATATTTACACTTTTATATTTACACACGCTCTATCTCTGATATTGAGCACTTTATTCAATAAATAGAGCATACATTAAGCAATATTTCTTCATACACAAAACACACACACACACATACACACACACATATATATATGTATATATATATATATTGTTATATAGAAAGGAACAAAGAAAGATAGAATGAAAATAAGATGATAATTGATGGTTTAACTGGATTTTTTTCCATAAGAACCTATATCCAATATGAGTGCAGTGAAACAGAAAAGTTAAGTAAAAATGAAAAGGATCATTTTACAAGACAACGCAGATAAACAGATATGAATACACAGTGGTATTTCGCAAGAAATAGTACAAGAAATGAAAGGTTTTAGAATAGCTGTGATTTGTAATCTCTGATCACAAATAGTTACACATCAATAGATATTACCAATTGCTAGTATATATATATATATATATATATATATATATATATATATATATATATATATATATATATATATATATATATATATATATACAAGTTTAGGATTGGTATATACGGAGTGAATTCCAATACAGAGTAGAGCAGATATAATTATTTATTTGAATATTACAACATAAATATGTTATAAAATCACGACAAAAATAGCCATTTTGTTTCAACACTTCTGGTGTCTTGTCAAGTGATGATATAGAATATAGAATAAATGGTTTTAAAAGTTTCAAATTAATTAACGATCCTTAGCTGGGAGTAAACGCTGTTACATAAGCTAGAATGACCAATCAAAATACAAGTATAGGATGATTCGAAAAATTTGACAACTAAGCAAGTTTATCATAGATATTAAAAGATTTATAAAATTTGAAATTAAAATTAAAAGTAAAAAATTAAAAATTACCTATTTAGAAATCTTAATCAAATCTCTATTAAGTTTTAAATTGTAGAATTACCGAGGAGAAAAAATATAAAAATAAAAATAAAAGATATATATGCTATTTAATTTGTATTTTCATTGAAATTATGTTGAAATGGATGTTCAGAACCCCAGTCAGAAATGTATACACTTTAGTTTCATTTCAACATGTTAGTCGCCTCTCACGCGAAATCATTCGAACATACGCAGGTTAAGCGCTCAGACGTATTTAGATATATAAACACACAGCCAAAATATATACACCACACCTACGCAAATGCACTTTCCTTACACACAGACATCAATACACACAGGCACATATATCTACATTCATTATGATCTAGACGGTCAGATGTCATAGCTAAAAGTGAATATATTCGTGGCTTAATATGTTATTAAACGAATTTTAACTTGAAAAATAACTAATCCGGTCAAATATATAGATAAAATTTCAACAAATAAATATATATAAATATACATTTTTAAATCATATAGTTTTCGACACATTACAGAAAAAAGTAAATAACCACCTCCATATATAATTATACATTCACACATACGCAAACAAATCAACACATGCATCCGCATATACATATATACGCATAATAGGTACGCATATACAGACATAGGCACATAAACATACATATAGATAAGCACATATAAATATATCGACCCATACGTCAACGCAGAAAAGTAAATAAAGCAAGTAAAGAAATATATACATAAAGATGCAACTATATACAAATACATACACACATACACATACACATACATATCTAGAAGTACATACATACGCACGCATACATATATGCATATAAACTAAATATATACACAGACATTTACAAATACATGTATATACATGAAAAATCAAACAAACGTAAATTAAAACGATATAAATATAAAAATGCATATACACATCAGCTTGTACATATATATACATACATACATACGCAACTACACATATATATACACACATACATATATATACACATATACACACACACATACATACACATATACATACATATACATATATACATACATACATATATACATATACACATACATATATATATATATATACGTACATACATACATATATACATATATACACATACACACATACATATACAAACACATATACATATATACATAAACATGTAGACACATACACAAAAAAGGGAAAGGAATAAGTATACATAGACCAACTTATATTCTAATAATATTCCAACAATATTATGATAAAATATATTAAAAGTTTATCATAATTTAAGAAAAGAACAACGGTCTATAAGCAATTAAAGGTTCCTTATCAACAAAAGTAGATTTTAGTTTGTATCTATGATACACTCCAAGAATCTAAAGCAAAAATACACATACAACGACACGCAAACATACATCCATATATACACAAATATCTAATCATATATAAATACCCATATCAACACATCCAGATATACAGTACACCAACAGTCGAGCGCATACATATAAATACCCATACACAGATATATATGTACACCCATATACATACACACATACATACACATATACACATTTAAACATACACAGATATATATATATATGCATATATAAACATATATATATATATATATATATATATGTGTGTATATATATATATATATGTGTGTGTGTATATATATATATATATATATATATATATATATATATATATATATATATATATATATATACACTACAAGACTTTTAATATGCATTTTTATAGATACAAATATTTAAGTAAACGCTCTGTTTATAGTAAACATTATAAACTACATTTATCTGCCTGAATGTCCCAACAATTTCATAGACAAAATTATCTCCTCCGACATGAATGGAGACTGCCTCCTGCATGGAACCGTTATGTAGCCTGACATGCTATACCATTTAGCTTGAGAGGAGGAGTCTCGTTAGCAAATTTAAATTACTGTTTTTAAACCACAAATTTTCCATGTTTTCTTTCGAACACTCATATCTGATCGAAGAGTATCCTAAGTTAAACGGAACGTATAACCAGAAAATATATTAAAATAATTGTCGGATTTGGTCCATTTCATAATATATGATGGCATTTGTTTACGTTAAGGTTCCGCCAATTACTCTTATATATATTTTTCTGAGTTATCTGATGATTTTACCGTGGCTTGGTATATTACATTATTTTGTAAGCTAATAACTTTTAAGGAACATTCGTTCTTTATTCTGCAGTTACACGCGGTTTCAATTTCTTCGGGTGGTTCTTTGATAGTTTACTTGCTGTACTTTTTGATTGGTGTCATGATTTCAGTGCAAGTGTAGCTGATTTTCGCTATGATTTTGTTGAATATTTTGCGGAGAGTACTTGATACGTGTATGTTTTTGTGTACGAATTTGATGAATATTTTTCCTAGGTTTATTTTTACGTTTTTGTTGTACGGTGGGTTGAAACATATGATGTTTCTCTGTTGCCATTTTTTATATCTTTGGTGTGTATGTGAATGTTGCCGGGATTCCACCATCTTTTAAGGCTGTTTCATAGTTTTTTCCTGAAAACTGAAAAGAATAAATAAAATAAAAATAAATAAGCAAACAGAAATAAAATAAATTAGTCTAAATAAATAGTTAGAAAATGTAAATAATAAACAAATTAACAAACCACTCCCGCCAAAATAACCGTTGGAATAGACTACATATAATGCACCACTGACCGTATATATAATTAGTCGAGAAAAAACACAAGCATATGGCCTGATGATTGCGTTTAGCATGAAATTGTCGCATCTGAGTGTTGACTTCAATGTTCACTTTTATATTTACATACGCTGTATCTCCGATATTGAGTCCTTTTCCCCTTTAATATAGCATAACTTAAAACTATATATATATATATATATATATATATATATATATATATACTGTTTAATTTATTATTATAGAGGTGACATTTTTACATTTTGTCCAAAAAATACCAGTTGGAATTTTACGAAGTCTTCACAGAATTCTGTCAACTGTTATATGCGCGTACCTTGTAAAAAGTCTAAATTTACACAAAAGTAAATAGAAACTACGGTCATTTCCCTAATTTACTTAAATTTTTAACTGTTACAAATTATTGGCTTGGTATAATTAAAACTCATGTAAACAAGAAAATAACGCTTAAATTGCTTCATATACAGATTGTTATCGATACATCCAATAACCGACATGTAATAAATAGAAATCAACATCTACACAGCGTTCAAAAATAATAGTGACGCTGGTTAATAAAAGAAATATGACCTTCTACTTGAAATAACATACATAAGGCGCTGGTCCATGGACAATGTCAATTTCTGGAACTCCTCTTATGTGATTTCACGTGATACATTCACTATTCCTTACCACAAGTCGTCCTTGCTTCTAAATTGACGCCCAGTCTTATAAACCTGTCTCTTCAGAATGCCCCACAAGTTTTCGATTGAGTATAAGTCTTAGGAATTGTCCGACTCGTTCATTTTCCAAGGTTCACATAAAACTAAATATTCCAGGTACTCCGTAATTTTATGCGCTGCAAGGAAGCATTATCTTGCATCTGTGATTGTTCTCCTGAACGTTATCCTTTACTTTTTTCATTCAAGGTTCAAGGAACTCTCTCGGGAAGGCTATATAAGCAACTTCAGTCATTTTAATACCTCAGGCACTTTCCACTTACCAACCATGATATCTCCAATAATACCAGCCCAAATCCTAATACTCCTCCTCCTTGTTGGCGTCACAAGCGTTCATGACGAGGTCGTCTGTTTACGTCTCAAATTTTGCTCCAACCGCCAGGGCCATCAGTTGTAGCACGAGATTCATCCGTGAACAAAACATTCGAGAAGTTAAACTTGATGTTATCATCGTCCTATTTTAGATGTGAATTTTTCTCCATTGAGGCGTTGTCACCAGTCTTAATTATTTCCCATCCTTTTTCAGAAGGCAACATCGATTACTTCTTGTTTCTCCAAAGTGCCTGAAACCTTCTCCGTTGGTAGGGCGTGGTTGTTTACAGCTTTACGTTTAACTCGTGACAGATAACTTTGGGAAACACCCTCGAGCGACCCTTATCGTACCTTCGTAGGAGCTTCAACAAACCTTTTCAGGGTATGAGGATCTCATCCAAACTTTTTGGTTATTTCAAGTGTTGATTTGCCTTTTGAAAGTTCAGATATTATAACAGAGGTGGTTAAGTTACAATTGCGACCCATAACTACACGATTATAAAGTAAATCGTTAATAATTTGGATCCCTCAGTTTCGTGTTACTCATGCAAATTGATGCCGTTTGTTTACACTTGCGCAAGAACTTACAGTTTCTACACAGCACACGCATATAACTGTTGCCATTATTCTGTGAAAATGTCGTTAATTTTTCTACGTTTTTTTTTTTGACAGATGGAAAATTGGCATCTCTTTAATAATTCGTTAGAGATTGTTTGTGTATACATACATACATACATACAAACACACATACACACTCACACACACACAAACACACACACATACACACACAGACACACACACACACACACACACACACATATATATATATATATATATATATATATATATATATATATATATACCCAAGTATAGGATTGTTGTATATGGAATAAATTCCAATAACCAACAATTACTATTTTAGGGTTTTAAAAGTTTCAAATTAATTAACGATCCTTATGGTTAATTAATTTGAAACTTTTAAAACCATTTATTCTACATTCAACATCATCACTTGATAAGACACCGGAGTTGTTGAAACAAAATGGCTATTTTTGTAGTGATTTTATAAAATATTTGTTATAATTTTTAAATAAATAATTATACACACACACACACACACATATATATATATATATATATATATATATATATATATATATATATATACTTAGTTAATTAGATTTATTTTGACTATTTTTCTCATCTTTATTATTAGACACTATTTTTTCGGTTAATTACCTGCTATCTTCAGGTGTCCATAATTTTGTCTGTTATATTTCATATTATGTATTGATTATATCTCGATATGTGAGTTCGATAATGAAATAACATTTATTGGTTCAAAAGGAGCCAACTGTAGCCGCATCATACAAAATAACACTATAAACAATAAAATATGACATATAAGTCAAAATTATGAACCTCTGAAATTTGCAATCGATTTCCTAGCACAAAATACCTTATCTATAACGGTGGCCGTAATGGTGGCCGTAATAATCATGTTGCAAAAAAATTGTTCGAATACATGGAATAAAGCAAACTATATTGACAATAATTCATTTTAAATATGAAATTAGAAATTACAGGCATTAACTGTTTTTTTTTGTTTAGTTTTTATAAGAGGCACATTTAAAAAAAATTGAAACAAAATATTTCGTCTAATAATTTTTAAAACTTTGACGAGTTTCTGAAAATTTCTCGATTCACTCAAACAGTGCATTATATTACGTGAGCTGTATTTGTAATGTCATTTGTTTTCACAATATAGGCGATCATCTATCTCTTCATCTTTCATTTATCTAGCCTCTTTGAATTGCCATGAATCTTCTTGGAAAAAACGGTAGAGTGTTTTCTTCTGGCTTTCTCCAATATTTGCATTTCAGATTTCTTTTTCACCGACAGGTTTAGACTAACAAAACAATCCATCAATTTCACCTTACTATTGTACACAGAGAGCTGAAAGAAACAACAAATAGATGATTGTATTTTGTGAGTTCGTTATTGTGAAATGGACAAAACATACCTAACCGGGATCGAACTTAATTCACTGATTCTATTTTTTGGTTCACTCGTACTATAAACATTGCGAAATGCATATGATAGAAAGTTGCTCGCGATTAGTTGAAAACCTGACTCTTACTAAACTTGTACATATTTTATTATTATAAATGCATACTAGAAACTAACTAGAATAACTAATAATAAAGTAAATTCACTATTAATAATCAAATCTAATAAAATTTATCCGAGGAATAAAAGGTTAACCTTTAATGATATCATCGTATCAGAGTGCTATTTTAAATAAATAAACTTAAAATATTAACAGCATGAAAAAAGCATCCCTTATTCATACGCAAACTGATTAAAGTGCTACCCCCGTGCTTTTGTCTGCATCATTAAATAATATTTTGAATTAAGTATTTCTAAGTTATTAACGAGTCCCCCAACCTGCGGAAACTAAAAATAAGGATATGAAGGTAATTGCATATCATCGTTATTTTAATTTCTATATAATTCGTATTTTATTTTATTTTTTGATATTATCAAATACACATAGTAAAGAGAAATAAAAGTGTTAAAATAATAAAATAATGCAATAGTAAGGTGGAACATTTATCTCAGTAATTCAATTTGTGTCTTACTTTAAAAATATCAATGACATTACGAGATCTAGTAATCTAACAAACCTGCTTAAGATTGTAAAACATTTCCCAAATGTGTTTAAGATTTGTGTTTGAGCCGAGGTAATGTTGGTATTTAAGTTTCTCGTTTCTGTGAACACTGGCGTACAATAATATTCTTGTTACATTGCAGTCCATTTAATCTCGAAGCGAATTAAGCAAATATTATTAAATGTTAATAACAGCATTGAATAAAACTACTTTGATAAATACTATACAACTAGAACCATACCGAAAGGGTGAAGATGTGGATTATTACGTGCTTTGAGAGAGAGTGTAAAACACTGCGATGCTGAAGTCAGAGAGGATGCTCTGAAAAGTGCTACAAGGTTTAGAACCTCTCGCAGAGAAGAATCCTCTGAATTTGGGATAAACATGAAATTGTATAAAATACAACTTTTACAAAAACGCCAGCACTATCAATAGCAACAACATCAATAATAATAATAATAATGATGATAATAATGATGTTTATGATGATGATGATTAGGACGAGATCATAATAATAATAATAATAATGATGTTTATGATGATGATGATAAGGACGAGATCATAATAATAATAATAATAATAATAATAATGATGTTTATGATGATGATGATAAGGACGATATCATAATAATAATAATAATAATAATGTTTATGATGATGATGATGATAAGGACGATATAATAATAATAATAATAATAATAATAATAATAATGATGATGTTTATGATGATAAGGACGTGATCATAATAATAATAATAATAATAATAATAATGATGTTTATGATGATGATATTAAGGACGAGATCATAATAATAATAATAATAATAATAATAATGTTAATGATGATGATGATAAGGACGATATAATAATAATAATAATAATAATATTAATATTAATAATAATAATAATGATGTTTATGATGATGATGATGAGGACGAGATCATATTAATAATAATAATAATAATAATAATAATAATAATAATAATAATAATGATGTTTATGATGATGGTGATAAGGACGAGATCATAATAATAATAATAATAATGATGTTTATGATGATGATGATAAGGACGATATAATAATAATAATAATAATAATAATAATAATGATGTTTATGATGATGATGATATTAATAATAATAATAAAAATTATGATGATGATAAGGACGATATCATAATAATAATAATAATAATAATAATAATAATAATAATGATGTTTATGATGATGATAAGGACGAGATCATAATAATAATAATAATAATAATGATGTTTATGATGATGATGATAAGGACGAGATCATAATAATAATAATAATAATAATAATGATGATGTTTATGATGATGATGATAAGGACGAGATCATAATAATAATAATAATGATGATGTTTATGATGATGATGATAAGGACGAGATCATAATAATAATAATAATGATGTTTATGATGATGATGATAAGGACGATATCATAATAATAATAATATTAATAATAATAATAATAATAATAATAATAATAATCAAGATTACTCACAAAAGAACTGGTGGAAGAAAGCCACCATACGTTGTACAGAATCAATAAGTTATCATCTCCCAGCCTTCAACCTATCAGTCTGCTAAATCCACCGGACTGCTCATATTGAAAATACATGTCTGCTGATATTTGTTGTCGCGCCAGATGACAGATTCTCATATTAGGGAAAGTAAAACATACAAGAACCTGAAGATAGAAATAAGTTGAACGTGAAATCTTATGACCCCAACATAATCTGTTGTATTACAGATTTCCTCAGGAAATGTTTCCACTGAAAAAAGGCATTTCTCGTTAATGTATGACGAGACAACAACATAATTTTTGGGGGATTCATTTCAAGATGAGCAAAGTTGATCTAACTTTTGACAATACTAAATTAAGTTAATTGCCAAAAATCATGTTATGCCTGTATTTCACATCAGGCGTAGAATTCTCCCCATGCTATGATCACAGTAACATTCCTCAAATTTCATGGCATCTCCTCTCCTTCTGCATCTGATAAAAGTAAAGAAACAAAACAAATCGTGTTACTTAAAGTCATCTTGTAATAAACACGACAAAGGCAAACCATTATATTAGTTTGGGAGTAAAATACGCACCATAGTAATTGCAAAAATAATAACCACAACTATAGTTGGGACGAAGTTGTGGAGTAACTGGAGTAATTGATTTGTTTTTTTACGGCTTATTAACCTTTTGTGGGACATTTAAAATCAAAATATTCACTTTTTGTAAGAACAATTCATTTTTGTGAGAGTGAATTTCGCATCAACAATTTCTAGAATAACATTGATGTATTTACATAGTATTTACATAGTATTTACATCGTTCTGGCTGATTTCCTCATAGTTGTTGTTTATTCACGACGTTTCGGCCGTTGTACTCTCCGGCCTACTTAAATAAATTGGAATCACATTGCCCAGTGGATAAAAGCGTTGACTGAAGTAATCCAGTTAATTCAGCCTAAGAGTTGTGATTTTATACCTGGTCACTGCAGAGGTGAAAAAAAAAAGAACGTGAAGAGTTGAGTTACCAAAGGGAAATAACTGAAAATAAGTTATTCAGAAGATGCATGTCAGGTGGAACTAGAAGAATCAACCCTCGTGAATGAAATAAAGGTTCCGTTTCGAAATTCCAATCAACTGAATAATGCCGGAGCGTACAACAGCAGAAAAGTCGTGAATATGATAACAAAGATGAGCACAATAATACGAACAAAGAAAACGGTGTAAGGAGTTACAATAACTTACATCTGAAATATAGGCAAACATTGATGTATCCAGATACAGTTCGTAGTATTTAAGACATAAGTGGTTGAAGGAGATTAATTCACACCTTTCACAAGGGTATTCGAACGTATGTAAATATAGTGAACTAGACTAGGAATCGAACTCGGCTATCCAATTTCTCAAGCCTTTATCCATTACACTATCCGCACATAGGAAGTTAAGGAAGGTATTTGGGATCAGATAAGCACTCGAAATGAAATACAATGAATAGTAAGTGTGATAAAATGTAAATAAGAATGAAGATAAAGATGTTTTATTTCAGAAATGAATCTGGTTCTTCAATATTTTTAACGCTTGTCTTCCGGCATAATCAGGAAAAAACCCAGTCGTAATTTACGTAGCATTAAACTGACGTATCATTGTTCAATAAGAAAAGACACAGTAAACACCGCAGGAAATGAACATATATTGAAACTGAAAACGCAGAAGTTACTCCAGCATTTACCGCCAGGTAATAGAATATCAAATGATTGGTGAAGCGGATAGATTTTCACAAATATCTTCGGGAAATGTTTCAACAAACAAATGCCATTTCTATATAATGTATGACAAGACTGACTGACATGGATTTGAAAGAAATAAAAACAGAAGATCATGTAAAATGTGTTTACATACATTGAGAAACACACAGAGACAAAATATATAACAAAGATTAAATTTTCTACAAATAATCCATTAAAAGAAACGGTCATGTCCGCATTTATGATATTATTATAGTACTAATGCATATATATATATATATATATATATATATATATATATATATATATATATATATATATATATATATATATATATATATACATATATATATATATATATATATATATATATATATATATATATATATATATGTATATATATATATATATATATATATATATATATATATATATATATATTCAGATTGTATCCTTCACACAAAACGTTGCCAAATAAATGCGGACAACCAACAAACATGTATATACTGACCCTGGGGTTCACGCTTTTGCTAGCAATAAACGATCAGGTGATCGCAAAAGTGTGAAAACTAGGACCACAAACTCATATCCCTGCAATTAAATGTTTGCTCTATCACTGATATAGAGCACTTTCCAATAAGCACCGCGCATATATAATATATATAGAAAACACACACACACACACACACACATATACACACAGTGCCGTTCGATAAAAGTGACTCAGCTGATTTTTTTTACTTCAAAATTTTTTAGCCTATTTTTTGGGGGGTCAAACTAATTTTTAATCTTACTAATAAAAATACCCCTTCCCGACCACCTAATAAAAATGTTTACTCACGTTAAGGTATTCTATTGATAATCGTCATTTTGGATAAAAATGAGATTTAGGGAAAAACTCTATGCGAAAAGTGACTCACTTATTTCCTGCAACTAGTAATCAGTAGAAACATACCCGAACAGCTTTAAATAAAGAATAATAGAGTTATAGTTCATTTATAATAGGTAATATAGTTCGAAATACTTAATAATCTATGGGTCCTCCTTTATTTAGAATAACCTTTTCAACCCTTTTTGGCATTGACTTTATTAGGTTCTGGCAAATCTAATCTCCAAGCATTGAATTCCATTCGGATATGAAATTCACAATCAAATCCTCTTTGTTGCTCAACTGCTTTCTCGAGAGCCTGTACTTTATAACGCTCCATAAGTTTTCTATGGGGTTGAGGTCAGGAGATTGAGGCGGCCATGTCATAACACTCACCTGCTTCTCATCAAAGTATTCCTTCATCAATTTTGATTTGTGACAGGGAGCATTATCCTGCATAAAAATGAGCTTGATGGTGTTGATTTTCACCCTTTCAGCAGAAGGGAACAGACAAGACACTAAAATTCTCGCTCCTGAGGGTCTTTTCAATAGGTTTTATGAAACCAGTTCCAAGAAAAGAAAAGCATCCCCATAGCATTATACTGAACGGATGCTTGAGAGTACTTACTGCTAAATTCAAAGAGCTTTCAAAGATTCTTCGGATTTTAGATGGCTCATCCTTTGAATTTAGCTCAACTTTCGTTTCATCTGAGAAGAGAACATTTAGTAAAAACAATCAGTTGTGTCAATTTTATCGAATAACACTGTTTGTATATATATATATATATATATATATATATATATATATATATATATATACACGTTTGCGTGTATTTTTACTCATTTGCGTGTATTTTCAAAAGTGGATACATTTATAGTTATTTGTGTTTGATTATTTATATGAGATGGTGGGTGGAATTTTCTTCTGTGTTTATTTATGTCATTCTCACATACATAGACACACATACATACAGGTGTATGCATTTTAGTTGGTACAAACACGCCCATATAAATAATCTGAGGTTACACTCACATCCATGAGCGTGATCAGTGTGTGTATATCTGTATATCTGTATACATATATGTATATGTACGTATGCATGATTGAGTACGATTACGGATTCATTAATATGTATGCATTGGTAAAGAGGTGTAAGTATGTGTTCTCTGGGTATGTACATCTAAGCAATGCCACGAAATCGTCGCCTCCCAGTATGTACAGTGAGGATTCTAAGAGAATTTGTATGCATAACCTCAGAGAGACATACTTTTGTTCGCAACCAAATCTGATTTTTTGTCCGAGACTCGCTGCCGTCACTGATCAACGTCTCCTCGTCGGGTGTCCGGTGTTGGCATCCACAAGCGAATGCCCAGGTGGGCTGCCGCCTAATATGATTAGTCGAGGGCATGTGAAATTCATGATGATCGTCGATTACAAAGCTAGACTGATTGTCGAGTTCAATTTAACAGGCTTTCCGTGACGCTGAAATGACATACAAAATTAAATGTATGTCTCTGCCAATGGTCATCTCTTTTCCTCCATCTTCTTCTACTTAATATTCTCAACAAACACACACACATACACACACACACTATATATAAATATATATATATATATATATATATATATATATATATATATATATATATATATATATATATATATATATATATATATATTCATATTAGTAGTATAATTATAAACGTTATTTTTATGGATACACGTATTTGAGTTCCTGACCCAGTTATTTTTTTCAATTAATAAAAACCTACCTAGATTGTTAAGTACACCTAAATTTTGGTTTTCTAAAAATAATCATACCTGTAACATCTTTTTCCAACAGGAAAATCTGTACCATATATATATATATATATATATATATATATATATATATATATATATATATATGACTCTCCCTTCGTATTCGATGGATGAGGTTCAAGTAACCCAGTTCATAGGAACCGACAGCCCAGACACCAGCACATCTTATTTGAATATAGTGAAGGCTTTGTGCAGAACCAACCAAACTTTTTGAACGGCAGAATACATAGACCTGGTGCTGTATAAGGTACCCAAACGTCCATCTGCAGGTTTTGAATTAAGAGTTTTCCTTCTCCTAAACCATTTGCCATCCAAGGCTATAGAACACAGTATCTCCTGCTATTTATCCATACCTGGAGGGAACAGAAGAGGATTAATGCCTTTCCCAAAGTAATGGATTCGACGGGAATTCGAACTTGCCCAGTAACAGTTGGGATTTGTTCTACTCCTACAGAAGCCACCTGTCTTTTATACTGAAACTATGTTGAGCAGAACGTAGTTACATTTAATGAGAAATAGCGTGTTATCAAGCGTGATCAACAATCTAAACGACCACAGCACTATCAAATACTCCGTCACGATGACTTATGTCTTCGTGTTATCACAGCTTTCGACGACCACCAAGAGCACAGTCTACCCAATTTCAATCATAAGGCTTGGTTCAACCCGCGGTATGGTTTTCAGGCTCTTTCCAAAGGTGCCACACGCAGGGTTCTCTCACTCTAGATTGATAAAATCAGGAGTCTGATATATATATATATATATATATATATATATATATATATATATATATATATATTTATACGCACACACACACACACACACACACACACATATATATATATGTATATGTGTATATATATATATATATATATATATATATATGTATATGTGTATATATATATATATATGTATATATATATATATATATATATATGTGTGTGTGTATATATATGTGTACATATATATGTATATATAAATATATATATATATATATATATATATATATATATATATATATATATACAGATAGATAGATAAGCATGTGCATAAGCGTTAAGTGTCATGTGATTGTCTAGAATTAAGTATCATGCAATTTCACAGACTAATAGTGAGAAAATAATTTAATTTATTCTACAAATATTTCATATCTCATTATTTTATTTATTTTTGTTGATATCTGTTGTGGATTACGGGGAGGGAATCCTGCACGAATAAATATACAACTCCAGTAATTGAAATAGGAAAATAAGTGTATTGAACATAAGAATACAGACTTGAAGTGAAGATTAGTAGTCCAGGAATGCGGGTTAGTAGAAAAAAAAGACAAGCTAAAAAGAAAAACGTCTCCGTTCTCAATGTATTTCATACTAACTTTGAGTGAGTTTCCCTTGATATAAATAGTTGGAGATATTTGTGCCACGTTTAAGAAATTTCCAAATCAGTCGTATTGACCGGCTAAGTGACGAAAGACAATGATGAAATGTGACAACGTATGTAACTGTGAATATATCACGCGACCCTCGCTGTTGCGTATATGAAATTCTTCTGCAGTTCACTAGTAGCACTGAAGTGTCACAGGCAACACAAACATAAGAAATAAATGAAGGTTTCAGATACTCATGCCTTTAAATCGACGCGAAAGTACATTTTATATACATACATACATACTTACATATATATATATATATATATATATATATATATATATATATATATATATATATATACAGAAATATAGTCTTAAAGTGTGCTATATTTATGGGGTAAAGTGCTCAATATCAGAGATAGAGCGTGTGTAAATATAAAAGTGGACATGGAAGTCAGCACTTAGAGGCCACAGTCTGTTTCATGCTAGTGCAATCGCCTGACGATTGCACTAGCATGAAACATACTGTCGCCTCTAAGTGCTGACTTCCATGTCCACTTTTATATATATATATATATATAAAATTCACCTTCATCCCTGCCGTGTGCCGACGGCTTAGTGGGAGAAGGTCCGACTGACGCAAATTCTGTCGGGTTTCGATCCTAGCTAGAGGCAACCGGACGTCTATCCATACTGATGAGCTGTGAAATAGCGAAACAGTCTGTCTCCTGTGGATGACAAAAATATTGGCTCCTGAAAAATTAATTTCGGTTGAGCCCTCTGGTTTGAGGTGTCAATTTGTAAACAGTGACTATTTAAGCTAATACTGCACGACTCTTCGGCAGAATTGAGTCACTGTCAGTCACTGTATGTTTATCTAAATCTAAAAAAAATAAAATTCACCTTCATCCCTGCCGTGCGCCGACGGCTTAGTGGGAGACGTTCCGACTGACGCAAATTCAGTCGGGTTTTGATCCTAGCTTGAGGCAACCGGACGTCTAGCCATACTGATGAGCTGTGAAACAGCTAAACAGTCTGTCTGTGGATGACAAATATATATATATATGTATATATATATATATATATATATATATATATATATATATATATATATATATATATATATATATATATTTCGTTATTCGATCGATTACTATGGAGAAAACAGTAGCCGAAACAGTAGCCGCCACTCCTATTACCGAAACTCTGGTCATTAACGAATTGAGCTCTCTGGTTGCTGGCGCTTGTATACACTCGTATATATTTCCTTACAATTACCCCTTTCTCTGTCGTGCGTCCATATCTCAGCGCTACGATCTCTGACTGATGATAAATCGGTCGGGTTTCTATACCGGCTTGAGGCAATCGGATGTCAAGTCACGCTGATCATCTGCGATACAACGTAACAGGCTCGTATGTGGATGAATACATATATATATATATATATATATATATATATATATATATATATATATATATTAAATCTGAGATTTCTCGCTGATTCCAAATTTTGCTGAAGTGGGAGTGGATTATAAGCGTTTTGTCTTTGATAATCTATTAAAATGAAAACACAAAATGATGAATATCAATAATGATGCTTTGAAAATAATCCTGGTTATATTTTAAAACGAGCTCGAATTGTGTGCATATCTTCAAATGCTAAAAACCAAAATGGTCTTTAAGAAAACATATTTTATTTAAATTCTTCCGCATATGTAAATTCGTCTATAATATCATTTAATTATGAACACAAATATGCGACTGAACTTACGTAGGCATACTTAAATTGCATACAATACAAGGTTTATTTGGATATTTCAGCGGCTGACCAAGAGAAACTCATGTAATATGACCAAATAAGGTTTATTTTGTCAACATAATGCACTTTGTCCTTCACATACTTTCGTGCTGCAATGCAGTTGGTAAAGAAGCTTTCATCCTGTTTAGTAAAAAAAGTGATCAACCGCAGGTATTACTTCATCATAACTGCCATATCTCTTCCCATCCATGTGTTTCTGTCGTGTTGAGTAATAGTTGATTGTCATATGTAGTCATATAAGGAGAATAGGAAGGTTCATCAACCTGTTCAAAGCCGTACATGGTAGCCGTTGAAGTCAAGGACTTGCGTGTTGTAGCATTAAACTAATGAAACAGGACATTTTTCTTGAGATTTCCATGGAGTTTATTCTTGAGAGACTTTTGTAACTGTCTCAACAATTCAGCATAGTATTCCGCATTAATTTTGAGGCCATTTAGAATATCTCTATCTATAAAAGGCAGGATGTGTGTGTGTGTATGTGTGTAACGAATGCACGACCGCAGTTTTCGAAGTATTTGCACCAGAATTTACATGCACATGCTCCAAGTTAGTGGTAAGGCCAAGACCGACTTTGCATTTCCTAACTCCCATATATAGTGGAAATAATCGATATTTTCATGCTTCTACGGCAGTTTTCATGTAGTTTGCGGCCATCTTCTACTGGCCAGAGTGAGAGTCTATAGCTGGCCGCTACGAATAGGCAGGATGATTCTATTGTCCAGCGTGAGAGCCAACAACTGACTGACACGAATGTTAACTAACATGCTAGCATGAAAACAATCGATAGCTGCATTCGTCACAAGTGGGAAAAATTTAAATCTGCATGGCACTTTACTCTAATTGGCTCATTCGCTTGCTTAAACTCAACGTTGATTCTGATTCCGCAGAACTGGGTTGGGTGTGAAAAATTATTTGTTGTTAACATTCTTTTTTCATTCGGTTTTTCCTGTTACGAGTTCTTTTTTAAAGCTGATGGTTTTGTGTTCATTTTGTTTAGTTCTTTTTTCGTAACAGATTTAATGTTTAGTATAGAGCTTATAAAAAATTCGCAGTGTGAGATAGGCAAGAAGTAAGGCATATAGTAACATCAGCACGGCAAAGAGCATTCCTTTAAAGGCAAGGAAGGGCAAAAATATTTTAAGTCAAGTGATAGCGATTTCTGTATGAGTCGTACGATTTTTTTAATCAAGCACTGGCAACGCCGGGTCATGCTGCTAGTAATCAATAAAATGAATTGCCTTCCGCACAAAATGAGGCCATCACATTCCCTGTAGATGAAACATTTTAATTCTTTTCATCACTTAAGTATAGGCGTTCCAGATTCATTTATCTTCTCTTTGTTCCTTTTTCAAAAGGATGAACCCAACATTCATTATGGGTTAGGAAACCAGCCTAATATGAGTCAAACAATGTCCGATTTTCTCATGCTTTGATCATCCTGGTGGTGTGTTTTTGATCAGATGTCAGATGTGACAACAACCGAGAAGAAACCTTCGTCATGCCAAGTTCACTGTGCAGAATGTTATCAACTCTCTCAGATGTAATAATATTCGATTTATAGTAAGTCGCCTCTCGTCCATCACCGCATGGTGAACACAATCAATGATTTCTGCGTTGCTGACAGTTGCAGGACGTCCAAACCTGAGGTTATCTTCAAGAATTTCTTTTTCCCGTCTTATATTCATCTGCTCCCTTTTGCGCTGTTAATTAATCCGGAGCGTCATTCATTAATATATTAACTATATTAGCCTGAATGTCCTGGGGGTTGCTGAACCCTTTTTCTGCAGGCATGCACCACGATTCCAAATTTTGTTCATTTTAACTGAGTTCGCTACAAGTTACTTTGAAATCTTCTCAGAAGAGACATATATCATTTTACTTGTAAGGAATCAATGCAGTTATTAATATGATGAGTGGGAATTATTACATGAAAGTTCTCACAATTCTAACATCATTTCTTTATAATCGGCCTATGAACTAATGAGTCCATGCACATACGTATTTTAAATTGTATTATATAATAACACTGTGTCCGCCAAAGTGTAAGATTATCTCTTACGAAATCATGCTTGTTCCATTAAAATGAAAATTCAATTACTTTCATCTAAATTGAATGTCAAATAAAATTTATTTCGCCTCTTTCAACTAATTAATCATCTAATGCAGATGGATCTCCATGGATAAAAGTAAACGTGTTTTTGAAAGCACATTCATCTTTCAAATATCCATAGAGTCAAGTAGAACTAAACTGTCATATTCAGTTGAAATTTTAAAACAATATTTCGAATAAGCGCAGCTGATAAGTCCATTCTCTAACCTGCATCGATTTTGAAAACTCACAAACTGATTATTTTCATGTACTTTCCGAAAAAAAGATTCCTAATTTAGATGGACTAAATAAAAATACCCTAATTTCAAATAGGATTAATTGAATATGTTATACAAGTTCAAGAGGACGTAACATGAACTAGAATACTGTATTCGATTTCTAGGAATCAGTGTTGTATAAATTTAAGACAAAATAGGCAATCACAATTTTATGTCGTTGAGGAAATAACGGAGGATTCATTTTGAGAACATTTACTTGCTTTTTTCTTTGTTTTTAGCCGTTTTATTTTTCTAAAAGAGCTTTTAGGACACATACTTTGTTTTTTGCCTTCAAATAAACTTCGTACAATCTAAAAAATGTTATTGACATGAACTGAGATTGAATCAGTTTACAAAGATATCATTGGAAATCTGAATGATGTATAAATTTGCGATACAATGTTACAAATTCTGTACACACATGCACCCATATTCCTAGTATGCAGCAGTTAATTTGTACTAGCCAATAAGATAGACCGAGAAGCGGTCTCCTTTGTCATATTTTGCTTTTTTATCGTCTGGAAGTCGAAATACGACGTATCCTTTTTCTGTGTTAACGTCATTCTTACATTTAATATTGACTTATTACTCTGTGGTTGATTATTTACATTATTCGGACTATTGTCCTCATCTTTGTCGCCATGTTTATCACAACGTTTCGGCCGTTATACACTCTGGCCTTCTTCAAGTGGCTGGGATGTCGAACTGAACCCTTTATTTTGCTTCACTGGGGTAGACTGTTCTAGTTCCATGTTTAATTGATGTCAGTTATCAGTTATCTCCTGTTAATTCCCCTCTCCAACCTTAACTGGGTATTGAACTCACACTCTTTGCGTCCTGTCACTTGATCTAACCAGCGACTTTATCCAGTGCGCCATGTGTTTTTGAAGAAATCTATGTATGAATTTCTGTGTATTATAAACCTAATGTCTTCAGCAATCATTTTTACCAGTGCTCATATTGCGATTTTTGCCGTTATCACTTCATGTTTTTACCAGATCTCATAAACCAATTTTTGTTGTTGTTATCGCTTTTCTCTCGCACTCCTTATTACTGGTTCCCAATATATATTCTTTTCTGTGATTGGTCGACTCAGGAGATTTTTGTGGCCTAGCGTATGTGCTGATATCTTAAGTTTACGAATTTTCTTTGTCTATGATCTCAACCTGATCCAACTGAGAGTCACTAAGTCCAGTTTAAAGGTTTTGGCGAAATTGCTGATGGACAGCGTACATAGAATTCTGTTTCCTATGAACGATCCGGCAGTATTGAGAAATGTTTATACGAAATATTAACAATCATTTTGGTAACATTGCATTCAATATTTCTGTGTTCAAATTGTCCACCATGTCAATACTTTGAATCCCTCCATTCTGTGAATGTGTCCTTTTTTGTGGACGTCCAGGTGTTTTACGTGACAGCATCGTAAGGAAACTTTTGAGCAATTTATTTCGAAATAAGAGAAATCCTCATTTCTTGAAGATTTAGCGCGATAAACTGACGCATCCACCAGATAAAGAATATATTTACATTGATATATTTCG
Source organism: Acanthosepion esculentum (assembly GCA_964036315.1). Lineage (NCBI taxonomy): Eukaryota > Metazoa > Mollusca > Cephalopoda > Sepiida > Sepiidae > Acanthosepion > Acanthosepion esculentum. Next base: position 12,028,934 of record OZ038477.1, read on the forward strand.
ATAGGAATCATTATATTTTATTTAGAAATGACAATGAATATGTATTTTTCTTTAATTTTAATGAAGATGTTTTTTTAATGAATATGTCGTTTAATGAATATTTCTTTTAATGAATATGCTTTTTTAATGATTATGTCCTTTTTAATTTAAATGAATGTGTCTTTTTCCTTAATTTTAATGAATATGTTTTTTCGTTAATTTTAATGAATATGTCTGTTTCGTTAATTTTAATGAATATGTCTGTTTCGTTAATTTTAATGTTTGTAATCTGTTTTTACTCTCCGAATTTCTTTATACTTGTTTTTATGGTGCAGAATTAACATAAAATAATAAATGTCTAAAGAATATTTACCTAATATTTTTTCTTAAGGTCGAACCTGTCGAGTTGGTATATTTTCTTATTTACATGATTTTCAGACAGATTAACGCTTTCTCTTTCGTTGCTAAAATCAAAATTTCGCTCTTTGTATCTTTGGGACGTATTTTCTGAAACTATCGATCCAGTTAATCAGGAAGCAATTCCCAACAAGGCTTTATTTAAGTGAGGTATTATAGCTTTATTCAACTGTTACATTTTTAGAGGCATATGTCATTCAGTTCTTTCATGTACTCATAAGAATACATGAGAAATTGACTTTTCAACCGAGCAACTGAAATTGAATTCAGAATTATTATATCACCTATCTGAAAAATAAAACAAATTTGAAACATGGAGCCTAAAATACGATAATACTTATTTGTCCCAGTTATTCAGATGTAATTTACTGACTTTTTAAATCTTTCCTTCCGTATATAGAAATTCATTGTACGTTTAATATTAAAAGTTATCTAGAAAAAATAGTGTAAGTCATTTTTATCCGATAAAGAACTTTAGGATATTAAATCCTTAAAAGATTTATGTTTGTAATGATTAATGATTCAAAATAATGATAACACGAAACAGTCCCGGATGTGTAAAATTCATTTCTATAGACGAGAATGCAATAAGGTATAATGATAAATTATTGTAATTGGAAAAGCGTAGCATTAATGAAAATTCCAGTGAGTCATATATGAACGTGAGATACTTACACACATTAATTTTCCGCAATTTTGAAAAAGATGAAACAAAAATCTTACGTATAGAATATATTACGTCGTTGAAGCATAAAATGCCAAAAGGAAATGCTAGGAAGCGTTCTAAAGATAATTGCGTGTGGCTCGCGTATTGTTAAGACTTAAATTTTGGTGTATTACGAAAAGATATAATGAGGGTATGAAAAGCAATATATATATATATATATATATATATATATATATATATGTATGTGTGTATATATTCTTTTTTTTATATCCTTTGCGTTTATATCAATCATAACCTGTGAGTTTCTCTGGAGATCACACAGCATTATGTCTAATAAGAATTCCATTCATGGTTATATCAGATTTTATGAATATCTCCTCTAAAAATACAGATTCTTCATTGGATTTATATATATATATATATTTATATATGTTTATATATATATATATATATATATATATATATATATATATATATATATATATATATATATATATATTGTGTATATTTAGGCAGCATTTTTTCATTCATACATGTTTCATTAAATAATATAGATAAGTGTTGTCTAAAGCTTAGATTGGATTAAACAATATGTATCAATATTGTGATTTTCTTTCATTGTTTAATGATAATGTTATTAAGCTTAGACGATATGAAAAGAACTTACATAAAATATATAGACAACACTTATCTATATTATTTAATGAAACATGTATGAATATGTATATATATATATATATATATATATATATATATATATATATATATATATATATATATATATATATATATATATATATATATTTCATAAAATACAGCTGACAAGGAAGATTTAATGAATTTTTTCTTAAGTTTATCCAGCGTCCTTACGTTTTTCCATTTCTGTTCCAAGCGCTTTCGGCTAGTTCTATAGCCATTTTTACGTGTCTATTGTCTCTTCTGTTGATTTTGTTTTAATCGAAATTCTCACAAGGTTACCCTATCGCCGAACACCTGCTGGAGGTCGGAGCACACAACAACCGTAAAATTGTAATAATAACAACAAGCATAAGGACAATAGTCAGCATGTAAATAATGTGAATAATCGGGTCCTATTTCTTGCTTGGAATTTATCCTTACACTGTTGTGTCTTTTAAAATAACGTTTGTACCATTTGGTAACATTCAATTACGACGAGGAGCTTTATTCTCTCGTCCCTTTCTTTACAAAGGCGCAATTTGCAATTTTTCTGTCTTGCCTGTTTTCAGGCGTAATTAGTTCTTATTCATTGCTTCTGGGCTATAATGTTAGGAGTATTTTTTTTAAGTGTTCTCTTTCGAATTATATTATTGGCATTTGTTTTACAGCATTTTTCTATTTGCTTTTTACATTCTATAGATTGTTTCAGATATTATTTTCTTGGCTGGTTGCGTCTCTGTGTCTTCAATAATTACCATTTTTGCATTGTTTTCTCTGTAATGACGAGGTTTTGTGATCTCTTCTCGCAACCTGTTTAGCGTATTGCGTCTTTCTCATTATAACCAATTGAATAGAGTCTTTGCTAATGTCTTGGACATATTCCTTCTTCCTTTCCCTTTAGTTATATTTATCCATATCTTTTCTATTACGAAATATAATGTAGTCTAAGCGACTCCTTAAAATGTCTTGGTCACTGTAGAACACTTTTAGCAATCCTTGTGTTAGTTTCACATTATGATATATATTTACTATATTTTCTGCTCTATTGAACTCAAATGTAAGCATATATACGCATATTCCTTCGGCTGATGTAATCATGTCATTTTTTTTGAATAAAACACTCTCCGAAAACTATATTTTTCTTCGTTTTGTAAAGCAGTTTTCTTGTTTGTTTGTTTTTTTTTTTTGCTTTTGTTTTTTTTTTATTTAATTTCAGTTTTTTTAAATCCTTTGCGTTTATATCAATCATAACTTGTGAGTTTCTCTGGAGATCAAACAGTATTATGTCTATTAAGAATTCTATTCATGGTTATATCAGATTTTATGAATATCTTCTCTAAAAATACAGATTCTTTATCGGATTTTTAATTAGTTCAGTACATGTGTGAAGGTATTCGAAATTGTTACAATCTCTCCTGTAATGACGACTATCACGGTCACCTACTCGAGATATATTTCCATTTACTAACAAGGTTCACTCATTTTTATAGCTAATTATTTTATTTCCGGGGTCCGTTAGAATCAAGATATAGCTGGCCAATATATATATATATCTATTTCTAACCGAAATTTGTTAATTTTTTTGTTTAAATGCTAGGAGTTTTGACAAGTTCATATTTCGTATTGGTTTACATCTAAAAGTCTGTATTTTTGTAACAATTCCCAGTGGATTGCCGTTCCTAACCAATCTTATAATTTGTTTCGTCTCATGTACTCATTTATTCCATTCGTCTATCATGTTTTTTGAAAGAAGAAAGTTAAAACTTTAAATTTTTGTCGCAGTGTATTGCAGTCGGGATTTATTTTCCAAATCATGAAAAAAAAACCTGCATTTTCGCCAAGAAAGGATCTGCCTACTGGGGACTTCATCTCCAATAATGTCACGAACTGCAAATTGAAAAATCAGCCTTCATTTATTGTATAAAATTAGGAACAGCGCTCGGATAAAAAAGAAGAAATACAAAACATCACGCAAAATTACGCATCTTTGATTACATCAAGCTTCTTGGCTTCGTTTTTGCACAGACGCCTTCTAGTTTTCTTCCTTTTAGATCAGTTTGAATTTTTGGTTTAATTCGTTATTTTGAAAAAAAAAAATTCATTATAGTATTTTTTTACGTTGTTTCCATTTTGATTATATCTTTTTCTCCTTCCATTTTATTTCCAGAAAGTTTCTTTGATCTATTTACTTCTTTATTTCATCTTTATTTCGTCTTTCTTTTTCTTTCATCCAGACGCCCGTAGACTTAAGTTATTGTTCATCTTAAGACTTTATTTATCTTATATATTTTCCGGGCCATTGAAACTGATGACATTCTGTATATTGTTCTCTGCAAATGTAGCCCTAGGCCAAATTTTACGCAATCCAAAAATATCTCTAAGATTACTGTTTTATGAGATAGCATTTGAAATTGTTAGTTTGGCCATGATGTTCATTCTGAATGTCTTTCGAAATAATGTCCCAGTTCTTGTCGGTTTTATCGCTCCGTTTCAAGTGAATTGCATCTTCTACTCTTCTCAGCAAGAATGCGTCGCACGAAATGTAAGGTTAAAATAAACCTGAATAAACATATATTGCACAAGTACAGCTCGTCGAATTTGATTGATTTATCTCTTTATTTGGAGCAACGAATAAGATCAAAACATATATCGGTTAAGAGGCCGGAATAAGTACAATATGGACGAGAATATCAAACTGAAAAATTAGAACAACTTTTTCCTTAAATTACTTTTAGATGTTTTCATCCATTATTTATTTTCCCGCTGTCTTTTATTTTCCCATTTTCTTTTCTTCTTGGTATTTTCTAATATCGCTTTCGTTTTCAGTCTTTCTCACTTAATTTATTATCGACTATTTGTTCCTCCTTTCTTTTCATAAAATCGTATATTCTTTTAACGGCTTTCGACAACATACATTATTCTATAAATGTTTTATGTTTCATTTATTCCTTAGTTCTTCGAAGCGTCTAATGAGGTACTTGGAGATAAAGAGATAATAGATTCTTTTCTCAACGCTCCAGCGTCCACTACAGTCATTAGTACATCCGTGATATAGTAACACGATAACAAGCCGGAAGGGAGAACTAGAATAACCAAAGAAATATATTTTGAAGAATAGTGATTTATTAAATATGATATACATTTTACATAAAACACTGATGTACATAAACATAGTAGCTATTAAAATTCAATATATACATATAAACAATTTATTTATATATTCTTTAGTGTAGTATACATATGTAAATCTTACAATTGATGTTTATCCTTGCTGTACGCTTTTTTTCACTAACTTCTGTAGGAGATTTTGCAGTTTTCCTTCTGTTTCTATTATGCCAACCGTCTCATCTGCACGACTCATCTCTGTATTCCAAATTTTAATTCATTTATTTTTCTTCCGACAAATTCCTATTTCTTTTCAATATATCAAAGAGAAATATTCTGCCTGGAATTATTGTTGTACTTTCAGAATTATATCGAATATTTGTCGCTATAAAGCAAAAGAACAAGAATGTATAAAATGTGGAATGGCGTCAAAAAGGAGATGTACTTATGATTAAGAATTCGTTTTCTGCCTACAGTCGAATATGCCACAGTGAAACAATATATAAATACTGGTCAAATTTAGGAACTATATAGCTCCTATTACGAGCAGGGGGTCTTTTCAAGTTTGGCACCTCGCCTAATAACATCTTCTTAATCTCACTTCCAATTGAACCTATATACCCTATGATGCCGGATTTACTATCTCTCAAGCATATTTTCTAGGTGTAGCCATTATTTAAATGTCTCGATACACATTAGACGTGTTGTCAAACTGGCTATTTTGTGATTCAGTTAATTGTGCATGGATACGACAATTCTTTGTTTAAACTATGGTAAAATCTGGAAAGTTAGCTACATTTGTGACAAAAACATCGGCCAGTATATAGCAAAGCACAAGTGTTCCATTCCAAGCAAGTACTTCAACAACTTTCAATCACCAACATCCCCGCAACTAAGATTTGTAATTGCAGAAAAACAAAACCTGTCCATTAAACGATAAATGTATGTCCAAATCTTTACTTTATAAAGTCGAAATCAAATATGATACCTTTAGTATTACTATTACAAAGCTGTTTATTTATTTATATATATGCTACTATGTATATGGCACATTTATTTTTATTTACTTTATCGTATTTTATATTAATGTATTTTCATTGATATATTTTATTTTTATTAGTAATTTAATTTAAATTTATTTTGTCACAGCATATGTTATTATTATTGATCTCACTACTATTGGTTAGTTTAGTAATGTTAATATTAATAGTATTATTAATTACTATATTGATTTTCATGGAAATTACAGTTACACCATGATTTTCGTACGTCTTTTCTTGATATTTTATTACATCGGCGTCTCTCTAAATTAGCTTTTATAATTCTTATTTCCAACCTTATTTTCAATCTTAAAAGTTAATCTGGGCATAAATTCAAATTCAAAATTAAACCACAATTCAATTAAACAATTTAACAATAACACCATTCCACTCCAACAATAAAGTATCTCGCGATAACCAGAAATTTTGTAAAACGTGTTAACCCAAAATAAAATAAAAAATACCGGCACTTGATAATTGCTTCGGCCTGAAACTCACAGTTGTGCAAACAATGTAAGTGTTATGGGAACTCACCCATAATAGTAATGGACTATCCCGTACACCATAAATACTGCGCCTCAAGAGGAAGCAGTAGTGTCAGTCAATTCTTTTTGGACGACTTGGCTAGACGGTCGAACTCTCTGCCTCTGAGGCAGAGGGGAACTCTCTGTCTCTGGGCAGAGAGGAACCCGGACGAGGTTCCGCCGAAGGGCAGAGCCTCGTTCGGGGAGGTTGACCAACCCGATCCCGTTTATACGGGTTCTACGGGCAATTTTTGCCCGAGCCTACGGGCTCGGAAAGCCCACATTAAACCGGCCTTGTGCCATATTTGACACACGTGGGCGTGTTAATGAACATCGTGTCAGTCAGCCAGAGACAGAGTTGCGTCAGACGATTACTGTAAGACATTGGAATAATAATACTTCGAGACAACATAGTTTTCTCTAACCTAACCTGATTGTTATTACTAACACTTCTACATCTTTTGTACATATTCTGTTTGTAATATATCTGTGTTATTCCATACCTGTGTTCGAGTTATTCTTCATTGGTTCTAATTTGGGCCATCACCGTGGTACAAGGAACCTGGACCATAACAGTAAGGTATTTTGTATATTCGATAATATATACTAAATAGCTTTGTTATTTAACATTATGCACTGATTTTCTTACAATATAGAGTATTTATATGTATTTGTATCACGTGTACATATCCATATATTTACCCATTCTTTATATATATATATATATATATATATATATATATATATATATATATATAATTATTTATTCGAAAATTATAACATAAATATGTTATAAAATCACTACAAACTGTATAGATTCTATATTCAATACCATCACGTGATAAGACACCAGAAGTGTTGAAAAAAATGTATATTTTTGTAGTGATTATTTAACACATTTATGTTATAATTTTCGAATAAATAATTATATTTGCACAATTTTGTATTTAGCACTCTTTTAAGAATAGTATTTGTTGGCCATTGGGATCTCTTCCGTGTACTCCAATCATAAACTTGAATATATATGTATATGTTAGCAATATTCCATTACTGTTTTGAAATTACAAACTTCCTATGATTTTTCTCCATTGCTCATATTTGCTTATAGTTTATCTTAACATAAACAATTATATGACGGTTCATGATCGTGGTTCGATTCCTGTCGGAAGACATATTTTCTGTGAGGGTTTTTTGGATATTCAGGCCAATAAATGCTGTTAATACCGTTTATTATAAACAAAACACTTGCTTACATATTTGCAATTATGAAAATAACGTATAAACAAAAAATATATTAAAATAACTAAAGGACATAGTTCGTTACATAATATATAAATGTAATGGTATATACGTACTTATAAACTAAAATAAATTTGTTTTAATCTACTTTAAAGAAAAAAAATCCAGATTTCTTTTCAAGTTTGATCTTACAATTCTAATTAAGACACCACGCACTCACACATGCGCTTGCGTGTACAAATACACACACACACACACACACACACACACAGAAGTGTACACGTGCACATATAGACACGCATAGTAACATATCAAATATTTATTTTTACCATGCCAGAAATCATGTATATCTGTAGGAATATTTCTTTTTGCATCAGTATATCGGAAGATAGGCGATAATATTTCAGTCTTTTAAACGAATAAGTTAATTAAATAATTATGGTTAATTATGATATATTAAAACAACAGGAAACTTACTAGAAACTTTAAATTACCTTAAAATCAATATATATATACCAGTCAATATGCGGAAAAGCAATATGAAAATTTTACATAGGTGTGTTAATTAATCGGCTTCAACGATAGCTGAGCCTTTAATAAATATTATTTAATATTCAACTATTATTATTATAGAAGAAGGAGGATCTAGACATTCGCTCTTCTTATGTTTAAGGCAAATACTTTAGTTTATTTACAGACATGAAATTTAATTTTCTGACTTATATATATTTTTATATTGCTTAAATTATTTATATTTTATTTATCTCTCTTTACTTTCATTTATATATTTAGTTCCTTTAATTGTTTTCTTCAAAGCTTCTCTAAAGCTTGTTATTCAAATAAATATTTATTAG
>OZ038477.1:12042436-12059936 GCA_964036315.1 Acanthosepion esculentum
AGATTGCGGTCTTCCATTTCCTATAATATATTATAAACATTTTGTGTTTCTCAAGGATTACTGCAGAAATATATTGATTAATAATTTTACTTACAACAAGTTTGTCCTGCTTAAAATTATTGTACATCTGGTTGCAATAAAATATGTCGAAGATTTGTGGTGTTATATTTTTATGACTTCTTTGTAAGTATATTTGGTTTTGCTTATTGACGATGTATTTGGGAAATTTATTGTTGTTTTTTGGGAAGTGGAATTATGGTGTGTTCTATTTAACAAGTTTGGTATCATTGTTATTTTACATATTTCCGTCCATTGACTATCATATTTTAGAAGTCAAGAGTTCGTACTAGTGGGGTCTTATACGGGCGAGTGGTAAATACCTTGGATTTTAGCTCGATCTCAAATTCGAAGAATGGGATATTTTTATGAACCATTGGTTCATATGTGAATATTACTGTTGAGATCTTTTCACGAAGTTACTTTAATTTTATGATTTCATCGTTATTTTTTTATCAAAACGAAAATGTCATCGACGTAACTTATGTAGCTTTACGGTTTATCGATTGTTATAAATACATTGTTTTCAGTCTTATGATAAAAGTAACAGTTAGCGAAAGCAGGACCTAAAGGGTTTCCCATGTTATCACCGTTAGTTTGGGTATATCTGTTGCCTTTGTGGTTGTAGAATGGAGCTTTCGTGGTACAAGCAAGGTGTAGTTTCGTGAAGATAGTGGATTGGATTTTGAGGAGAGATATTGTCTTGTTATTGTAGACACAGTTGCTAATTATGTTGATAGTTTCGTCAATTAGGACTCTGGTAAAGAGGTGCTGAATATAACATCAATCATCTACGTAAAAACCGATATCCAGAGACGCCATAGTATCTCTGATTGGAATCACTGCTATTAAGATGTGGAAGAAGTCATTAGTTGATGCTATGATGTAATTGTTGGGTGTTTATGGGAAAATTAAGTCGTTGAGGGATTTTGACAGTTGCTTCAAAGTTGTAGTTGTTTTGGATATGATAGGTCGGAGACCAAAATCTGGTTGATGGGTTTTTACATTACCATATATGTGTATATGCCGGTCGGTAACCACCGTTTACTTTTTTGATTTTTAAAGTATCAACATCAGCATCGTTCGTTGTGGTCAGTACTTTTTAGTTTTTCTGTGGAGATATTCCTTACTTTATATATATATATATATATATATATATATATATATATATATATATATGTATATATATGTGTGTGTGTGTGTGTAAAAGTGAACATTGAATTCAACACTCAGAGGCGGCAGATGTTTCATCCTAGATAAAATCGTCAGGCCGCCTGATGATTGCCTCTTGCATGAAACAACCTGTCGCCTCTGAGTGTTGACTTCAATGTTCACTTTTATATTTACATACGCTTTATCTCTGATATTGAGCAATTTAGTCCCGTAAATATAGCATACATTAAAACTATATTTCTTCATATATATATATATATATATATATATATATATATATATATACATATATTCACACCTTAAAGCTATATTTCTTCATATATATATATATATATATATATATATATATATATATATATATATATATATATATATGAAGAAATATAGTATAGTATATTTCTTCATATATATATACATATATATATATATATATATATACATATATATATATATATATATATATATATATATATATATATATATATATATATATATATATGAAGAAATATAATTTTAAGGTGTGGATTTATATATATATATATATATATATATATATATATATTTATATGTGTGTGTTATTAATACTAATATCGGTTTTTACGTAGATGATTGATGTTATATTCAGCACCTCGCCTGCAGACTCTCATAGAGGCGAGTTTTGTGAATGGGAAAATTCCACATTAATTTAAATTGAAATTGTAAAGTGGACTCAGCTGGATCGATGTGGTTTTAATAAAATGACACATAACAAGGAATATATTGTATTTTAATTAAGACCTAAACATATTTAATATCACGTGCACAGAGACTAGTTAAGTTACACTTCGACGTGGTGTAATGTTTAGTAAGCTTCTTTTGCTAAATCAATTACGACTGAAATGTGAGTTCGATCTTAACTGGTTGCTACATACTTTCGGCAGTGTGTTACATCTAAGCTACGCTAAGAAAACTACCATAGAGAATAGTTAGAATCGAGATGATACACATTATTTCGTGAAAAGCGTTCCGAAGACCGTTATCCATTAGCCTTGTTTAACCTTGTGTCTGTCGATTCGATCAGTATATGGGTAAAAATAGGTTTGCGTAGACTTTCATAAAAAAGATAGATGATCCAACCACGGAAATAAATTTTTCACACAAAGTATAACATGAAAATCGATAACGGAAATAAATAACACAAGGCGACAGAATAATAAACAAAATAATATTATTGGGGGGGGGGGATGAAAAATGACTAGAAACAAAAAAAGAAAGAATGATGATAAGAAACAGGAAGAAAGAAAGGCTATTAGGGGGAAAGAAAAATAAGCTAAGAATAATAAAATAATTTGGAGAAAATACGACGAAAATTTGTAATATTATTTTTTAAATGTAAGATCATTTACAAGAAAAGGTCAAAAGAAGAAAATGATGGTAAGTTGAGAATCTTACAAAAAAGATTGGTAACAAATCGACATACAAGTTGAAAGAGTGAAAATAACAATATGATAAGGAAAGTAACGAAAACTGTTTTCAAAAGTATGCAATCGACAGCGACTTAAAGTAAAACAAAAGAAGTAATGAAAAAAGAATGAAAGGCAAAAAGAAGGCAAGAAAGAAAAACGAGAGAAATAAGGTGATAGAAGGAAAGAAAGGTTTATAAAAACGAATGAAAGAAATAGTGAATGTAGAAAGGGAATAAATAAATAAAAAGGGGACGAATAAAAGATAGTTGTGAGAATAAATATGTTTGAAAAAGAAAGATGGGCAAATAGATAGTAAATGATGGAAAGACAAAAAAAAGCAAGTCAGATAAAAGAAATTCATAAAAGCTTTAATCATGGAACAAAAAGGAACGGAAAACTATGAAGAGAGAAAATAATGAAAATTGATAGATAAGCTGAAGGAAAAACGAACGTAAGTAAAATCAACTGAAGAGTGTAGAATATTACTAGAAAGGAGAAAGCAAAAGCAGAAAATAGATTATTAAAACAACTAAAAATGATCAAATATGTAAAATGGAAACAATGAAAAGGAAGTCGATTCATAGGCAAAAAGAGGAAACAAAAAAAGAAAAGAGACCAGTGCCAGAAAGAATGATAGAAAAAAATGACTAATTAAGAAAAATGAAAAAAGGGGACAGAGAAATGATATTAGGAGATTAAACAGATAATAAAGGAAATAGCGAAATATATAAAGTAAAAAGCAAGACGTGACACAAACACAGAAGAACTAGACAAATAAACATAAATATCATGAACAAATACATAAAATAAAATAAAAATACGTATGCAGAAAAATAATCAAACAAATTGCAGTGTAGAGGAAAAGAGAAGGAAAGAAATAAACGGTGTGAAAGAATAAAACAGACGATGGCAAAGGCTGAAGTTGTGTAAAATAACTAAAATGAATAAAAATCTGTTTCAAAAGTCAGAAGAAGATTACCAAAAGACTAAAAGAATCAAAGACATTAGCAAAAAAAAGACCAATTAAGAAAAAAATGGAACGAACAAATGGAATTGGATCGAATGAAAAGTTAAATAAAGCAAACAAAACAGATAAAAAAATCTAAAAATTAAAAAAAAATAACGTGTTGCGAGAAAAGACAGATTGCAAAAACATTCGGAAGACGTGTAAATAAAGAGAAGGAGAGAGTGCTGGTAAAGATCCTCAACAGAAAATACAAACACAGTGAGCGGAATGGAGATTGCGATAGTTAGATGGTAGTGAGGAAAAAAATAGTGGAAGAGAAAAACAAGACGGAAATCTTTTAAAACGAACACAGAAAAGCAGCAAAGACACTTCCCCACATTTTCACACATTAGTCTTCTTCCAAATGTTTTTAAAATGCCTTTTTTAATTCTTTTGGCTTCGTTTCTCCTAATATTTTAAAATCATTTTTTTTGCTTGTGCGATCGTTTCATTTTTTCTCCTTCTTTTGCATGTTCATTCCTCTTCCTCTCTAACGCTCAGTTCTTCGGTTGTCTTGTAATGTTGCACACGTCGAGCGGTCCTACATTGATTGATCTGGTCTAATCTGCAAAAGGATTAGGTTAACAACATAGCAAAGCACTTCTCTTGCCACTGATTTTGTTGTTGCTGTCTATTTTCACTTTCACTTTCGCTTGGCTTCGCAAGCAATTTTTTCAGATATTTTATTCTTGTTGCTCGTTTTGTTTTTGAATTTCTGATTCCTCAAATTACGCACCAATGTACACACCCATTTTCTCACTGTGACTCCGCTGTTCTTCCCACCATTCTGTTCCTGCGAGTCAGTTCAACTCAGAACAACTTTACTAATCAACAATTCCCGACAGTAGCACTTTTACAATTATCTTCATTTTCTCTACATTTATTTGATTCTTACATTTTGTAAAAAATTCTAATTTTACGCAAACATAAGAACACGTAGATACATAAACACCCACATACACATATATCCATATATATATATATATATATATATATATATATATATATATATATATATATATATATATATATATATATATACGGAAAACAGTATTTACATTTTACAACAAACCGCGATATATATATATATATATATATATATATATGTAACCTTTAGTCGCGGTTTCATGTAAGTACTGTTATATATATATATATATATATATATATATATATATATATATATATATATATATATATATATATGTAACCTTTAGTCGCGGTTTCATGTAAGTACTGTTTATATATATATATATATATATATATATATATATATATATATATATATATATAGATATATAGGTATATATATATATATATATATATATATATATATATATATATATATATTCTGTTTATACATTTGATATATGTTTCGTAGAAATTATGCGTCCTCCGACCGGAATCGAAGCTGAATCCTATATGGAAACGTCATTTAGTCCGACGTGCTATGAACGTTCAGCCACAGAGAAATTACAGTTTAGCAAAGCTCGAATGACTGCTTATTAAACACACACCATCGCAGACTAAACATACACCCCCGATGCATATTCTAGGAAATTTCTTGAACATTCAGGCTGGAAAATATGATTTAATAATACTGTTTAATTAAAAGACAAAGTTAATTTATTCAAATAAATCTATCCATGAAAAAAGTATAAACAGACAATACTTTACGTTATTTGATGGATTTAATACATTATACATATATATATATATATATATATATATATATATATATATATATATATATATATATATATAGATAGAGATAGATATGCAAACCCTCTATCGAAAACATTGGTTGTTTTGTGATGCAGTGCCAAATTTTCATATGCTTCTCTCAGAACCCCTTTAAGAAAATCACATGCGTGCAGAGGAATAATAAAAAAAACGTACTTCATGCGGTTCCGTTCTTCGTTAGTAAACTTTGTTACCTATCGTTTTCCATTATCGCTCCCCCTCTTCCCAGAACTGCAGCATATTAGAAATAATAGCTGACAATATAGAAAAGGCAATTTCTCTCCATCGATCTGCGAACATCTTTGTATTTCGAGACTTTAATATTCACAATGACAACTGGTTGAAACATTCCATACTCATATAGCCGATATTTAGACATTATAATGTCCATTTCCCAATCACTTACTCGAATCGAGGATTCCCTATCCGTTTCCCTAGCAACAGGCGTGTCTTCTTTATTTATTTCTTACCACCTCTCTTGGTAATGCGCACCATTTTGTAGTAGCTATTGATATTTTGTCCAAATCAACAGGAAGACATATTTCCATTACCAGTATATTGATTAGGACTTACTCCGGGATTTTCTTCGTGGCCCTCTTTGAACAGATATATTTAACCTCCCAATTGAAATCTGTGCCACTGAGGTTTCTTCTCTGGTCAATGACCTCATGAACGCTTTCATCTCTTCTCGGAAATAACAGTTGAAACGTTAAACCTCTCAATGCTCGGCCGCTACATCTCAAAGGAACCACTATTTTAGGCTATAACGCTCACATTGACAACAGGAGCTTATTTGTTGATGCTCTTAAAACAATATAAGCGAGACCTCGAAGTAACTATGTACTTGTTCGCCGAGAGAATGAGTCCCCGCAAAGCCTCGAACAAATTTGGTTGTCATGTTTATTTTTTACCCTGGAATTATTACATAATTGTAATTTCTTTATGCCATCAACCTGTTCAATCAATTTGAGTTGTTATCCTCCTCTACTGATGAAGCTGAACGCTTAGCCAGTAAACTCTTCTAAAACTCTACTCTTGACGCATCTGGAGTACCCCTGCCTAACTTCCCACCAAGAACAGAGTCTCTACAGAGTGATATCGATTTAAGCAATTCCATGGTTTCTGCTATCATCTTTAATCTAGATCCCCACAAAGCATGTTGAGCCGATGGTATCCCTGTCATTAAGAATTCTTCTCCCCAACTGGCTCCTGTTCTCTAAACCGTATAATAAATAACTCACTGCCTCTTGGTTCCTGTCTGCTGGAAGTCATCATCTGTGACTCCAGTTTTAGGAAATCTTGTGAACCGCTCGACACTTTCAACACTCATCCTCATACTTCTACATCTTTTTGGGAAACCCCTAGACGCCCAATCAATGCTGAATTGGTTCATCTTCTCTCACCGCAGAAACTTTTCATACCAGAAATATGGCTTTCCATCCATCATGTTAACTACTGATGTACTATTGATATTTGAGGAAAGAGTCTATCATACTCTAGATAAAAACGGGCTATAGCATCGGACATCTCGAATGCTTTTGACAGAGTCTGACATGCAGGTTCTCTTCACAAGCAGAAAAGTTACAATGTCTCCGTACTCATGTTTGATCTGATCCAGTCGTTCCTACCAAATCGTGAAATAAAATATATCCGGAATGGTCAATGGTCGACATCCTTTCGTAATATTTTATTGTGTGGAATAGGGATCAATCCATGGTCCTACACTGTTTTAATTTTCATTAATGGTCTCTTCGATGGTATCAGAAATCAACGTGGCATATACGCTGATGACAACCATTTACTGCTGCCTTGGCAGTAAGGCTGATCGGTCCTACAATGTCAAAATGGCAGCCGATGTCCAAAACAACGTTTAGTCCGTCGTTAACTGGGGAAAAAGTTGGTTTGTTAATTTTAACGCCCCCAAATATAAAATTTTCTCCATTAATCCACTGAGAAATTCCTCCCTCTATTCCATCAGTATATCTGATGCTAATCTCCAGGAAAATGACACGTTACCCCTTCTCGGGCTAACGTTCTAAGCTGATATTAAGTGGAAACACAATATTGAATCTCTTAGTAGATCAGCGCCTGAGAAGGTTCGTTCAATACGAGACAATTGTCCTCTCCAGATTGTATCTTATATATTTATAAGTCTATCATGCGTCCATGTTTAGGATATTGTTGCCATATAACCTGCGCTCCTTGATAAGATCCAAAAGAAGAATCACCAAAATTATCAGTCCTGATCTGGTTCCTTCTCTGTGTCTTTGAATACATTCATGACAACAGTTTGGATGGGCTCTTCGACATAGCATCTAGATTGTTTTTAAAATTTAAACACAGTACTAGTTTGGTATCAAAAGCTCATCAATTTACAATCCAGCTGGCTAGATGTAACCATAAATTCTACGCTTCCAGTTTCTTATCAGGTACTTTTTGTTTGTGAAAATCCCTTCCGGTTCCATGCTTTTCATCCAACTTTAAACTGCAAAATATTAAATACAATGTCAATCGCTATCTAATGTCCCCTTGATTATTCTTTTCTCTTTTGACTCATTATTAATGTTTTAGTCCCTAATTCTTCCATAATCTGTAACCCCTTGTGTTTTTGTTGCATGGTTTTACTGCTTTTCATGGGGCGATATCTAGCTATATATATATATATATATATATATATATATATATATATATATATATATATATATATATATATATATATATATATAGGTAATGAGTTAAATAATCTGATACCAAATTAAGATAAAATTTTAGTTTCACTGAACTAACAGACAAGTACAACTGTTAAATAAAAAGGTCAGTGGCAAATTTTCGTTAGCAGTAATTTGTCAAATAACTGCTGCTAGATTTGATCCCATTACTATTTATAAGATATGTGAACACACAGGAGATATAGATTTACATAATACGACACACACACACACACACACACACACACACATATATATATATATATATATATATATATATATATATATATATACATATATAAAAGTGAACATAGAAGTCAACACTTAGAGGTGACAGTCTGTTTTATGCTAGATGTAATCGTCATGCTAGATGCAATCGTGGCCTGACGATTGTATCTAGCATGAAACAGACTGTCGTCTCTAAGTGTTGATTCTATGTTCACTCTTATATTTTTACTCGCGCTATATCTCTGATATTGAGCACTTTATCCCATAAATATAACACACTTTAAGACTTTGTTTCTTCATATAAATATATATATATATATATATATATATATATATATATATATATATATATATATATATATATGCGTGGGTGTGTATCTGGTGTACGCGTGCCTATCACTTTGTTTGATATTTATTTTTCTATTAATATATTTGTCTCTCTCTCATGTGTATATATATTCATTTGATCGCAGTTTGTCATATCTTCTTCACAAGCGAAATAATAGCAAATTTGCTAGCAATCCAGAGGAACACCATATGACAATATTAAAATAGTTGGTATTCTTTGCGTACAAGGTGCTGATTGCGAATTGGTATTTTAAATCACACCTATAAATGTTGATTTCTTTCCTACCTAAGTTGCGGTTCAGTGCCAAAATCACTTAAATAAATACGAATACAATCAAATGTAAAGATTGGAGAACAACAAACCAAAAATGAAATAATTCATTATATCTTCATTCTTTTCACGAATTCCTAAAAAAAAAAAACAGGTTTATCTAATATTAGAAGAATGCACATCGTCATGCTAAATGCAATCGTGGCCTGACGATTGTATCTAGCATGAAACAGACTGTCGTCTCTAAGTGTTGACTTCTATGTTCACTTTTATATTTACACACTCTCTATCTCTGATATTGAGCACTTTATCCCATAAATATAGCACACTTTAAGACTATATTTCTTCATATATATATATATATATATATATATATATATATATATATATATATATATATATATATATGTAAATAAAAAGAAAGAACAGTAAGATATAAAATCCGGTGTTCGTATAGATATTTTTATTTTTACACAATAGTGATCAATGTAAATTTACAGAGCATTAATATTATAAATTAATTGATTTAAAATATTGTTTTTTCGCTACACAGTGATACCATGTTTCAGAAATAGACGCTAAAGCCCCTGAATTTAATTTTGTTATTAAACCAAAGACATTAGTTCCATTTCCTCGTCAAACGAATTTTGGAGTAACTTATTTTTTTAAAATTTACGGTTGGTAAAGGCACGGCAAAGATTCATAATTGAGGGTTTCCAAGGATACCGATAAATCCATTCATATAGACATGCGGTGGTAGGGGGTTCAAATTTTAATTTTCGTGTATCAGTTAATAGTTACATTCGAAAGCGGGGTTATATACTACATATATATATATATTCAAATTAATAAAAATGCAACTTCATTAATATTGTAAAATAATCATTCAAAGAATAAATCAATAAAATTAATGTAATCAAGTTTTATCACATCAAGGGAAAAACACTTACAATAATAGGAATTTTGAATTATTACATTACGACAAAATTGAAAATCTAGCGTTAATAAAACATCTTTCGATTTGTATCCGATTCATGTCCGTCCTGGAATTCCTGCCCGACATTACATGAACTTGATGAAAAGATATCATCTATGCCTGAAGATGGTGAATGTTTTCACCGACAGTACGTGCAAACATTATGGACCTCACATCAATTCCATTGTACAATTAATAAAAAAAAAGAAAAGGGTCGTTCCCTTCAGGGAGTGGTCAGTAAGTTAATGCCTTCTTAATCTGTTAACGGAGTGAATTCGTCATTAATTACATTAACTTTATTGATTTATTCTTTGAATGATTATTTTACAATATATATATATATATATATATATATATATATATATATATATATATATATGTATATATATATATATATATATATATATGTATATATATATATATATATATATATATATATATATATATATATATATATATATATATATATATATATTTATATATATATATATATATATATATATATATATGTATATATATATATATATATATATATATATAAAGTAAGAACAGTAAGATATATAATCCGGTGTACTTATAGATATTTTTATTACTGTGTAGCAAAAAAAACATATTTTAAATCAGTTAATACATATATATATATATATATATATATATATATATATATATATATATATATATATATATATATATATAAATATATATATGTATATTCACTGTCGATTGAAGGGAGCGATTGCTGGAGATTCCATCTACGAATATCTGGAATAGGGATAGAATCAGCTTAGTGGCAAATATTATATTTACCTATTATATTCATACATATACTTATTATCACCCACACACGCACACATATATATATATATATATATATACGCATACATATGTAAATATGTATATGTGTCTATGTGTATGTGTGTGGTTGAGAGAGAGAAAAAGGTTAACATATCAAAGGCTAATGCATTATAATATGTTGGCTCACATTGAAAACTCTTCCCCGATTGCTTGCAAAAATCAGCATATTTTCGTTCGTATTTGACGAAATATATGCTTTATTTTTAGTAATTATTTTTTATTTGTTGACATTATTTATCACGAGCAAATCTTCCTTATATATTTTCGAAAACAGTTTTTCTCCCGTTACAATCGTGCAGCGTATGTACAGAATAATCTTGCATAATATTCTGCATTTCTCTAGTAAAAATACATCTGTTTACTGCTTACGATCACAGTGCTTTCATGAAATGTTAATTAGCAAGGAACACAATAACAGGGCCCACCATATAGCAGGCCGAATGCACAATGTCAAATAGAATTGTAAAAAGAGAAGAATGTGAAATTAGAATAGTTTAGTGCTTATGTTTTTGTGTTGTTAAAAGCATATTACGTTTGCACAAACTCACAATAATATGACATATTTAAGTATATGAAACTGCAGTAATATTCAAATGTATGATGTTATATATATATATATATATATATACATATATATATATATATATATATATATATATATATATATATATATATATATATATATAAGAAGAAGAAAAAAGTAAGAAATTATGTAAGTCCGTTATAAAGTAAAAATTTTATAAAGTGTAGTCAGTTTAATGAGGCGGGTTCTCTTAGGAAAGGCATTAATCATCTTCTCCCTCCAGCTATGGGTAAATAACAGGGGATACTGGGTTCTATAGCCTTGGCAACTGGTCTAGGAGAAGGGAATCTCCGAATTCAAAAAGCACGCAGGGCCGTTTTGGGACCTCCTGGCATGTAGTGCAGCAGGTACCTGTGTTTGGCCCTTTAAAATTATGGTTGGTTCTGCACAAAACCTTCACTATAATCAAATCATATGTGCTGGTGCCTTAGCTCTCGATTCCTAGGACCTTAGCTGTTTGATCCTCATGCATTGAATGACGGGAGAGGCCACCATATATATATATATATATATATATATATATATATATATATATATATATATATATATATATATATATATATATATATATATTGAAATAAATTTATAACTGAGGTTGTATTAAGTTTTTCCTTAATATTATTTATATTGTTCTGTATCTAAATTGATACATTGGCCTTTCTACTTCAGGGATTTGATTTTTAATAGATTTATATTAAAAAATGTCTCCCTTGGAATAATACCTGCCACTTGCCTTTTGGGATATATATATATATATATATATATATATATATATATATATATATATATATATATATATATATATATATATATATACACTAGCAGCATGGCCCGGCGTTGCACGTGCACGTGCAATCGGTATCACTTGACTTAAAATATTTTAGCCATTCCTTGCCTTTAAAGTAGTGCCCTTTGCCGTACTGATGTTGCTACATGCCTTACTTCTTGACTATCTCACACTGCAAATTTTCCTAAGCTCTATACTAAACATTAAATCTGTTACGAAAAAAGGACTAAGCAAAGTGAACACAAAACGATCAGATTTAAAAAAGTAAACTGGAAAAACCGAATGAAAAATGAATGTTAAAAAGAAATACTCTTTCACACCCAACCCAATTCTGCGGAATCAGAATGCAGCTATCGATTTTTTGCACGCCAGCATGCTAGTTAACATTCGTGTCAGTCAGCTGTTGGCCCTCACGCTGGCCAGTAGAATCTTCCTGCCTATTCGTGGCAGCCAGCTGTAGGCTCTCACTCTGGCCAGTAGAAAATGGCCACAAACTACATGAAAACTGCCGTAGAAGCATGAAAAAAATATTTTCACTATCGATGGGAGTTGGGAAATGCAAAGACGGTCTAGGCCTTTTCACTGACTTGGAGCATGTGCATGTAAATTTTGGTGCCAATCCGTCGAAAATTGCGGCCGTGCATTCGTTAAACACACACACAGACACACACATCCTGTCTTTTATAGATAGAGATATATATAGTGTTGAGCTTATAGTCAAACGAAACTGTAGATTCCTACATATCCTATGTGTTATCCTTTTTTCCTGGTTTTGCGAGCCAAGATATTCCACATCAGTTAAGGACAAATACTTTGTCAAAGACCTGCCGTTTACAGATATGTATGGAAATATATACCCACGTTTCAGTTTATAGAAACAAACATGCACACACGTGCACACACACACACACATAAATACATACATACATATATATATATATATATATATATATATATATATATATATATATATATATATATATATATATATATATATATATATATATATATATACTAAACACAGGCAGGCAGAGACTGACTATTTAATATTTAATGTAATAACCATTATTTCCAGAAATATTAATTTATCAACACATTCATGAACATCAGCCATTTTTACAGACCAAAGCCTTTTCCAGGTGCTTCCTGACTGCTCGGGAATACGAGTGCTCTATCTTTGGACATCCGGTTTGAATAAATGTTAATGGGTGGAATATGAAATCAGAGAATGAAGTTCGATTTCCAGTTGTGCTCGTTACATACAGTTACTTGTAAATACGCTAGGAAACCTATCAATCCAATTCTTTTTCTTGCACGTATGGCTTCAATAATAGGATTTGTACTAGAAAATAAGTATTAACTCCAAAAAATAATTACAATCTGAAAATATGTTAAATCACCATTGAAAGGTTGATATGCTGAAAATAACCAATCAATTCTAACAGTTTTGCTTACATAACGACTGTAATCCTGTTATTCTCTTCAATATCTTCTCAGGAAAACACTCTATTTCATCTCTTCTTCAAACTATCTGGACTTTTATTATTAGCTATGTATTTGGGAAAATTTTGGCAAGCATTAACTCCATGTACAGCCCGTCTTAATTTATTATGCAAATTAAATAAACCTCAATAACTAATATTTGCCAAATTTAACTCGTCAATTTCTACCCTTACTAAATATTTAATTAACTTTTCTGCAAATTTTAATGGTTAGTTTTAGAGATATTTAGAATTTACTAGATTACCCTGACTGAAATTAATACGCAGATTAAACTAATATTAAATAAGACCTGTGAAAACTAATAAAAACTATATTTTGTCCGTAATATATGTTAGAACATGGGTAAAGGGAAGGATCTAACATCTGCTGAAAACAGAAAATAACAAAGACATTGAATATGGGAATGTCAACATTGAAGACATCAAAGAAGTTTAGCAGTAATCATCGGACAATAAAGAAGCCTGTTGAAAATAAAAGTAAATAGATTAGTTGAGAACTTGAACCAAAGAAAAACGCTTTAAGGACGTGCTTCCTCGAGTTGAACGTAAACTAAAGCCAGTTATAGCGAAACAACTACTTTTGACCATCGCTCAGATGTTTGAAAAGTCTTGAATTGAGGGAATCAAAAAGGACAAAAGGTGTAGAAAAATCTATAAACTGGAATCTGTAAAATTATCTTCTAGCGTACTTATCGCACTATAACAATTATTTTAGAGATCATAGTAAGGCCAAGAAATACATGAAAATTGACTTTCTAAATACTTTTTACGGACTAATTTCGTGTGTAATTTGATGGACAGGATGTACGAGCCAAAGGAAAAATTTTATCGAATTCAGATGTACCTGTGGCTAAAGGAAGGCAACAAGGAGGCGGTAGCATTATTATATCGTCTGGAAATAGTAACCAAACCGTTATTGGACCATTCCAAGTCGATGATGGAGTTAAACTGAACAGTTCAAACAACTGCGATTTTATGAACAAGATTTCTTTGCATTGTACAAGTCCCTGTGTCGTAGTTTCAACGTGAAGTGTGTATTTGTGAACGGTAATGCGTCTTTTCATGTATCTATGCTTACCCACCAATTCATTGAGCATAAAGGACTTATAGGAGGGAAGATAATGGAATGGCCACCATCAATTCCAGATATGAATCCGATCGAAAATCTATCGTCAGTTGTGAAGATAAATTATATGAAGCTAGTAAATATTATAACAACAAAGCAGGCCTATTGAAAGCAATTAAAACTACCATGTCGGATAATGAACCTGCTGAAAAATAAAAATAAAATCAATGGTGGATGGATTACTGGCTGTTATTAAGAAGAAGGGCCACTATATTAAAATGTAAAGGATTCAAAGACATATGTATTTGTTTATTGTTCTATTATACGTGTTGATCAATTTATGATGATTTATTACCTCTTTATTATGTGATTATTTGTTTTTGCCTAATGACTTTAGGTGGCAGATTTCGAGAATACATCAAATAAGTTCAATAACTTCAATAAAACATATTGGTACGACCTAATATTTTTATATATCAAATTTTAATTATTGAATTTTATATGGTTAGCTTAAAAACTTCATACAAGGGATAGATATCCGTTCGATATAATATACCATTCGCTCCCCTCTGTATTTGTCTTTTAATCGCTTCTCTGATATCTGTTGTTCTGAGCTTTTCTTGGATTCATATTAAGGTGTTTTTGCCACTTGGAAGATTCCCTAAAACTGCCTTTTACATGTTTCATAACCGGACGTGGAATCTGACTATATAGCTTCATTATAAATAATACATTTTAAGTGTATTGGAAGGAGTGATTTTCCTTAAATACTCTCCATTCTTATTCTGGACGATTTGTTTATTCATTTCCATAAATGATTTTAACAGTGCTAACTGCTGTACGTTTATAGCTTTCAGTTATTTATCTTACTTTGTTTTTAATGTTTTTTGAAGATTTCATTTCACCATTACATTTTCTTTTTTTCTGCCTATTTCAAATCCCACATTCAGAATTATTCTGTTATGTCACTTGGCATTATATATGATTCATAAAATTCTAATGTTACTTAAAATATCATTAGAATACCGTAGATGATTTACATCAAAACTGTGATATTGAAGCCGAAATTATTGTCAAATCTATATTTTGCCATATTCGTTTAGGAGGCAGACGATGGTGACTCTTCGCATTTACGTGTTTTGTAGCTCTGAGTAAATTTATCATTTAATCATATCTCTAAGTCCCTGTATTCCTACTACTTAAACTTGATTAGGTTATTCGCTGTTTGGAAACTACCGTTCGCTATTCCAGTTCGTCTTCGAATTTCGGTGTCGCATTTTCCGTCCACTGTGAAAACACTTCCTAGATATCTACATTTTGTATGTTCTTGATGTCGTAGTTGGGCAATTCTTTTTGATCGAACTTTCGGAGGGCTGCTATCGGTAGATTATAACTGCAACGTTGTGTGACATCAACTTATATATTGTATATTTATTTTGATATGTGTTACGACCATGTTACGCTATGATTGCGCCCGCTTTCACTTACGTTTTCTTTTCTACGGACACGCGTTTAAGGTCTAGTATTGAATGGATACAAGAGGGTTTTTATGAATTGCAGTACGTGTCGGCGCTTCAGGGAAATGCGCACCAAACGGCCACCCATGCCAACATTGAAGGCGTAATGATTACTACACTGTCAAATGGAAATACATGGTTCTAAAAAAAGAAAAAAATGTAGATTAATAAGTTGAAAGCCTTCACACTGGCACCAAAGAACCCCTCTCTCAGTGTTCATGTAAAGTGACTATTTATATAAGTGTGCCGATTACTTTCGTCTAGAATGCACAGTTATTTGATGTGTGAAATAAAGGACATATTCGATGAGAGATACGTGAATCTATGTTTGAAGCATCCTGAACTTTTGTATTCACATCTGATACAGATATAAAAATGTACAATAAGGAAGAGATAAGGCACAGTAGTTATCCATATCACACACACACACACACTATATATATATATATATATATATATATATATATATATATATATATATATATATATAATCATAAACATATATAGATGTATACACACAGACACATGCACATATATATATATATATATGTATGTATATATATATATATATATATATATATATATATATATATATATATATATATATATATTATAATAATATTTTTAGTTTTTAAAAATATGATTCCTCCGCTACATAAGAGTTCTCATGTTTCAAAAGCGAGAGCCGAGACCCCTAACGTAATTTTTTAAGTTATGAAGAGTTAGTGTCTGGACCCGCTTCCTTGTCAAGCGAGAATTTGGGAATATATATATATATATATATATATATATATATATATATATATATATATATATATATATATATATATATATATATATAATTGTGCAAAATATAACTAAAATAGATATATATATATATATAAAACGACAATATGAATAAGTTTTAATATCCTGTGTTTACACAGACACATATATTGTGTATATAGGCAGCAAACCCTATTTTATACATACTTTGTTAAAGACTACTGGCAAAGAACCGCGACTGAGCTTTTTATTTGTTTTTTCTTGTGTTCGTTATATTTTCTAGACACAAAGTGTCTAAAAAACTGTCTGGATTTTCGGTATTTCCGAATGCTTTCGCTTATACATTTAGTCATTATAGGAAATGCATAACTTTTGTTCTTATCCGTCGTCTACAAAACACACACACACACACACACACACACACACACACACATATACATATATATATATATATATATATATACGCACACACT
>OZ038477.1:12064936-12089936 GCA_964036315.1 Acanthosepion esculentum
CACCTGTATAAGCGAAAACGAGTAGGAGGAACTGATAATGAACTATACGAAGAAAGTAAACTGAGTCAAAGACAGGGAGAGACCCCTTTGTGAGCCAGGAAAATATCTGAATAAAAAAAGTACATTGATTGATTTATCAGAACTGTGTAGGTTATTTAAAAACAAAAAAAATATTTTTGAGAGTAAGTATAAGATTTTATTGGGGAATATATATTTCATTAACAATTCTACTTTCGAGAAAACAATGACCTTTCAAGATACAAGTACCAATCAGTATAGTATTCTCACTATTCTCACTACTGACTATATGCTTATATGAATTATTGGTATTTCTAGGTTACATGTAGCCACTAATAAGAAATATTTTTTTTATTTTGACCCATGGATAAAGTGAATGAATAATAGTAATTTAGGAGACTCTAAACTGTCTTTAAAAAATGATTGTATTAGGTTTCACCTGTTCCTCATTAAAGAATATAGCGGCAGAAGTGTCAGTAGCATAGGAAAAGATAAAAACTGTAAAATCTTTACATTGTGCGGAAATATAGAAACTAAGAGGAAAGGGTAAACAACAAGTAATATATATATATATATATATATATATATATATATATATATATATATATATATATATATATATATATATATATATATATATGATCGTATGTAAAAAGATGGTAGAACATGGACAGGTACTTATGTTTGTGAAACAAAATGACCGGTCATTGTGGACGGTCATCATCGCTTCTCTCTTGAGCGAACACCTTAAATTTAATAATAATAATAATAATAATAATAATAATAATAATAATAATAATAATAATAATAATAATAATAATACCTTGAAATAGAAATATAAAAAATGTGGCACATGGGAACATCAACAATCCCTGTAGTAGTTGAAGCCCTAGGATTGGTTGGAAAAGATTCCAGTAGACTAATTGAAGGGATTCCTGGAAGTCCATGCCTCAAAGAGATACAAAAATTGTTCTGACAAGTACAACCCACACTTTACGAAGGGCTTTATCTATGTAATTATTATCATTATTATTATTATTATTATTATTATCATTATTATTATTATTATTATTATTATTATTATTATTATTATTATTATTATTGCAGTGGAAAGTGTCATGATGCCATTTCTAACCTTAGGTCCTTGGTCAGGACCCGGAAAGAAATGTGTAAACGCCAGATATCAAAGGAAATAAAAATAATAATAATAATAATAATAATAATAATAATAATAATAATAATAATAATAATAATAATAATAATAAATATTATTTTAACTGAAGTGGAGATAAAAGCTACGGAGAAAAATTAAACGTTTTCAAAGATGCATTCAGTTATTCAATTTGACTCCTTGACGATCAACGATATTATTATTAAGTACTATAGAAAATTAAAGCAATAACGTAATTTTCTACATCGTTCTCATAATACTTGTTACATGATAAGGCATCAAAATGAAGGTTTTATTCGCATTGTGTTATTTGATATTTGATAAATCAAGCTAAGAATAATGAACGTTGTTTATTTGAACAAAGATCGAATGGGTAGTTTGATATAGTAAAGAAAAGAGCAAATCCACTTGGAAGTTAACTTGTAATTTATACATATTCCGAATGTTCGTCCTAGTATCTTTTCGTGTTTTGAAAATGAGATTCCTCTCTTTCGATCATCGTAAACAATAAACAAAAGATATTTTAAAATAGATCCTGTTTGTCTTGTTGTTACAGCGATTTCAAAAATAGCTTATAGCCCTGCTATTATGTCTGCTTTTGTCAACACCCGTGTGCACGATTGTATCTATACATTCAGTACATTCCGATTAGGATAACTCAATTAGGTAGTAACATTCTTTTCTGTAATTCCTTTTCGATATGTTTCTTGTTTCATATATATTTGAGAAAATGAACGCTACTCATACTCCCCACAACGGATAATGCAAAGCCAGGTTTTCAGCAGAATGTGCAGAAACAACATGAATCATTTTTTGTGTAACCTTAGCTTCGCAGAATATATGCTCAACTGATGAAAACGGGGGAAGGAAATAATACGCTTCTTCAGATTTCCAAAAACCCAATCTATAAGCCTTTATTGTAAGTCAGCAGGGGCAAACCTGAAATGAACACTAAACTTTTCAAGTAACTATGGTCGTTAGTAAAAGGATGATCCCAAAATGCAAATTACGAATTGGAGCTAGCAAAATCAAACAAATACAAAAACTTATAGTTATGGGAACTTACGCATAATAATAATAGACTATTCCGTACATCATAAATACTGCGCATCAAGAAGCAGCAGTTCAGGTTCAGAGCTCAGTCCTTTTTGAACGACTCGGCTAGACGGTCGAACTCTCTGCCTCTGGGCAGAGAGGAACCCGGACGAGGCTCCGCCGAAGGGCAGAGCCTCGTTCGGGGAGGTTGACCAACCCGATCCCGTTTATACGGGTTCTACGGGCATGTTTTGGCCGAGCTTACGGGCTCGGTGAGCCCACATTAGAACGGCCTTCTGCCACATTCGACACACGTGGGCGTGTTGTTGAACATCATTTCAGAGTTCAGTTCAGTTCAGAGTCAGAGTGAGAGACAGAGTCGAGTCAGTCGATTACTGTAAGACATTGGAATAGTGATTCTTGTCGAGACAACATCGTTCACTCTAACCAAACCTGATTGTCATTACTAACACTTCTACTTCTTTGTACATATTTCTGTTTGTAGTATAACTGTGTTATTCCATACCTGTGATATATATAGAGAGAGACAGAGAGAGGGGGAGATAGATAGATAGATAGATAGATAGATAGATAGATAGATAGATATACGAAGATTAGCATATAGAGAATAATAGTGGGTGTCTAATGAAAGATTGCAAACACTACATAAACTGTTAAGTTAATTTCTGGTTAGGTAATCCTTTCTACAGAGGATAAATTCCAATCGTCAAAATCTAATGTACTTTATTAAACGATAGATTAGTACGGCGGGTTTTTTTAATCACACACATTCAACAACAATGTAATTTCCCTGATTATCTATGACTTCCTTCCATCTATTAACAAGCTTACTCATTCCATTACTGTAAAATTCTTTTGGCTTTGATTCGAAGAACTCCCAAATGTCAGTCTTAAACTCTTCCTGTGTTACAAAAGCTGTTTCTTCCAAATGATTCTGTAAGCTACGAAACAAATGGTAGTCTGAAGGTGCAAGGTCGGGAGAATAAGGTGGATGAGGAAATTTTACCCAACCAAGTTCTTCGATCTTTTGTGACGTGATTCTTGCACTGTGTGGTCGCGCATTGTCCTGATGAAACATCACCCGTTTTCGATTCACTAGAGCAGGTCTTTTTTCCTCAAAGCTTGGTTCAAACGCTCTAATTGCTGACACTATATTTGAGCATTAATTGCTGCATTAAGTAGTAAGAATTCAAAGTGGATTATTGGTTGGCATTCCCACCAGATTGAAAGAAGAACCTTTTGCCCATGAAGTTCCCTTCTCGGCTGTGGCTGGGGTTCTTCCCCTTTACCAAGCCACTGTCTACGACGTTTAACATTTCGATAAAAGTTCCATTTTTCGTCGCCAGTCACAAGTCCATCCAAAAAAGGTGAATCAAGTTGGCGAGAATGGAGAGAAGAGCAGATGTCAACTGGGGATTTGAGGTTGTTTTCAGACAATTCATGAGGCACCCATTTTCCAAGTTTAGGAATTTTTCCAAGTTGTTGAAGATGAGGATGAACAGTTGTATGGTTTGAACTCAGAACCACTGTCAATTCCTCAACTGATAAAGCATTATTTTCTTCAAGGGCTGCTTCAAGAAGCTTTTCATCAAACTCAACTGGACGTCTGGTTCGATCTTCATCTTCAAGGGTGAAATTTCCACCTCTGAATTTTGCAAACCATCTTCTGCAAGTTCTTTCATTCACACATTCCTCTCCATAAACTTAGTGGATGTTCCTAGCCGCTTCGGCTGCTGAGTTTCCTTTCTTGAGCTCATAAAGCATTATGTACCTCAAATGATCCTTGGGTACTTCCATGTTAGCAGGGTTTTAATTTTATTGATCTCTGAAATAAAATTTGATTAGTTTAAATGCATAAAAACATAAAAATAATGTTCAGCTCAATTAGACATTATAAAATACTCTTTAAATATTGTTCATTTTAACAAAAAGTTAGAATTCGGATAGAACTTATGGGATGACCTAATATATATATATATATATATATATATATATATATATATATATATATATATATATATATATATATATATGAACAATATCCATTTTTATACTGACATACCTGAAACTAAGCCATAAACAATATTTACATTAGTCGGACTATTGTCCTCATCTTTGTCGCCATATTTGTCACAACGTTTCGGTCGTTGTACGCTCCGGCCTTCTTCAGGTGGTTGGAATTTCGAACTGAACCCTTTATTTCGATCACTGGGGTAGACTGTTCTAGTTCCACGAGCCATGTTTGATGGATGTCAGTTATCAGTTATCTACTGCTAATTTTCCCTCTGAAAGTTCTCCACTGCCTTAACCGGGTATTGAACTCACACTGTCACTGGGTCTAACCAACGCCTTTATACACTGTGCCATGTGTCCTTGAGGACATCTGGGTATGAATTTCTGGGTATTATAAACCTAATGTTTTCAGCAACCATTTTTTACCAGTATTCATATTGCTATTTTGCTGTTATCAAATACATGATTTTACCAGATCTCATATTGCAACTTTTTGTTATCATTGCTTTTCTCTGGCACTCCTTATTACTGGTTCCCATATTGTATTTATTTCTATGCTTGGTCGACTCAGGAGATTTTTGTGGCCTTGCATATGTGCTGATTCCTTAAGTTTACGAATTTTCCAATGGTGTTCCCTGTCTATGATCTCAACCTGATCCCACAGGGGACGGTGATCTCCCTTCTTTCTCCATATGTGGTCAGCCACGCCTGATTTTTCTACTTCCCCTCGCGTTACAGCTTTCTGGTGTTCTTGAAGCCTTACCTTGAGGGGGCGGCCTGTCTCTCCTTTATATTCCTTTCCGCAGCTGCACGGGATAGCGTACACACAGTCTTTAGCCATGTTCTCCTCTATGGGGGGTCTCACTCGAGAGAGATATCTGCAAAGTGTTGTCACGCTTTTGAAGGTTGTCCTGATGTTATATGGACCGCAGATCCTTTGTATTTTCTCTGATAACTCCTTCATATAAGGCAGGCAGACTGTTTTCTGAGTGTTGTTGTCCTCCTCCTCCTCCTCCTTTGTACTCCCCTATCCCAGTTTTGGGGGGGCTGCTGCCATGTACCCAGGTGTGAGTTCAATACCCAGTTAAGGCAGTGGAGAACTTTCAGAGGGAAATTAGCAGGAGATAACTGATAACTGACATCCATCAAACATGGCTCGTGGAACTAGAAAAGACTACCCCAGTGATCGAAATAAAGGGTTTAGTTCGAAATTCCAACCACCTGAAGAAGGCCGGAGCGTACATCGGCCAAAACGTTGTGACAAATATGGCGACAAAGATGAGGACAATAGTCCGACTAATGTAAATACTGTACATAATACCTCATCTCAGAAATATAGACAGACTCTAAGCCATAAACATATCATATATTAAAACTATTTTATTTTCATATATATATCTATATATATATATATATATATATATATATATATATATATATAGAGAGAGAGAGAGAGAGAGAAAGACAGATATGCAGGCACACACACAAACAGACACAGAGATATATAGATAGATCGATAGATAAATATATATATATATATATATATATATATATATATATATATATATATAGATAGATAGATAGATAGATGAAGTAAGAATGGAGTATATAAAAATAATAAAATATGTTTCTACTCAGAATCATTTCTTGCGTAAGAATAATAATTCCCAAGACAAGCAAATCTTGTAGATTATTGTTTCTGTGATGTGTTTGATTCGGAATCTTTGTTGAGTTGCTGTAGAATATCAAACCTCCTCAATTATTGTAAATGACTGACAATTTCATTTAAAATGGGAAAAATTCTTTAGGATACTAATGAAAATATTATCAACGTTATTTTTTAGGAATGTGCTAGTTCTATGCAGGATAAAATAATACAAAGTTAATGTTGCTCGCAACAGAAGACAGCCACTAAAATTTAATGAAAGTTTGCTTGATTTTATACCCAATAGTATACAATAGATCATGGGGAAAGAAGAAAGTAACAAACACCATAAAATAAAACAGAACCTTCGTGCATCGAATTCACAACTGCCTGAGCAATTGATTATCATTTGATTTTTCTTAAGTGCTAGGCACTTTGGTCTTTTCCTAGATTAAGGTAAATAAATATGATTTAACAGTCATATTTATTTACCTTAATCTAGCAAAGCCCAAAATGCCTAGGACCTAAGAAAAACCAAATGATAAAAACGGTAGTCAGCAATACTATCATTTTAAACATTACAACGTAACGTTGCGGAAAGCTATGTTCCCGTTTACTTTTTAGACTGGTACAAGGCTTTTAACTGAGGGTGTCGAAAGTATATGAAATGTAATAGTTAAACTGGCCTGTGTGACGAAATTATTACCCATTAATACATACTTATATGCACTCTATATGGTTTCGTAAAGGTCTCTCATACTTGTTATTTGATGATATTTCCTACTCACAAACGGCCATTAGAATATTAGAATCTTTCAACAACAATCCTTTAGGTATTCTTAGAAGAATAAAGGCCTCATGACAAAGGAAAGCGAAAGAGCTCTGTAAGTATTTCTATTTCCACTTCACTTACGTTGCAAAATAGCCATGGATATATCGTCAGTTTTGTCCTTTGAATTTCTTTGAGACCAAACGTTCTGAATATATTTCGGCAACTATTCAGATGTTCTTTAAGTACAGAGGAGAGGAGAGCCGAGAATGCGAAATTATTTAATGGTTTGTACAGAAAGGAGAAAATGAAATCATGTGAAAGTTAAAAAGGAAACTAGAAGATACACCAAGAGCGAGCAAAATATCCAGTTGCTTGAAAATAAAAATAATCGAACGAAGTGAGAAAGCCTTTCGGCAAAAAAACAAAATGGATGAAGAAAGTACAAAATGAAAATTAATGGCAGTTTGTTAAAATGGCAGAAAACGATTAAGTCGGTGTCAAACAAAGAATAAAAAGGGTTAAATATATTAATGCTTGATAGAATGTAAAACTATTCGTCACAGCTTACTGGTTGGGAGACTGTGTGTCTGTAAAAAGAACACCTTTATTTACAAATTTCTTTTACACTTGCTATTGTCAGTATGAAATTATAATAATATCTATTATATTAGAATAATATCAAAATAATATCTATTATATTAGAATAATATCAAAATAATATTTATACTAATATATTAGTAGCTTTTTTGATAAGCGTTAAAGAATCTATTCGAAAGTCTTCCGAAAAATCACGGTGCTACTCACTATTCAAAACTCGATTAAATTACCACGTATCAGATATTTTAGAAAATATATAGGGAAATATTTATCAGCCCACACACACACACACACACACACACACACACACACACACACACACACACACACACACACACACACACACACACACATACATATATATTTATATATATGAAGAAATATAGTTTTAATGTGTGCCATATTTATGGGATAAAGTGCTCAGTATCAGAGATAGGGCGTATCTAAATAGAAATATAAAAATAAAAGTGAATATTGAAGTCAACCCTCAGGCGATAGGCAGTTTCATGTTGGGCGCAATCCTGAGGCGGCCTGATCTTTGCGTCCAGCATGAAACAGCCTGTCGCCTCTGAGTGTTCACTTCAATGTTCACTTTTATATATATATATATATATATATATATATATATATATGTATATATGTGTGTGTGTGTATGTGTGTGTGTGTATTTCGTTACCCCATCCTTCCTCAATATAAGTATTATAATAAAAAGAAATATAAAAAGAAATTTAAAACTCTCCCTTCCCTCTCTAAACCCGACCATGTCTCTCAGTCTATTACTCACTACCTTCTATGTCATCTTATATAAGTATTTTTCGTTTCACCTTTTGAAAGTAAAGTCTGAAGATCCAGAGAAAAATACAATTCTCTCGTGAAATAAATTATTACAAATGGAGCCTTAAAGTGGTCTGTTTTTGTTTAAATTAATATATATATATATATATATATATATATATATATATATATATATATATATATATATATATATATATATATATTATTACATGCAAAATTTGCCACCGACATTACATTGGATAAACCGGACAGTCAGTCCGGAAAAATGGTGACAGTTCATCGACAACAAACCAGGGACCCCAACACCAGAAAAATACTCCTAGTCAAGAAATAGAGGAATGCAGAAGACAAAATCTGCTAGATTTGATTCTCTACCCATTCTACCAATGCGACTACAGAATAACTGAACAAAGGCAGATTAACAAGATGAAACCCATACTTAATTCACTGCATAAATAGAGTCCATCAAATTCCCATTACCATAAACGACATATAGAGCCAGTTACGACCGTTGATTTTTTTTTCATTGCTACAAAACATAAGAATCAACAGATAGTCAGAGAGAAACAGTTAAAAACTATTTAGAAAGCTAAGCGAAGCCTGTTAAAGTAAAAAAAAGTTTAAATAAAGAAAGCGACAAATTAATTTTCTGAGAAAATAACACTGGAAATCCAATTGTAAGTAACAAAGTTTTAATTCATTTCTGTAAAAATTCATATATTATAAATAAATAGCACTATATTAAATATTAGATGCCTTTTTATCCAATCCTCATTTACCTATATGTTTTTTTACAGAATCTAACAAAATTGTGTTACCTCTCTCTCTCTCTCTCTCTCTCTCTCTCTCTATATATATATATATATAGATATATATATATATATATATATATATATATATATATATATATGAAGAAATATAGTCTTAAAGTGTGCTATATTTATGGGATAAAGTGCTCAATAACAGAGATAGAGCGTGAGTAAATATAAAAGTGAACATAGAAGTCAACACTCAGAGGCGACAGTCTGTTTCATGCTAGTGCAATCGTCAGGCAGCTGCATGACGATTGCACTAGCATGAAACAGACTGTCGCCTCTGAGTGTTGACTTCTATGTTCACTTTTATATTTATATATATATATATATATATATATATATATATATATATGTGTGTGTGTGTGTGTGTGTGTGTGTGTATGTACGTGTGTGTGTGTGTGTGTGTGTGTGTGTGTGTGTGTGTGTGTGTGCATATGTATATGCATTAATTATAAATGCAAACTTGTTAAGGTTGTTAAACTTGAATATTTACACCTATGCGATAGGTGAATTTATACGGATATTTTAAATCCGCGCGCTTGGCTTACTCAATCAGGAACTTAAGAATTAAGAGTCATCTGAATTTCAAAATAGGAAAACCGTTAAATTCTTTGGAGTTAAAAGTAATAATCATAATTTATTAAATTAAATGTATATGTTCATATATATATATATATATATATATATATTATATATATATATATATATATATATATATATATATATATATATATATATATATATGTATATATATATATATGTTGACAAAAAGATGTTGATTTTAAAAGAACTGTTCATATCAGAAAAGAATATCCCCACCCTGATAAAAGACTAAAGTTCGATTAACATTGGCTGTTGAGAGTGCAGCAATTACCAAAAATGAAGACAAAATTGAAAAGAAAAATATATGGAGGCCACAAATTGTCAAAATCAAGATAACGAAAATGAGTTGCCATCTGAGGCCAGAAACAACAACAGCAACAACAAAAACGACAATGTAACGGTCGGCGAATTGCCTTCATCCTGGAATTTCCCACTGAAGTGTATCGAAATCTGACAGAGTTCCTCGAAGGAGTCAAAACTTACACAAATGTTCACCTTTTTGTTCACAACTCCCTGTATAGATCTTTAAAACTCAGTTTCCCCTGCGACATTGGTGTCCTGACTCCTGATAGTACAATCAAGATTGAGATGGGGCAGGCTGTCAGTGTCCTCCCCCCGGCAGAACAGTCTTAGCTAGTAATGGGTCCCTTCGACATGTCGCGTGTGTCTCATTGGCGAATAATCAGACCGTCACTAAAAACGCTTGCATATGTGAGGCCTTTCGTGACTGCATTCAGAATATGATCACCAGGGTGTCTGGGCTATGCACTGTTCAGTTCGACGCCTATTCAGCTGACTTTTCATGCTTTGACGTGGCTGAAGAGGCTGGCTGCGAGGTTCTCCACAAAGTCGGACATCTGAAATCGCTGAAACTGGTTGGCCAGGACAAAGACCGGGATTAGATGGTCTACTCAACAAACTGTACTTGATGCATTCGCCCGTCCTTGTTCCTTTGCTGTCAATGATTTACAGCATCGGGCAGAAGCAGGAATCTATACCTCAGCGCTTCACCAGGGATGTTATCAAGTTGCTACACCATGACAAGAGAAGTAAGGATGGGATATGTAACTTTCCGTCTTTAACGAAGTTAACAACAGAATTAAAAATTTTAGCCAAGATCTTAGCCAGCCATTTGCAGGCTGTCTTTTCTAGTCTGATTGACTCCGAACACACTTGTGCTGGGAACGGCTGGACTATTCAGAACAACCTTCATATGGTACGCTTGATCAATGAGTAAGTCAAGAATAAAGCCGCGATGACCAACATAGATCTGTGCAAGGCTTTCGATAGGGTTGCTCATCGTTTGCTAGACATTGTCCTTTCGGTAGTCGGTTTCGAGCCGTACTTTCGCCACTAGATCCTAGTTCTCTTTGCGTCTTTCGGTGCGCTTGGAGCGTTCCACATTGTCTCACTTCATTCGTCAATGTTGTCCGCCTTCGGATTTACTTCGGATGTGCATTGGAGTCTTCGCAAAAAACTAATACAAAAAATCATATTACCTATTCCCACACATAAAATAATAAAAGTCACTTTTTTCTCACCTTCGATAACAATTTTTATACACAGAAATTAGAGTTACTAATGGGGTTTCCCCTGAAGGGAGTTTTAGTCTTGTCTATTTTTTGAATTTATGGAAAGTAGACGTTTTAAAAATACAATCACTAAAACTTTCTTCGTATTTCAGATACATAGATTATTCCCGAGGACATAAATTCAGAGAAAAGTATTGTATCCCCATGAGATAATTTTACCCGATCTTGTCAACAAGCTAAATAACGTCGAACACATCATAGACCTTATCTTTGAAGCTGAGTCTCTCAACAATTTACCCTTTATAAACACCATGCTGCATAGATATAATATCAAACATCAGTTGGAGGTTTGTAGAAAAGCGACCAAAACGAATGACGTGGTTCATGTTTATTCCCATCACTGGAACAAATCAAATCGGGAATAATTATAGGATCTTATTTAAGAGACATAACGATATGCAACCGACAATACATACATAAAGAAAAAATATACATTTTTTTTCACAAAGCTTCAATATCCTTTTTATTTGATCTATAATGGTAAGAGAAAGATATCCAAAATAAACAACGACAGCAAAGATAACTTTATAAAT
Organism: Acanthosepion esculentum; assembly: GCA_964036315.1. Taxonomy (NCBI): domain Eukaryota; kingdom Metazoa; phylum Mollusca; class Cephalopoda; order Sepiida; family Sepiidae; genus Acanthosepion; species Acanthosepion esculentum. Next base: position 12,076,547 of record OZ038477.1, read on the forward strand.
AACATTAAACTAGATAAAAACAGATGCACAATGGAACCTACTAAATCGATAGCATCCATTATCCAAAAGTATCTATCCAATCTAAACAACATCAAAATAATTACAACCACATCCAAAAATATGTTTATGAACAGAACCAAAAATGCCAATAAGAAGCAAAATTCTGAAGCAGATATATATAAAATGAATTGAAAGATCAGTTCCTCATAAGACAATGGGAGTATTTGAAATAAAAAAAAACGTATATATGAACACAAAGAAATATTACCGACAAGGATTGATTAAATTCATTAAACATGGAAATAAATTCAACCACAAATTTAATTTAAAGAATGTCTCACTTATGAAAAAAAGAAAGTAACTTACTTAGAAGGAAAATTCTCGAGAGTGCCGCTATCGAATATTATCAAAATATAAATCTTTGCCCCAGATTTTTTCAATATTTCAATTTCAAAAATAATTAATCCTTTCCCAATACAAGATGCATGACAGCAAAAATGTAAAAAAAAAATTCAAAGCAAACGTTTAAATCTTAACCTCATGTTATGCGAAAGATATAACAAATAACTTCTTCCCGAACTAAAATAATTTAAACAATTTTGCATGAGAAATAAATTCAAAAACATCGTTTATTTTCATTTAGAATTCATTGAATTGTGTCACGCTCTGTCCCCCATAACTTTGCTGATATTTTTGTCTAACATGATGGATATTTATGAGCGATCCTAAATTTAAAAAGATGTTGAAAATCGAATAAAATTTTTGGTCTATCCTTATTCTGAAGTCCTTGCATTTGCCTTGATAAACTCCCTCAGAGGACGAAATTTTTCGGCAAGGATATATATATATATATATATATATATATATATATATATATATATATATATATATATATATATGAATATGAATATATATATATATATATATATATATATATATGAAAATATATATATATATATATATATGAATATATATATATATGAATATATATATATATATATATGAATATATATATATATATATATGAATATATATATAATATATGAATGTATATATATGAATATATATATATATATTTATATCAATTTATATATATATATATATGTATATATATATATATGTATATATATATATATGTATATATATATATGTATATATATATATATATATATATATATATATATATATATATATATATATATATATATATATATACAGACACACACATATAATATATACAAGTGTAAAATATAGCTTAACTACATATCTATAAAATAAAGTATAATAAGTTTTAATATTCTGTGTTTACACAAACACGTATTGTATGTATAGATAGCAAACCCTATTTTATACATGTACATTATGTAGCAGAAACATAGTCCAAATCATATACGAGCAAAATTGTCTAATTGCTAGATTAAGGTTGGAGCCATTGTATCTTAGGAATGATTGAAGATAGCTTACTGGAATGATCCGAGATTTTTCTAACACTGTTCTACGCTAATTTGAACAATAGGAAAACATGAGTTGTGCAGAAAAGGTGGGGACGGGATGACACAAAACGATTTTAAACTGTTCTCTTCCGAGCTGAAGAAATCAAAGGGTTTTTCAAAGATTCTTACGACAAATGGTATCAAGATGGCTGAACGTCTTATCAGAAGACATGGAAAAAGAATTATTTTAGTTATTTTTTTTTTAGATTTAAAAAATTTTGTGGGTTGGACAATTTTTGCATGCTGTTACACGTTTTGGATAATTTTTCTGTTACACCCGGTATATATATATATATATATATATATATATATATATATATATATATATATATATATATATATATCAGGATCATGAGACTCGTAAACATTTATGGTTGTCGAGGTACTATATGAATTGCTGCCACAGTAGCAATGTTTTCCTTGAGACAGACTACGTAACACAGTCAAAACCACTCAAAGCCGGATTTGAAACCAGGATTTTCAATTCTACTAGATCAGTTGCCTCCTAAGGCTACAGGATAGTCTGTCCTTCTATAGATGGGAGGAGAAAAGATGGATCCATATATTTCCCATGGGGATTAGCACTTAATTGAATGTAATGACATACTAACGTAAAAGTCGCTTCATCGGGCAGCGTTTAAGTTAGCTTCGGTGGAAGGCTCATCTTGGAACTTCCTCAAAATATTTAGACAGGAGTAGATGCAATGGGCAACAATAAACTACAGAAGAACTCAAAATTGAGAATCCTGATTCCAAAATGGTACGATATCTTGGGCTATGTTCTCTAGGAGTAATGTTGAAAACACGTACAACTTTATTTTGAAACACTTTAATTTGAGAAAAGCTATTTTCTTTTGAACATCAGCTATCGAAAGTTAGAACCTTGTCTCCTTCTAATTGTTTTTATCAGTAGAAGCGAAAACGATCGCACTAAATAAAAAGTTGATTGTAAAATGTGATTCCAAAAAGTGATTCCAAAATGTGATTCCAAAATGTTAGGCTACGGTCTCTAGGATTAAAGTTGAAAAAGTGCGACACAGTGACACACTGCCATTCGCATTTATTATATAGGAAAACATACAATCAAACATACATAAATACAAATACGAAACGGAATTACGGATTAAATCCTAAAAACTACTTACATTTCTGATGAATCTAAATAAAATAATGAAACATGTAAAGTTTCTACACATTTTCCATGCCGTTTCTTATTCTATCTATCTATCTATCTATCTATCTGTCGCGAAGATAATTAACAAAAACGAATTTAATTTACACAAATATATTTCGTTTTTATTATAATCCCAATTGCAAATCGGATTATCTCAAAATGCCTGAATGAATCATATAGAACGTCCGATATTGAAAACATAATTCACTTAATAACTGTGACAGGCAACAGCCCAATTCATAAATCAACGTGCACACACACACACACACACACACACACACACACACACACACACACACACACACACACACACACACACACACACTTACACACAAACAAAAACACACATACATACACACACAAATACACACACACATATAAATATATATATATATATATATATATCTTGACTGTCGCTGCAATCGTTATCATATATATATATATATATATATATATATATATATATATATATATATATATATATATATATATATATATGATAACGATTGCAGCGATAGTCAAGATGACTGGAATGTATAAAAATGGACATTTTAATATTTTTAATCCTGATAAAAAACACGTCAGTCGGACTTTGTAAAAGTATTTTTAAAGTTAAATATATTTTGTGTGTGTTCAAGAAAACTTATTTGGATCTCCCTCTCTCTCTCTCTCTCTCTCTTTCTGATTTGCAGTTTCTTAAACAGAGTATATATATATATATATATATATATATATATATATATATATATATATATATATATATATATATATATATTCTCTGTTAGATATATATATATTATTTCACTCTTAAAAAATTGCAACGTCAGGTATACAAGGTCAACACCAGTATCGATTAAAAATAACGTGTATATGCGTTTATATTTGATACCTCATGAGCAGTTATGAATGTACGTGAGAGATTCATGGAAGATTGAAGTTTATAAGCAGTAAATTCGACCTTGCCAACCGAACGATCCTCAGTGGCCAAATCGGTTAAGGCACGTTAGGCTATATGACGGTTTCGTATAGGTTACAGGTTCGAATCCTGTCGGAGGACGAATATTTTCTATGAAACTTCCTCGGACATTCAGGCCAGTAAATGTTATTTAATACTGTTTATTATAAACAGAGCATTTACTTAAATACTTGTGTCTATAAAAATATGTTAAACATAAAAATGTCTTTAAATAATTGTCGGACTTTGTCCATTTCATAATATATATATATATATATATATATATATATATATATATATATATATATATATATATATATATATATATATATATAAGTTAATGTCCAGATTTGTAAGCAAGGTAAGGGAATCGGCTTATATCCTAAGACATATATATATATGTATATAAAGCATTTACATTAGTCGGACTATTGTCCTCATCTTTGTCGCCATATTTGTCACAACGTTTCGGCCGTTGTACGCTCCGGCCTTCTACAGGTGGTTGGAATTTCGATTGGAACCCTTTATTTCGATATTTATATATATATATATATATATATATATATATATATATATATATATATATATATATAAAGAAATATAGTCTTAAAGTGTGCTATATTTATGGGATAAAGTGCTCAATATCAGAGATAGAGCGTGTGTAAATATAAAAATGAACATAGAAGTCAACAATTAGAGGCGACAGTCTGTTTCATGTTTCTAGCATGAAACAGAGTATTGCCTCTAAGTGTTGACTTCTATGTTCACTTTTATATTTATATATATATATATACATATATATATATATATACATACATATATATATAAATATATATATATATACATACATATATATATAAATATATATATATATACACACATATATATATATATATACATATATATATACATATATATATATATGTATACATACATACATACATATATATATATATATATATATATATATATATATATATATATATATATATATATATATATATATATATATATATATATATATACTGAGAACTCAAATATAACGGGTTATATAATTAAGATGTCATATGCTAATGATACCGGGTACAATAGATTTTTAGCATTCGTCTTTTTACATATATATGTGTCTAGAGAATACGGCAGTTTGAACTTATTCCCGCCCGAAAAACCGCGACTTGCAAATAGCCAGCTACTTGTAAATGGCTAAGTCCTTTGTGTTTAATGTCACGAATGAGCTGGAGACCTCTTCCCGGCACGTGTCATTCGTGGCCAATAGAAAGAATACTTCTAAGTGCTCAGACGTTGTAAGGACAGTTGATTGCGTCCAACAGATCAAGAATAATAGCTCCCGCAAACTTAGCCAATCGATGAAGGTCTTCTCCGTACAGCGCAAGGTGTTGAAATCGATTATTAAACGTGTTTCCACGAGTACATCAGGTACAATCCCTTCGTGAGACGAATAGGCTGTGCATATATGACAAGCGCCAGTAGAAACGTGTGATCTGATCGAAAAACTTGCTGAACAAACTGAAGCAGTCCGATTAAGCCACCAGTTTATCATTTTTCCTCGAGGACATTATCATGCAAACCAAAAGATTTACTCGTTGAAAGATTAGTGACAACACAAGGATGCCAAACCGTTTTTTTCTTTCTTTTTTACTAATTGTTCACCAAATCCCAGACCAACAGCCGCTCTAAGTAGACGTTTAATAACTGATATTGTGGCATGAATGTAAGATGTGTATTTAAGACGTGTAGCTGATGAGGATATGTAGGAAATATAACAGTTGACGCTATACTTGAAGATGCTGTAGCTATCGGGAAAGCATCATCCTGAGAATTTGTTTTACAATATAACACTTCTTGTGAAAAAACTGTCCTAATAAAATTTTCTTGCTAATGGAATGCGAATGCATTGTGATGATTCCCCCCAGTGTAGCTGATTTGGCGGGTTTTAGCTGTGAAGGTCTGAACTGGTTGAAATTCTTCATGTACATCGTTAAAATATTTGTCACAGAAATAGCGACATATTAACGAACAGCTTGCGATAGCTCGTCTGTGGTATAGGCGTTTTAGAGGAGAAAATAATTAATCACCCAAAGGGCCTATAGACTCTTTTGAACTATACCACTGGTGGAAAATATGGACAAGGTATTTCCAGTCAGATATATATCAGTAGTACATATTTTTGGCTTGATCTGTCTTTTGTAAAAACATATATGACAGGTTCAGTCGGTTACTTACTGAAGGAGTAAAAGGAAATCGCATGTATTTAAAAAAACGTCGAGCAAAACGTATAAAATAAATTTAAACCCCCAAATACATTTTAACAAAAAAATATCATCATTTTCTCTGAAAACCGAATTTAAGGTAAAAGTGTCCCATTCGGAAGAAATCAAATGTCAAATGATACGAAAACAATTAAAAAAGAATAATCGTTGAAATTAATAAAAACGTGTATCAGTCATAGACCCTGCACACACACGCATGAAAATAAACACACACACACACACATACACACACACACACACACACACACACATAGACATATATATATATATATATATATATCAATGATTTCAATATATATACATATATTTATATATATATATATATATATATCAATGATTTCAATATATATATATATATATATATATATATATATATTGAAATCACTGCTACTGACCAGCTAAGAGATGAAAGAGAACGGTGTAAAGCGTCATGATAATGTTCCTGTTGCTACGTACTGTGATCCTGAGTGTGGCAAAAAATGTGGATTGTATGCAAATCACTAGCGGAATTGTAGTGTCACATACGATACTAAAAAAAACTAAATGAGGTTGACGGCTGAGCCAATCATATATATATATATATATATATATATATATATATATATATATATATATATATATATATATATATGTATGTATGTGTGTGTGTGTGTGTGTGTGTGTGTGTGTGTGTGTCTGTGTCGGTGTTTAGATGGATTGATAGGTAGAAATACTGATGGATGTACGATCTAATAACTTATATTCCCATCACACCCACAAAACACAATCTGGGCTAATCATAGGATTCTTCCCAAGAGCCTTAGGATTGTAGTTAAATGAAGAAGAGAAATACAGAGAAAACTTTTAAGCTTTTCCACTACACACATCATTTTATTCTCAGCGCTAAAAATCGAGCTTTCAAAATTCACAAAGCCAAAAAAAGGGACAAAAAGACACCACCAACAGCACTTGTAACAAACATTACACACAATTCATAATCCTGCCATCCAAAACACTTTCTACTAAACTTGCAAACAAATTCGACATACTTAATACTAGCATCGTTACCACCACCTCGAAGACAGTAACATAATTAGAAAGAAAAATAAACCGTGCACCAGTTAAAATGCTGAGAAATATCAAATAATTTTTACAATACAAAATTGCTTATTTGAGGCAGACATCACGTGACCTAAAGGCCTTATCTATGAACATAAGGGTGACACGTGTTTGGAAAAACGATCTAACTCTATCGTTTTGCATGGAAGCGATGATGGACATAACCTTGATTTCACTCATGTCACCCTAATTAAAAAAGAATATAATTCATTGAAAAATAATATCATTATTAATAAATTATAAACACGCGTCTTAAACATTACCTTACATACCCATCTTTCTTTTATATCTATTTAATACAAAATAGCAGTTTTTTTTCTGTTTTTCGTCTGTTTTTTCTCAATATCTTCAATAAAAGTGAGATAGGGAGATATTCGCTTACTATTTGGTTGATTTTCGTATCCTATTTGTTGTTTGATTCATTATATATATATATATATATATATATATATATATATATATATATATATATATATATATATATATATATATATATAGACTAGGGTTTAATTCTTTTTAAAATTTTAGGTATAATTTTTTTTAAATTTACATATTTATATATAAATGCTCTGAAGTAAATTTGGTTGTCCAGTACAGGTGAGAAATATTTTGGCTTAAGGCTTCAGCTACTGTGCCGTGGAACTAGTTTCACTTTAATGAGCGCTTTTTAGGTGGGAAACCTTTTTTTTGTTTATTATTATTTTTTGTTATTGTTTTGCCATTTTAGACCTCGGCAGGATGATCTATCCCCCCGCAACTATGCGGGTTTGTTTTGCTTGTCAAATTGAACTCTCCCTTTGGTATATAGGATACGCATCTTATTACAAATCACTGGCTACCTGATGATAGTGTGAAAGTACATGAAACTAATAGTAAGAACCAGTCATTGCCGACCTGGTTTTTTGAATTAATATATATATATATATATATATATATATATATATATATATATATATATATATATAATGAAAATGTAAGATGGTTCAGTGTACTTTCAATAAGATTTAGATTTAATAGGACGGTTAATAAATTTTGAGAAATAAAATTCCAGCCAAATGATAAAAATATTCGAAATAAGATGGATGATCCTTATTATATATTTGCCTTTTGAATAAACTGAATCTCGAAGAGAAAGATGACTAAAAGATGCAAATTGGAGTTGAAATATATTATCACACATTGAGTGATTAAACAGGGATTTTTTGTTTACTCAGAAAGTATAGTTTCCATAGAGAGACCTCCAACCAACAATAACATTCATCGGAATTAAGTCCCATTTCGTTGTTTATACATCCTCTCGACAAAAAATGACACAGGAGTGTCTGAAAATTCCTACTTTAAAATAATTCATTAAAGTGTAGATAAAGGAGGATACAGGCGTGCTTATCTTCTTCATCATGAGCCGTGTCACCGCAGGGCCTAGGTGATCATGGCTCTCCAAATTATCCTTTCATTTGAGGCTTTTAATAATGTTTGTGTTTTTGTTATTTATCTTAAACATTGTTCTGTCAGCCACTTACTCAAGCTCACTAAATTCATTATGCGTTGATGCCTGTCTCTCTTGCCCTCAATTTGCCCTATGGGTATCATATTTTCCATCCCCTCTATTCTCATTATTATCATATCTCCCTGATGTTATATATAAGTTTCACTTTGTTTCCATTTTCTTTAATACTTACTCACAAATTTGGTGCATGCAGTCTACATCTGTGGAACCACATTCCTGTTGCTTCAATTCTCTTCTTCATCTTTGAGGAAATTGTCCAGCATTCGCTGTTGTATCGAAGACATATATCCTGTAACAGTTCCGTATTCTTCTATTTGTTTCGAACGATTTTTTCCTGTTTCCTTATACATTGCTTAGCTTTTGGAATGCATCTTTTGCTATTCCAATACGCCTTCAGTTCTCAGTGTCACATTTTCCGTCCTCTGTTAAAAACTTCCCAGGTATATAGTTTTTGTACTGGTTTAATTTTGGTATCTGTGATTTGCAACTCATAGCTTATGCTGCGATCAACCATGCATTCTCTCTTCTTGCAGCTAATGCTTAGTCTTTTCTTCTTTCTGTGTCTGCTATCAACAATGTGTTATCTACATATCTTACATACTTAAGACTGTGTCAGCTAAGAATGAATTCTGGTAGGGCTTCTAATTCTCTCAGAATCCCCTTGCTATATTGATTGAATAACTCCTTGTCTTACACCCCCACTTTCTATTTTTGTATATCTGATGAACTCATATTCTAACCGTATGCAAGAGGTTTGCTGCCAGTATAGGTTCTTGATTTTTAAAATATGTCAAGCCTGTTGGGTCGTCCCAACAAATATTTTGGCGTACTTTGTCGAAAGCATTAGTGTAATCTATATATCACATGTACAAATCCTTATTCATTTGTTTGGTTTGGTTTGGTTTGGTTTGTTTATGGCACATTAACCTCAATGGGTCATTTAATGCCGACAACTATTTTGGGGGGTAATAGTTTTATTTTGTGAGATATCTATTTCTCTTAATATTTCTTTCCTCTAAAATGTATAGCTGGTAATATTAGTTTTCAAAAATGGATAGCTGGTAGTATTATTTTTCCAAAAACATAGCTGCTAATACTATTTTTCCAAGACGTACAGCTGGTAATATTATTTTTCAAAAAGGTATAGCTGGTTATATTATTTTTCCAAAACGTACAGCTGGTAATATTATTTTTCCAAAACGTATAGCTGATGATAATATTTCTTCAAAAACGTATAGCTGATGATAATATTTCTTCAAAAACGTATAGCTGGTAATATTATTCTTCCGAAAACGTATAGCTGGTAATATTATTTTTCCAAGACGTACAGCTGGTAATATTATTTTTCAAAAAGGTATAGCTGGTTATATTATTTTTCCAAAACGTACAGCTGGTAATATTATTTTTCCAAAACGTATAGCTGATGATAATATTTCTTCAAAAACGTATAGCTGATGATAATATTTCTTCAAAAACGTATAGCTGGTAATATTATTCTTCCGAAAACGTATAGCTGGTAATATTATTTTTCCAAGACGTACAGCTGGTAATATTATTTTTCAAAAAGGTATAGCTGGTTATATTATTTTTCCAAAACGTACAGCTGGTAATATTACTTTTCCAAAACGTATAGCTGATGATAATATTTCTTCAAAAACGTATAGCTGATGATAATATTTCTTCAAAAACGTATAGCTGGTAATATTATTCTTCCGAAAACGTATAGCTGGTAATATTATTTTTCCAAAACGTACAGCTGGTAATATTATTTTTCCAAAACGTACAGCTGGTAATATTATTTTTCCAAAACGCATAGCTGGTAATATTATTTTTCCAAAACGCATAGCTGATGACATTATTTCTTCAAAAACTTATAGCTGGTAATATTATTCTTCCAAAAACGTATAGCTGGTAATATTATTCTTCCAAAAACGTATAGCTGGTAATATTATTCTTCCGAAAACTTATAGCTGGTAATGTTATTTTTTCAAAAACGTATAGCTGGTAATATTATCTTTCCAAAAACGTATAGCTGGTAATATTATTTTTTCAAAAAACGTATAACTGGTAATATTATTTTTTCAAAAAACGTATAGCTGTAAATATTATTTTTCTAAAACGTATAGCCGGCAACATTATTCTTTAAAAAAAAACTATAACTGGTAATATTATTTCTAAAACGTACAGCTGTCAACATTATTTTTTCAAAAACGTATTATCAGAGGCCTTGCTGCTGGACGCAGTTCATCGTCATACCCAGGAAACCTTATCATTTGTATTGTTCTTTCTGTTGACATCCTGAGCTTAAATATGGCGTTCCTTGTTCCTTTTTTCTTTGACGAAATTATTCTTTTCTCCGGTTTGATTCTGCTTCACGCTCTAGGCATCACAATTCGGATGATAGGTTTTGTTATGTAGCTCATTAGGCTGATTCTCCGATGGAGCTTACATTCATCTGCACTTGTCTTCTTAGTCAGTCTAATGAAAATTTGTCTATTTATGTATATCGGTATATCAACACTGTTGTAAGTTTTTTTTATTTCTATAATTTTGTCTTCGCCCAAATCATCAAAGTCTGCCAACATACGATTACAATTTCATCTGGCCCAGCCGCTTTGCCTCTGATCAGTGTGACCCTCTATGCACATACCGCTTCAGATTTTAAAAATTCTGATCCTTCCATATGTCTGTACGTTGGCAATTGTTCTCTTGGTTCGTGGAAGAATTATCGCCTATATTCGTTCCATTTCTGAATTATTTTCTTTCTCTCATATCAGCGTCCCAAAAATAAGAATGTGCCATTTCCTTTGACCTCGAAATAAGGTATTATCGGCATTTGTGACAAGCATAATTACTAAAAGGCGAAATATGCAAAATATATTGCCCATAGAAACATATCTGCAGAATGTAAATTCTTCCAGTAATGGTTATTTATGCAAATTTCATTCTATTGCGAAAAAATGTATTTTATTATAAAAAGGAATATATATATAAGTTTTATAAATATATGTGTGTGTGTGTGTGTGTGTGTGTGTGTGTGTGTGTGTGTGTGTGTGTGTGTGTGTGTGTGTGTGTGTGTGATGGATTGTAAGTATCTACTTTAGCAATAAGGCGAATTAAACCATTCATTTGTCAGCAATATCAGGAAATATTTTATTTTGCGATGTAACGTGATATATACAACAGTGGTATTTTCGAGTGAAGGCGCTTAAATGCAAGAATAACATTTGAGAAAAGTAAACACGTTTTACAGCAAAATTTATTGAAGTGTAATAAAATCTTACGTTGGTATTTATTTAAATAGAAACGAACTGTAAATAATTTCGATTTTTATTGCGTTTACTCGAAAGAAACAGAATAAAGTGCATTGTTTTTTTTTTGTTGTTTTTTTTTTACTCTAACAACAATTTATCGTAAACCCAGTATGTTTTTGGCATTAGTGGCGGGAAAAATCCTGGGTGTGCCAAATTCGGCTCAATCCATCAAACCCTTTTTTCCTATGCGTACAGATTAGCACACGAAAACACATTCTTTCTTTGAAACACTCTCTCTAACACACACGTGTGTGTACATACTTGTATATTTCCTTCCCGATGCACATGTATATGTGTACATGACTCTTAGTGGACAAACTTAGATAGTTATTAGTTTTTAGAAAAAATACATAGATATTATCAGAATACTAGTTTATATGCGATCTCAGATATCTCTGGTATTTTAAGTAAAAATGCCGTTAAAATGGATATATTTCTGCACTGGCATTCAATTAATTGTATCTTTGCACGTATCTCGATTGTTGCATTTGAGAACGAATTACGTCTTTTAAAAAATTAGGTATTAATTATACCAACGTAAAGCTAACAGGAAGAAAACAACAAATATATATTAGAACTTGTTATAATTACTTAAGAATGCAATATTTTAGGACATGAAATCGCATATTCGTTTATTGATATCATGTAATATCTGTTAACTATAGGATGTTTTCTGATTGATTTTACATCGATTTACATCATAGAATAGATATTTGTTCTGTATTTCTATAATTGAAAACTTCCCAGTAAGTACTTTTATCAGTATCTCATCTTACCCGACCAAATAAATTATACTCCTTTCTTCTTAATTATTTAAACTGTTTACATTGTTCGGACTGTTGTCTTCATCTTTATTGTCATATTCACGAGCTATCAGTCGTTGTACGCCCCGGCCTGCTTCAGATGGCTTTCTAACATAAACTTTAATTTAGTGAACGGGGCATATTGTTCTAATGGCCATATGTTTTCTGAATATCTCAATCTCAGGTAATTGTCTTTAGTACCTCAACTCTCCAAGTTTTTGTACACTTCTTCTGTGGCCAGGTATTGAATTCACTGCTCTTTGCGTAAAGTTCAAATAATGTAAATAGTGTAAATAGCTAGAATACCTCATCTCAGAAATATAGACATTTATTTTATTGTTATTATCTTTTTCATATTAACAAATAAATGTGCTTTTAAAAAATATTCATGACGAATTCTGTATCATTAATAAAAATATTCGTAATATTTTACAGATTTTTAGACTAATTCTGCTATTCAATAATTATATTCTTTCTATTTAAGAATGCTGATGAAACATAAATACTTGTTTGGTTGTTGAGATAAACTTACGGAAATCAGCATTGATACTGATTATATTTTCGTCATATAAGAAAACTGGAATTTAGGACACTTAATCTAATCCGATGAAATTTGTAAACAATCAGACATTGACTGACGAATGTAATCAAATGTATCAGTAAAAGAATTGATATAAACATCCACGAGTATACAGAAATAAATATGAATAAATTAATATATGAACAAACAGATAAGAAAACGAACAGGCTAAGAT
>OZ038477.1:12092436-12097436 GCA_964036315.1 Acanthosepion esculentum
TCGCGCAATACGATGGGTAACAAGATCTTTCCGCACATCAATTTGCTTGTTTAGTATGTTCAGTTGTAAGAGAGCGCTCAGTCAATCTCTTCTTATTACGGACAAAAGACATCTTTGTAAAGAACTATTGAAATCCTAGTGTACAATGCTCTCTTTTATTTTCTAAGGTAAAGCTAAATGATTTGGATTTGATTGTCAGTGAGTATACGGACTAATGGGATTAGCTTAATCCATTTGATTATATTTAAATTATGCTTGATTATCAGATAAACTCGTTTTCTGAATCGAGAAGCTTGAGATCGCAAGAAAAACATGTGTACTAATTTTCTTGTAAAGAATGGCGATCCGAACCGACTATTGTTGCATGAGCGAATCTATTTCTTCTCGGCTCCATAACATTGCTACAAAGAACGTGGATTCTGGCTACGTCCTTAGCGAACAAGGATTTGTGAATAGATCAGCACATTGTACAATTCCATGCGTTTAACACAAGAATTGGTATAAAAAAAATAAAAAAAAAACAGAAGAGAAAATAATACAAGAGAAAAAGCAACGAAATTACTGCAAGGAAGAAAATTGCGACACAAAGGATGGCCAAGGATTAGGGAATGAGAAAGAAAGTGAGAGTGAAAAAGAAATAGAAATTGAAGCAGAAGATGAGTAATCTAATAAATAATGAAAGATAAAAGAAAGGTATAGGTTAAAGATTGAGGAAGAAAAGGGATGAAGGCAAAGAAAATGAAAGAGAAAGTATTAAGAAGAAAGAGAAAGTTAGATAAATAGAATGAATAGAAAATGAGGAGTAGAAAGAAAGAAAGAAAGAAAGAAAGAATGCGATAGAGAATAAAGGAGAAATTGAAAGATAACGAACGTGTGAAATAAATTAGTAGAAAAATAATGAAGGAAATGAGAGTCAATATTAGAGAGAATGAAGGCGAAGGGGAAGAGAAAGAGAATGAGAGAAGTAAAAAGACACAATGAATGAAATCGAGAATAAATATGACGGATACTGAAGGAAAACTAGAGTGAAAGAGAAATGGGATAATGTAATAAAATTAATCGAATGAAAAGGATTACGAAATATATTTATAAAGAAAGAGAAGGAATGCAAAAAAGGAATAAAGGGAATAAAAAGAAAGAAAAATTAACGGGGAAACTGAATAATGAGTAACGAAGAATATAAATCTACTAAAGGTAAAGGAGGGGAGGAATGAAAATAAATAAAATGCAAGCGTGAGCAAATGAAGGAGCGAATAAACGAGAAATAGAATGAAGTAAATCGAGAAGAATAAGTTCAATTAATGAAATCGAAAAAAGAAATAACGAATGAAGTAATAGACTTAGAAAATAAAGAATATAAAATATTCGATTAACACTATTATACACACTTTTTTTACGTTCGTTGTATATCCGTAAATGTTTTTTGTTTTGTTCTCTAGCATCAGAAATCTCCTAAAGTAGGTAGGCTCTTTAAAATGAGCCTCATGTCCCCTCGAACAAGAGAAAAGGCAAGCAAAGCCTGTACGGATATTATCAAACGCGTTCCGATCAACAAGAATAAAAAGCAGCAAAAAAAAAGAAGCATTTTTTCTCTCTATTCTTATTTCTTTGACTAATTTGTCGTATTTCTTCACAATTTTATATTGGTTTTTGTTGGTGAGAGTAGAAAACACCATCGAGTCAGTTTCTCAGGCGGTCTCTCTCTCTCTCTCTCTCTCTCTCACGTGTGCCTGTGTATGTATATATGTATGTACCTGTGTGTATAGATTATTTTCCAGCACATTGTCGCGGCAAAGGCGGGGAAAAACGAACCAGGGGCGCACGTGCTCTTTCCACAACATCGCCAACGCCCGCCAGCGAACACAGATGATGCAAATTGTTATCGGGTGGATATTGTGTGTGTGTGGTGGGGGGAGAAGTATACGGCTGGCCCCGCTGGTGAGGCCTCTATTTGAGAAACGAGAAACGAACCAAACAGGCATGTGTGGCAATTTTGCCAAAACCAACGATACCAGCACGTAATGCACAAAGGCTTCTCTCCTTTCTTATCATGTTTTTTTTTCTATTTATTTTTCACTAGAGATACCCAGCGTTGCCCGGAATTATTTATAAAAAAACCTTTGAAAAATACAAATGATTTCAAACATCTACAGATAGATAGATAAATAGATAGATAGATAGATAGATAGATAGATAGATAGATAGATAGATAGATTGTCTGTTAATCTTAATGCCTTCAAAACGAAACTATTTTCTTTTGTCAAAGAGAACATTTTTAGCATTCATCAGCATGGCTGATGCTAAATTCCAATAGAGGAAGTGATTGCGCCTTCGCGAGTTATTTTTTTTTCTGACACGCCAAGAAAAATTACATTGAATCAATTGCTAGGTATGCTTCTAGGAAAGATGGTTATGTCTTGATAAACATTTCCTTTCGCCAGAACCTAATCTTACACATTTATCAGTCTAAAATGCGTCCATACATTAAATATTATTGTCACATCTAGTATAGTGCTTCTTCTATATATTTAAAGATTCTTGAAGAAATGCAAAAAAGAATCTGCAATGTTATTAATCCTGACCTGACAACTCGGCTTCAATCAATTTCCCACCACAGTAACGTATATTCGTTCCATTCTATAGATATGTCCATGATAATTGTTCTGATGAGGTTTCCTCTTTCGTACATAGAATTCATTAATTTAATCTCACTACTGAATTGGGGACATGATCTCATCATTTGTCAATTGAAATGCAAGATGCAACCGTAAGTTCTATGCTAACCTTTTCTTCTTTCGCATTTCTCGCTTGTGGAACCCTCTTCCTGTTTCTTGCTTTCCAGTCACCGTTGATGTTCAGAAACGTAAATGCCGAAGAACTCGTTATATTTTGTCTTCGCAAATTTCTGTTCATTTATTGTTTCTTCTCCTTAATAATGTTTTTTTTTTCTCTCATATTCTCTTAATTTCAGTAACCGCTTGAGCATAAATGTCTTTATTGCGTTCCTTGGGGCGAAATTATTAAAAGATAAATTATTCGATGATAGAATGGAATATAACCACACGTTACGTGTTGCATCATGAGAAATGATTTTTTTTTTCATTCTATTAATAGCGCTATCGATGGTGTCAATCGTATGAGGTGGGAAAATAAAATCAACATTATCTACATTTGACCATCAAAAATGCTGAAAATATAAGGTCCCTTATTTTTAAAATAAATTTTTTGAATATCTGTTGTGGAGAGATATAATCATTAAACTTATTTATATTCGAAATAATATACTTAAATTTGTTGCTATTATCACAATGTCCTATCTGGTGTGCCGTCCGGCTTGATCCAGGTATCTGTCAATCCGGGTAAATTTCGAATGAAACACTTTAGGTTTAAGGTTCAACATTCTGCGTTCAAGAGTAGCTTTGAGGATTTAAGTGTTGGTTCCTGATGTTTGTAAAATAATAATTTTAAGTTCGATTCTTGTCTGGATAGAACAGATGTCGACACTGCAGTCTCAATGTTTGTAATAACTGAACAGTGTTTAATAACTAAACAACGAAAAGATGAAGCCTAGATACATATAGATTAAGTAAACTCTTCAGTCGTAAGGTGGACTTCATACTTCAGTCCATCGATTGAGGTGGAATAAAATTCATTTACAATCATAATGTACCAAGGTTCTCAACATGTTCTGGAACCAGCATTATTTGTTTTTACTTTGATAAATAATTTGAATTTAAATGTCGAGAGCTATGCTACGCTGAATTAAACAAATCTAATGCTTTGGAATTCTCTGTCATTTTCCTAGTTCTTACGAATCTGATAGAGCCTGGTCAATGCCAACATGAATGGCCACATGGGGATAACACGTACTGTGAGCTTGAATGTCGGGATCGTGTAATCGATAAAATGCACGGAATTGTTAATCGCAGAGCCGAGTATTTACAATTTTAGTTTGGGTTCGTTATATTGTCTTATGCGCAAATGCCCTAGGAAAGATTTAAGCATCCACCTCTTTTTCCCTACCTATGGTTTAAATTATAGGACCAGTATCAGTAAATCATTTTTATCTCCCCACCTCTAAATTCTTACAATCTAAAAATAATTTCTGGATTTCAAAAACCTGCTAAAGTATTCATAAACCATAAAAATAATCAATCAATCACTAATCTGAATTATTTCTTTGAATAAGAAAGCAACACTTATTTCATTATAGTTTTAAACTTTGAATTGTTTTACAATATTTTATTAAAAAGTAAATGTAAATCTGTCGATTATTCAACAAACATAGTATTTAATTTGGCGATGATTTCGTCATATGGACGATAAATTCAGTGCGAGGCAATTTTGTCAGGTATTTAATCTATTTGTAAATAAAACAGCAGCGAAATTCTGTGGAGATGGCGTAAACGTTTTTAGGAGCTTCTCAATAGGCACTCAGAGCTTGACGAAGAGTTTATTAGGTCTATAACTGAAAAACCTGTGAAAGAATTTCTCGTGAAGCATCCAACTTTTGATGAGGTTGGAAGTGCTGTCAGAAAGCTTTATGGTGGAATAGTTGGGCTGCGTGCCGAGATTTTTAAGCACAGAAGAGAGAGGCTTTTACATAGGAATAATTCGCTGTTACTAGATGTCTGGAACAATAAGTGTTCCAGATGACTGGAAAGATGGTGTCTTAGTTGTTTTGTACAAAGGCAAGGCGCACAGCGATGACTTATTATCGTGGCATGTCGCTGTTGTCTGTTGTCGGCAAGGTTATTTGTGGAGATCTGCTAGATCGCTCGTTGCACCACATTGCTGATGAGGCTTTTCCGGGGCCAAAGCCGGGCGTTAGGGCTGGACGTGGCACTGTAGATATGATCTTACAGACACCCAACTGCAAGAAAAGTGTGTCGAGCAAAATATGGATCTCTACCAGGTTTTTGTTGACTTGACAGAGACATCTGACACCGAAAACAGAATGGTATTGTAGAATATTTTAGGAAAGCTGGAATATCCCGAAA
>OZ038477.1:12102436-12167436 GCA_964036315.1 Acanthosepion esculentum
AAAAAAGTTTTTTTTCTTGTTAAAAGCAAAATCCTTTGAGGAATGCAAATCAGGGGTTTTTTTTCGTTTTTTTTTTTTAACTGGAACCCCTACCGGAAAATCAGTTCTGAATTGTAACATAGAAATCTCAATAAAACAAATATATTATTTAATTTCAAATGCTTTTATTTGCTTTTAGTTGTTTTTATGAATATGGACAATATTTTCTAAAAGCAAAAAAAAATTCGATGAAAAATATATATTTGATACAATTATTTGTTTTTTTTTTGTTATTTATAATAGATTTTTATATTCAAGTTGTTAAAATATTATAAAATTAGTTAAAAGCTGCATCCCCTTTCGTAAGTGTCCTTATAAGATTGATCTTTTTTAGCGCTTTGTAAATTGTATTGTTTTGACTCATCAGAATACCCGCAGTAATTATAAAATGTAATTGTGTGTTCATAATCGGGCTGTAATTATAAAGTACGGAAGACCAACAAGAATACAATTAAGTTACGTTATTTGAGTTAAGCATTGTTCCCCGCTGTTAAGGCCTTTACTTTTGCGCAACACGTTTGGAGAATTTAATTTGATTTTTCAATTTCAATTGAGAAGGGTACCTAAAAGTATCAGTATCATCTTATGAAATTAATATGATCTTATTTTTATATTAATCTCAGTTATGGCATTTTTTCCATAAATTAAATATGAAAATTAATAATAAAATATATGGAAATACAAATAACACAGTAAAATGTAGTAAATGTACATAAAATTATAGTATTTGATATATACTTCTGATAAAATTTCATAAGAAAGGTACCTATAAATTAATTAGATACCTTTCTTATGAAATTTAATCTCACTCTTAACAGTCTTATTTTCATTTCTTTATAATATATTTTCCATAACGCATCGTAAACGTAAAGGTGAAATCTATGTACAAAAAAATAGAGCACGGAAAGTTTTTCCTTAAAAATAACGAGGTAAATGTTCACTTAAATGTAAATAATTTCATTTTTCTCCTTCTGTAGAACAAATTATCCTCACGTAATCCGTCAATATGTCATTCATCACCTGTCAAGTTTATGCCCTGCTTTGTTTTATTTGCAAATTACATATTTTCGGTGCAGAAGCTAATTTAAGCTTGGTTTAAAATATTTTAATAACCATTTTAATTTCTGATTTTCTTAAAATAAGTTTGAAGAAAATGGTAATTTATTTTTAAAAGAATTTCAAACTGAGATTTTCATTTCTTTTTATAAAGTGGATAAAAAAATGATTGTCATGATCGATTATTTTTCAATTTTACTGACTCAAAAAAACAAGATTTTTAACGAAAATTTCGGACATGCTAGGATCGATTAAAAAATGTAAAAAATAACCCCCAAATACTTTGATCTTTCCTCTTAATAATAATATAAACATTTAGTCGATAAAATTTTGTTTAATCAAGTTTGGCGTGTTTTTCATCGTGCTATGCTCTTTTTTTAGCAATCTCGTGGAGGTACCTAGGCTATATGTTGTCTTCAAGAGTTTTTAAGCATATCTCTCAGCATTCGAGAGTAGGTTTCCTCAAGATTAGACTTTAGTTAATATCCAATTTTTGGTACCATACATTACCTCCGCCTCTGCTCTAGCACGAAAGTATCTATGTTAGAGTTTGTCTGGTAGATCAGAAATGTACATTTTATTCAAGGCTGCTCAAGCTTCAGCTATACGAATTTTCACATTATTTTCTGTAGAATTTATCTCTCGCCCGATGAATGTACAAGATTTGACAGAACTCTCAATTAAAAATCGTATGTAGATCTGGCATAGTATATATTATATGCAGCCATCGACGCGATCATGACTCTAAAATCGCGACAGCGTCTATGCATTAATAATAATAATAATATTAATTATTATTATTATTATAATTATTATTATTATTTTATTGTTATATAGTATGATAATAAATTTTCACTCTATAATATTGTCATTGAATAATATGAAAAATTTATCTGTATATTATCATGTCTCTTTATATTATAATACTCGGAATATATATATATATATATATATATATATATATATATATATATATATATATATATATATATATATATATATATATATAAAGAAAGAAAATCACAATATTGATACATAAAAAAATATGTATCAATATTGTGATTTTCTTTCTTCGTTTAATGATAATTTATTAAGCTTATCAGACGATATGAAAGGAATTTACATAAAATAAATAGACAATACTTGTCTATATTATTTATTGAAACATGTATGAATGAAAAAATGCTACCTAAATACACACAATTTAAATATATATATATATATATATATATATATATATATATATATATATATATATATATATATATATATATATATATATATATATGGTACATGGTCAATTGCTAAAATATTCGATACCATGCCAGTTTTTATAAAATATAAAAGATGGCTAATTGACGTTTCTTGTTTTGACGTTCCACCACTTGGCACCTTTGTTGCATAATCATGCATGTAAATAAGCGTATCTTGCCATTATTTTATATGAATAGGTTGAATAATATTTAAGATTGTGTTGCCTCATAGTATATTTAACGAATTAGTCGTCTAAGTAATGTGAGTTTATGCGGAGAATTATAAATATTAATATGCTTTTTACTATAATTGCCAGATTGCACACGGAAAAGATATAAAAATCAGCATTTCAAAAGAAAAGTTGATTATTCTTGTTGGATGCGAAAGAAATTTATACTCCGTAATTTTTCTGACTAGTGTTTACTATAAAAGTGCAACAGGATATTTTTGTTAATTTAGAAGTAGAATGGAAGTTAAGCATAAGGCACAATTTGTTCTTTCAACTCAGCGAAATTTTAAAAAAAGGTTCTTTCTTTGCAATCATCTGATTGTGTTATCATGTCCCCCTCCGCTATTCAAAGCGATGACTCCTCGCAATACCTTGAAGAATAATATTGTGCAATGCAATCTTTTTCTCTATGGTTGATGCTCCTGTAGTTGCACTATGTTCTAAGCCACTTTGGCATAACTTATTTGTCGCGGTCTTTTCCTTTAATGATGATTGTTTTAATGACATATTTTTAGGACGCAAATAATCCTGGCTCTTCAGATTTTTTTTAATTATCTATGACTGGTTCCATTTTATTGTGAAATATTTTGGATTGGATATTTGATTTTTCTACGCAATTCAATAAAATCATTATCGCAAACTGGCTAACAACATGGCCCAGTCTATCAATCTATTTGTTTCATAGATCTTTGAGAGATAGACAGATAGATAGATAGATAGATGGATAGATAGATAGATAGATAGATAGATAAATAGATAGGACATGGACTCATGTCTTTTTTCAAAGGTATTACTAGGAAAATGAGCATAACTGACTTTGCCGGAATTTGAAATTGGCTCGCATATTTCTTTTGTATGACGATAACAGTTACACTCCCCGCATAATATCCTCACGATGCCCAAATATTATTATTACTATCATCATCATTATATTTTGATTTCTGCCTATGGTCACACTACTTATCAAATCTGCGGGAGCACCTAAGCAAGGTTTTGGTGTGTTTTTTTTATCTATATTTCATAATTTGTTTTCTAACGCCCTTAAAAATGCTAGCGTTTAATGGACAAAATTTCTTCTTCGTGTGTGGGCTGTATTTATCAAGAAAATCTTTTGTATTTCTCTTAAGCTGAGATTTTCAGGGATTTTTGCAATGTGCTGTTGTGTTCCTTTTTCATCATTCCAAGCGCACCTACTATGATTGTTATTATATTTGTTTTACAAATTCTTTGATTACTATGTTATTATTATTTTTATTTTATTTCCTTTGATTTCTGATGCATACTTGTTACTTTCCGGGTCCCGACCAGAGACCTAAGTTTAGAAATGTCATTATGACATTTTCCACTGAGAATTTCTGAAAAAAAAAGAGCTGCATATAGTTTACATAGATAAAGCCCTTCGTAAGTCGTGGGCTGTGCTTGTGAGAATATTTGTTTTGTATTTCTTTAAGGCATGAGCCACAAAGAATTCCTTCAATGAGTATATTGGAATAATTTCTAATGAAGTCAAGGTCTCCAAATACTACGGGAATTGTTGGTGTGCTCACGTGCCACACTTTTAAGATTTATAGTTCAATATCCTTGTATATTAATAGATTTTTGAAAATCGTTAAAGATACACTGCAGTTTGCAGATATTGCCATGTCAATAAGAAGGCACATTTTGTGCTTGCGGCCTGTAATCAAATGACTGGGTGATTAGTTTTGATTGTTTTGTCTGTGTGTATTGTAATGTCCCATAAACTTGTTACAGGTCCTATCACCGTAACTGGCTCTGGGTTGTGTTCATACCAATTTCTTTCAATATCCTTTCCGTAGTAGTTGCAGATTTATCCAGTGCAGATATTGTCCTACTCTGTCATACCGGGTTTTATATTAAGTCGATGCCAGTAGCGTGCAACCTGATAAAAGAAAATCAATTGTTTCCGGATATTTATCACAGAATTTTGGGCTAACACAAATTTTCATCATGTGTGTTTGGTAATTTCTAGTTAGGATGCTTTGGTCCTGTGCAGCAAGTGTAAAACCTTTTGGTTTCAGCTTTTAATCCAGCGCCCCGTAGCCACTGATAGATACGGGCTTTTTCTACATCGTCTTGTTTGGTACGAGCAGAGTATTGAGCGTGAATCTGTTTATCTTGTCATTGTTTATGTATCTGGTATGTTGCATTTGCCTTTGCTTTCTTTTGTGAGTATTTTGCAGCAACAGTCGGTGTATTATGCTTTACTTGCATTTCTTCACCGACTTGAAATTCTATTTTGAATTTGTTGGCTTACTTTATTGCCTAATAAAGTTTGTTATATATTTCATATTCTTTGACACAGATCGTCATCCTGTCCTCTGTCGTTTCCAGTTATATTTGAAGGCCAGCTTTTCTAGATTTGTAAGATAGTTGTAGTCGAATTAATCCTCTGTCTCCTTGGGATCTGGGCACATACAACAACAGCCTTGGGATGATTCATTCGGTGGCAAGTGAGAAACACTTGTTTTAGCGTCCACACACTTAATACCGGCTATATCCCAGTTAAGGATGTTGAAACCCTATTGCCTCACAAGCACAGGCATATGTTTATGGCTGAGATTCTGTTTTTTGTTTTTCGTTTTGTATTCAGTACTCGAGGCACACGCCTGTAGTGCTTAACTTTCTTAACTTCTCCTTCATTTGCCGATGCTGCTTTCTATGAGTTTCTTCATCAAATTCCCTAATTTTTGAATGAAAATCTAAATCTATTGAATTTCTTTTTGTAATTCTTAAATGCTACTTTCGTACATTTATCTAATCCGAAATCCATACTTATGTCGTCACTGAAACATTTTACATTATTGACGAGACCCTTGAACTGATTGTCGTCTTTGGCAAAGAGTTTGAGATCATCCATGTAGAAAGGTGATTGATTGCATTCTTGTTTAGTTTGTATCCATAGCTATTATTGTTTAGTGCATGCGTAATTGGGATTAAAAACAGCAAAAGGAAGGGGTGACAGGGATTCTCCTTGAAAGATTACTCGTCGGATATTCAGGTGGTTTGAAGTGACAGTTCCTCTGGTTTGCTTTTGGTATAATATGGATTACCACATATCGTCGGATATTCAGATAGTTTGAAGTGGCACTTCCCTTGGTTTGATTTTGGCTTCATGTGAATTACCACATATCGTCGGATATACAGGTATTTTGAAGTGGCATTTCCTCTAGTTTGATTTTGATAAAATGTGGATTACCACATATCGGCGGATATTCAGGTTGTTTGAAGTGACAGTTCCGCTGGTTTGATTTTTTTTATAATGTGAATTACTATTAGGTTGGTGCAAAAATAATGTCGTTTTTTGACGTTCAATTTCATGTGAGAAAACAACATTATTTTTGCACCAACCTAATACATATCGTCGGATATTCAGCTGTTTTGAAGTGGCAGTTCCTCTGGTTTGATTTTAGTATAATGTGCATTACCACATATCGTCGGATATTCATGTGGTTTGAAGTGGCAGTTCCTCTCGTATGTTTTTAGTATACTATGGATTACTACATGTCGTCGGATATCCAGGTGGTTTGAAGTGGCAGTTCCTCTAGTCTGGTTTTGGTATTATCTACATTACCACATATAGTCGGATATTCAGGTGGTTTGAAGTGGCAGTTCCGCTGGTTTGATTTTGGCTTCATGTGAATTACCACATATCGTCGGATATTCAGGTAGTTTGAAGTGGCAGTTCCTCTATTTTTATTTTGATAAAATGTGGATTACCACATATCGTCGGATATTCAGGTTGTTTGAAGTGGCAGTTCCACTGATTTGATTTTTTTTATAATGTGAATTACCACATATCGTCGGATATTCACATGGTATGAAGTGGCAGTTCCTCAGGTTTGATTTTGATAAAATGTGGATTACCACATATCGTCGGATATTCAGGTGGTTTGAAGTGGCAGTTCATCTGGTTTGATTTTGGTATAATGTGGATTACCACATTTTCATGCTGTGTTTAACCGAATTTACTATCACGGAGGAGACTTTCTTCATTTGTAAATTCTTAAATAACTCAGAGTGTGACAGACTACCAAAGGCTTTACGGTAATGTATCCATGTTCTGCTAAGATCTTTACATCTTTTCCCGCAATATTACCAGAGTTATTTTTATCAATTTTAATTCGCAATGAACACTACCAGATGTCAGAGGTGGTCGTAGTTTTGCCTCGAGCATTTTAACAAAAGAAAAATTAAAGTAAAATTATATCAAATGAGCTTAAAATGATATTAAAGAAAAGAAAAATATAATTTTAAATTGCATAAAAATTTGCATGGCTTACATATTGAAAGGTGGTCACATGATGCCTTCCGATAGATGCTCAACTTGACGACTCCAATGAGAGTGATAATTATCAAGTCTTATAGGTTAGATCAACCCTTCCCACTAGAAGTTAACGGAAGGGCCATCTAGGAAAATTTTTTTATAGAAAAGAAAAGAAACAAAGAAAAAAAACATGATATTTTTTACATTTGTGGCCTTTTCTCATCCTCCTAGCCACCAAAATTAAAATTTTCACTGAAAGAAAAGTCAGTCAAAATGCAGAACAGTGTCGGATTAGACTTCATCACCATCATCATCATCATCACCATCAACAACAACAAAAACAACAATAACAACGACAACAACTACTACTGTTGTTGTTGTTGTTGTTGTTGTTGTTGTTGTTGTTGTTGTTGTTGTTGTTGTTGTTGTTGTTGTTGTTGTTGTTGTTGTTGTTGTTGTTGTTGTTGTTGTTGTTGTTGTTGTTGTTGTTGTTGTTGTTGTTGTTGTTGTTGTTGTTGTTGTTGTTGTTGTTGTTGTTGTTGTTGTTGTTGTTGTTGTTGTTGTTGTTGTTGTTGTTGTTGTTGTTGTTGTTGTTGTTGTTGTTGTTGTTGTTGTTGTTGTTGTTGTTGTTGTTGTTGTTGTTGTTGTTATTATTATTATTATTATTATTATTATTATTATTATTATTATTATTATTATTATTATTATTATTATTATTATTATTATTATTATTATTATTATTATTATTATTATTATTATTATTATTATTATTATTATTATTATTATTATTATTATTATTATTATTATTATTATTATTATTATTATTATTATTATTATTATTATTATTATTATTATTATTATTATTATTATTATTATTATTATTATTATTATTATTATTATTATTATTATTATTATTATTATTATTATTATTATTATTATTATTATTATTATTATTATTATTATTATTATTATTATTATTATTATTATTATTATTATTATTATTATTATTATTATTATTATTATTATTATTATTATTATTATTATTATTATTATTATTATTATTATTATTATTATTATTATTATTATTATTATTATTATTATTATTATTATTATTATTATTATTATTATTATTATTATTATTATTATTATTATTATTATTATTATTATTATTATTATTATTATTATTATTATTATTATTATTATTCCACCACGGTAATGGCCCATACATTCCCATGATAATAATAATTATTATTATTATTATTGGTAGGCTTTCTTTCCCTTGATATATGTGAATGGATGAGCTATTACCATACCGTGTTGGTTCAATATGTGTTGTTAGGGGCGGTTGTCCCACTATTTGGCGATCATATCTCATTTCGATTCATGTGCGACTAACGGCATCTGTACGCAAATGTAACTAACCCTACTTGAATTCGAACCAGGATTACTTTTTTTCTTACTTCGAGCCGTTATCAATTAACTGCCGCCAGCAAAGATCCAAGCACCTTGTATTTGTAAGCGGTCACCAATCTAAGTAATGACAATTCAGGTCGTTCGAGAACCGTTGTTTCAGCATGATGTGGCCCAGGCCAAATATGTTTATTTAATATACACTCATTTTCCAGGCAGTTACTCGTTACATACATATATTATATAACTTATGGACGACACCATTCCGTAAGTTTCAATGTCCAACAGCATATTTTGAAAATTCCTCAAGACGATAGCACTTGATTTCCGTTCGAGCAGAGAGCATGCAAGCTGACCTAGCTTTTCTACAGCGCCAGTCTAGCAATCGGCAATTGCTGTTATGTTCTCAACTGAGATTCTTCGATGGTTTTGACAGTTGACTCGCGGCAAAGTGAATGTCACTTCGCATTCTCATTTAGGGCCTAGTTCGTGCGACGGCCCGTTATCTACTGTGAGCACGCTGCCACCTACGTAACTGGTCTTTCGAAATGAAGTTATGTCGCGCCTAGAAGACAAAACGCCTCATATTCTCTGTACTGGTTGTAGGAAAGTGTACGTGATAAGGAATACCTCATGATTGTAATTTAGTAATCAATAGTCGTGCGATGGACGAGGATGAGGAGGGGGAGGTTGGGTAGACGCCTGGAGGCCGTGTTGTAGGTTGTAGTAGATGGGAATGAAATAGGAAGAATGACAGTGATTTTGGTTTAAACAGATTGCTTTCTGATGGAGGTTATATTGGAATGGATTCGGTTGATAGACCTTAGGCAGAATTCTTCAATTCATTCCTTGGATAGTATGTCGCTATGGAATATCAGAAATCAAACTAAACTGAATTTGATTGTGTAAACAATGGTGAAATCTAAACTAAAATATAAATAGACTCATGAGATTTAATCAAAGACGATACTTAACTAACCCAAAGTCAAAAAAGGAAAGTTTTAACTTTCATTCAAAACATACACATCACACATACATATATTATGTGTATGTGTATGTGTTTGTGTGTGGACTTTGTGTGCACTAGCAGCATTTGTTCCTTTAAACATGTATTATTATTATTATTATTATTATTATATATATATATATATATATATATATATATATATATATATGTGTGTGTGTGTGTGTGTGTGACTATACATATATATATATATAAATATATATGTCTTATATATATATATATATATATATATATATATATATATGCATATTCATCTAAATGAAGGAGGAATCTAAATGAAATAATAATAATAAAAACATAAGAATATTAATCTACAACCCTGTATGTCTGAAGATTTTAATTAATTTTTTTAATGATTTTTATCGTTCAAAATATATGCATATTCATATATATATGTATATATACATACAGACACAGACACAGATACACACACACACACACACAAATATATATATATATATATATATATATATATATATATATATATATATATATATATATATATATATATATATTGTCATCCACAGACAGACTGTTTCGCTCATCAGTGTGGCTAGACGTCCAGTTATGCAGTGTCTATTCAGTTTCTCCATCCTCTTCATAAAATTAGGAAATGCAAAAAGAATGTCGCGATATGTACGACATTTCCAAATCCTCTATAATGTCTACATCGAATATTATGATTCTCATGATTTATCCTCAGAAAAGCGTAATTTGTGTATCATTTAAAAAACACGAAATGATATAGCTACGAATATAACCGTTTGAAGATTGCTCCAGACAGTCGAAAACTTAGACAGCGCCAGTAAAACTGCATCATCTAGTAAGTTCCAGGGAAGAATTACTCTGAGGGGAAATTCAGGCTTACTTTAGCAATAGTGGAGGAATGGTGATGAATCAACATTATGTCAATGGCATGGCGGGTCCTATATGTGAAGAACTTTACTGGTGGAACTAAGGAATAGAGTTCGTCTGAACATTTACTAAAAAATATAACTCGTCTGAAAATTTGCACCTGAAACTAGCTCGTCTGAAAATTTACAAAGCAATGTAGTTCGTCTGAACATTGGAAAATAGCAGCAGAAAACGAGGGCAACGTTTCTTCTATGTGAAAGGGGTTAGAGCGGAAATAGTTTATCATATTTTAGGGGCTTAAACAAGTTGGAAAATTTTGAAAATATTTTAGAAATCCGATATATTTTCCGAGCCCTAAACTGTTCGGTTGTTGCGCAGCTTTAGAAAACAGTAAGTTTTGTTCGGGCAACGCAAGATCAGTTAACAAGTTATTGCTGAATATATATATATATATATATATATATATATATATATATATATATATATATATATATATATATATATATATATATATATATATATTTTAACGTGATAGACTCAAAATGTCGTTTCAGCAGTTAGAAAAGATAGTTTTTATCTAGATACTGTTTATCTAGAATTAGCCACGTATTTTTAAAAAAATAATTATAGCAGTTTAGGTCCATACATTCTTTTAAAGGTAGACTAGAATTATATACTTTTTTATAGAGAAAAATTAGTATGAACGCAAAATTCTACTAGTTGGCGAACGTAATGCATCTACATTACATGACATTACACTGTACAAAATAACCGTGTTATCCATGCTAAGACATCAAGTATAGATATAACCCCCCCCCCAACTCAAATGTCAGAAATTATTTTCTATTGACAGAATAATATCGTCCGAAAATAAAACAGCGATATAATTTGATAAGCTGTTCAAATATGTGGATTTGGATATGCTAATAACGATGAGGGTTTCTGGTAACAATCTTTTTACAGCAAAAATGTAAGAAAAAAGAATGCATGGTTGTTATGAAAAGGATGAACCCAAAGTGCGAATTGCCAATCGGAGGTACCAAATTAAACACTGGCGGAAATTTAAATATCTGGGAAGTGTTTTAATATAACACAGAACTCCGAAATCTCATTGGGATAGCCAAAGATTTATTTTTAAAGTACAATACTAAGGCATAGAAAAGTAAACAAGGAAACGTGTAGTAAATTGTTAAATGATTTCCTTCCCGTATGGCAGTGAATACTGGACAATTTCCTTCCTGAAAGATGAAGAAGAGGCTTGAAGCAACATAAATGTGTTTCCACAGAATGATGCTGAGGATATCATGAACAGAACATCTACGCAATGACGACGTTGTAGAGAAAATGGAAAGAAAAGGAATCATACTTAACATCAGGAATAGGCAGTTGACGTTTCTGAAGCACATAATGAGGAAAGAAGCAATGGAAAATATGATGTTCACATGACAGATTGAAGTCAAGTGAGACTGGAAAATAAAGCATAACATACTTAGTGAGCTTGAGTGAATGGATGGCGAAACAGGGTTTAGAAGAAATAACAGAAAGAAACAATTAATTAAGAGCTACAGGAGGCATGAATTTGTTGAGAGCCATGATCACCTACGCTCAGAAGAGACAAGGTGCATAAAAAAGAAGTAGAGGAATGAAGAAGCATTGTGGATTATGAATTATATGTAAACATAAAAACCACTTCACTCGGAGGAAACGTTACTAACCCTCGATAATCTCGCCATTCTCATGGCAAATGTTCAGACGAGCTTTAGATTAAGATCCACAAGTTCAAACCACTTCACTCCGAGGGCACGCCATGTCAAATGCACAAGGTCGAAACATCCACCGGGATTTGCACTTCAACAGACCCTTTAACAGAACTGTTACTTTGCCAATCAAACATCCGATAGTTTGCTGTATCTATGACTACAATATTAACTTCTTCAAAACCTACAACCAACAGTTAAATAACATATATATCCTCATAATCTTCACTTAAGACCCACATATATGTCCATGAGGCAAACCCATTTCGTAACCTTCTATCATGAGTAGATTTGGGTTTTTCATTGGATGGAAAATAATATAATAAAACATTAAGAAAAATATCTTGAATCAATATTTTTTTCAGAAATACAAAACATTTCGATGGGATTTAGAAAAAAAAAGATGTTAATCAATTGTGCTTAACAAGTAACTTCGGTCGTGGAAAAATAGATGAAGAAAAGAGAAGATATAAATAAATAAATAAAAATTTGAAGGTACTTGCCATATGAAATTGGCAAAATATTACACGACATCCGGGCCACTTAAAAAGAGCGAAGTCCTGAAATCTGATGAGTTTCAAATGCACAAGGAACAACTAATGTTGATTATTTTCAATGGAAAACAAGTCATATTAGAATTCAACTAAACGAAAACGAAAATTACAGCTACATAATAACCTGGAAAGAAATTTCAGTAGACATATTAACAGAAATATATGAAAATTGTGCTCAGTCACAATATCGAAAGATATTCGGAAATATTCCTAACATGGAAGATCATAGAAACTTACAGCAAATACGAAAAAATAAACGAGGAATAAGGGCTTATATATTATAATGTCAGAAAAATGACTTGTTAAATGGACAGTTGTTTATTTTGGACCCTCCAGCTATCTATCAATAATGTCAGGTATGTCAAAAGGAATGAATCAGAGTTGTGACAGTTTGAAGTAATTTCATGCTTTTGTTCTTAATTTCTATAATTTTCAATTTCTTTCCGATGCACATATTGTCATTTTTGCTTTTGTTTCGTTTTATCATTTTCATTATCTACCACGCGTTTAAAATTGATTCTCTTTCACTTTTAGTTCCTATATATTTTGACAAAAGGATTTCATTTTCATATTTGTATATCGTATTCGCAGGATAGCAGCAAATTTGCATACCTTCCTTTACTCCCTTATATATATATATATATATATATATATATATATATATATATATATATATATATATATACACACACACACATATATATACATACATATATATATATATATATGTATGTATAATATGCACACACACACATATATATATATATATATACATACATACATACATATATATATATACATATACATATATATATATATATATATATATATATATATATATATATATATATATATATATATATATAGGGTGCGATGGGTAAAGTGTTGCTATACTATGTTTGTTACTTACGCGCACGCCACTTGTTTGTTTTTGATTTTGTCATCGGCGCAATATAGCATGATCAGCTGTGCACCATCAACAAATAAGAAATAAAGAAAAAAAGGAAGATGTAAATTTGATTGAAATATGGAAATAATATTCGAATAATATTCGAAAAATAAATTCAGTTCGATTTTTACACTCCGACGCGAAACCATTTTATACATATCATTGACACAGCATATGCTGCTCAGAAACCTATCAATATAGATGTCCGTATACGTGTTTATATGTGAATGCGAATGAAAATAACAAGAATAGGCCATCCATCTTTCTACGAGGTATGGATACAAATGGCGGTAAAATATTTCCGATAAGTGACGTTCTTGTTACATAATCAAATTGTGAATGGATTCGTGCAATTATGGACGGAAAGCAGAAAATTGAAGATTATCCCACGGTCAAGATTTTTGTAATGTTTTATTCTATGAAAAAAAAATAGTATTAAGCATTTTCTGACTGGTGAGTCTATATCAAAGTGTATATTACTTATTTGCATCTTGTTACATATACGTATACGCGATATCACCAGCTAGAATAGAATTCGCATGTTCATAACGTGAAATAACGATATTTACTAAGATTTCCATTATATTACTTAGGAGAAAATTGGAGTTGATGTAGGGGAAGAAGGTTACATACAACCATATCTCTATTCAACATCACTGACTGACTGGGTTTAAAATTAGCCAATATCGTTTACAAAATGTAAGAAAATACCTTCTGTTTCTTATATACGAATGTATTAAGAGAAATTAAGTTTTTACAGTCAAGAATTATAAGTTAAATAGCCAAAACGGAATCAAAGGTGAATGGTAGAACAGTGAAATATTTAATCATCTCATCCATTCAACAGTGATGAAAAATGGGATTTGCATGTCAGCAGAAAACAAAAAAACAACTGCGGTTATCACAAAGTCAGAAATCTCTGTTAACTCTAAACCACGACTACATGCGAAGATATATATTTTTTGAGTCTGCTGGGATATTAATGTTATGGGCCAAGTTCCTTGCACCACGGTGATGGTCCAAGGTAGAACCCATGAAGAATAACTCGAACACAGGAATGGAATAACACAGATATATTACAAACAGAAATATGTACAAAGTAGAAGTATTAGTAATGAATATCAGATTTGGTTAGAGTGAACTATGTTGTCTCGACAAATATCACTATTTCAATGGCTTACAGTAATCGTCTGACTCCCGACTCTGTCTCTGACTGTCTGTCTCTGTCCTTCCTCTTGAGGAGCAGTATTTATGATGTCCGGAATAGTCCATTAGTATTATGGATGAGTTCCCATAAAAATTAATTATATCACCTTTACGATCTACAGGAACGTAGAAGGATCATCATTGTTGACGTTTATTCACGTTAAACAAAGTTGTACGGCGAACTTTCCCTCGTGTTGTGAAAAGAAAATGTGCTATTCTCCATCCTGTTAATATTAGGATAAACTGCAAAACACACCCGATGAAAAATAGGATCTTCAGGATAAGTGTTTAATCCACATACACCGTACTCGACGGATTTATTCCCTACAGATTTTCATTTGTATTAAATAAGTTTTTACAACATTATCTTATTAAATCCACAGACTCCTTTAAATATGGAATATAGAATCGGATATATGATTTCCAGCTGTCTTTCTGTCGTTGATAATTTATATTATTACATTTTTGGTAAAATGTATTTAAATAAATTTAATTTATATTTTTCTATAACTTACCTGGTAAAATGTATTTGCATACAGGACATAATTAATTATTAAATACCCTCATACTAACATGCGTACTCCACCAGGTTTACCCTATTGAATATTACCACTAAGATTATGTAACTCCAGCATTTCTGGTGGTGTGAAGACTATTTTAAAAATCCAAATTTAAATCTCAAAACCGAAAAGACTGGATATAGTTTATTTAACGAGTGATTATTTAAATTTTCAGGAATCTGAGTATGATTTTGTTGTAATCAGAGAAAATAAAATATATGAATTGGGATGGATGTTTGGCACGTGATTAATTTAACGATAGATTCTAAATATGACACCTAATATTTCTTACATAATAAATCGACATGAATCTTTTGATTTTGATGCGGATATCAGTTTCTACTGCCAAACTTTATAAATTGAGGTGATCTAGCTAAAGTCCTGGTCGATGTAGATTAGCGGGGTCTACATTTACTATGGTTATTTTCTTGCAGATCATTTTGAGCCAGCGAAGAAAATATTGAAGGGGACGTCTTAGAACGATGAAGCGGAGTTAGAATTTAGGTTATTTTGGACAGCAGCTAATATGCAGGATGGGATTCCAGTGGCAAATCTAGAAATATTCTAGAGTTTTCAGATTTGTCAAAAAGCGTTCGTTATTCTCAAATTTATATACATCTAATTTACGACATTCTCACGTAGAAATATTTTTCACGCTTTCATACTGCCGCAGACGAAATAATATGAATAATATTACACTGCACTAGGAATGCAACGAGAGTGTAATAAAGAAAATGTATTTTCTCTGCTGTCATTTTTTATGAAGACCCTGACATTAAAAGGGTGAACTACAGAAAAAAAAAGTCAACGGAACATATAGTCAATTCACGAGGAGGACGCCATATTTCAGAAACGGACATGATATCTCAGAAAAGTATGGACAAATGTATGGCATTATTCTGGATACTTTCGAATTTAAAATGACCCAAAGGGAGCGGAATGGTGACATCTTAATGGATGATCGACATTCCGAATATATTTTTATCTTTCGTACTTAAAAAGGATTCAGCACACAAAGGATCCACGTTGGCTTATTTTCGGCAATTATATCGACTCTCTTCTTGAGAGCAGCTAACTTTTATATGACGTTCGTTCATTTACTGACAAACTGAGGAGAAAATTGACCGATGTTTTTCCGCACCTACACAAATTTCTCAGGCTCGAGAGTTTTGAAAGATTACTCAAATTTTGTCATGTCTATTTAGATTGGAGGCAAATATTAAGTAAAAATTCAAGTTACATGTCCATTAAGCAATTGGATATTAATTAGAACACCGATTGGAGTTTTACATTATTTAATAAGTCTATACACTACCATTCATAATTGGATTATGCATACACAGAAAAATATTAAGTCATATTCTGAGATTCTTGCCAGTCTATCATCTCACAAGGAAGAAAAGAAAAATATGTATATATGATATTTAGATTAAGCACACACACACACACACACACATACAATGTGCTGACCGTCTTTGGAAAATAAAATATTCCTATAGTTCTAGATAAATACATAAAAAGGCTGTTCATATGATAAATTTTATATTAGCTATATGCTGGTTTTCATTCATGATTTGTTTCGTAAGTGTTAAATTTATTCACAATGCCCAAAGACAGCGTATAGGCGACAGAAAAGTATCAAAGTTAAAATGTCAAATGTCTCAGTTGAATAAGGTTGTTCATATCAGCGTCTCTGTATTAGTAATCTGTTACTCTGCCCTCTTGATTTGGGTTGTTAAGCTACAAGTTCTGAAATAGTTAAATTAACTCACAATTTCCAAGGTTAGTCAAACGATAAGTGGTCAATTCACAGACTTACACAGCCTAACATTGAAGTAAAATAATGCTGTTAATATCAGCAACTTTGTCCTGCCATATGCCGGCCTTTTCTACTTATCTATTGTGTTATGCTGGCTCTTCTTCAATAGTGATATTTACCCTATCTAAGTATAGTGCATTGGTCAATAGCCATGTCTCAGTGTTCAATGGGGGTTTCAATGAAAGCAAAGGAGGGGAATTCCAGAAACCAACAATCACACTCCTACCAGATGTGCGTACCAAGAAAAATAGTGGTTGAAATTGCAGTTAAAAAAAACTCAAAAAAACACTTATCTCATGGACGTCAGTACGTAAAAAGAATCTTGTAGGGAAGCCATATTGTTTTTATGCTGACAAATTAACGCAAAATCACGGCGACCACGAGATTTGAGAGGATATAAATATGCAGTGTACGAAAGACGATGAGACAATACGACAAATACAACATCTACACTTTGAAACTCAGGATTAGTGCCTAGTAAGTAATTTAGGCCATTCTCTCAAATTTAAAGTACAGAAATGCCGACTTATGTTTCTCTTTTGCAAGGAATGACTTCGTGGAATGTTCACTGAGTCATGTTTCATTAGAAAAACACGAAAAAAGTAAATAATGACGGAATTATTCCCTTTGTTTCAATTAATTTGAAAAAAGCTGCATAAACATGCAAAATTTTAAAGTTGCATATACACCGTGTTTAATTTTTAAGTAGGTCTTCTTTTCCAGATTTTTAAATATTATTGCAGTGTTAAGGTTCATTGAATGAATAGTGGTAACCTGTATCTGCCCATCTCGGATGAAATCCATTTCATCCTACACAGATTTAATCAAGCGACTAATATTTGCACTGCAATATTCTAAATTTCGAAACCTCAAATTAATAGTCATGTCGGCGTTTATAGCTTCCACGTGGTTGGTCTTGCTGATTTGATATACGTAATGAGGTCAGAGATTGAAATATCTTACATACAGAAATACCAAAATAATCGGAAGATAGAAATGGCCTTTAATAATCCTTGACGGGATCGATAAATGTCTGATAAAGAAAAGATGGGGAATTTATATTGACAATCTCTATCACATAGCAGGAGAGTAAAATTGATGTTATCTGGCTATGGTATTGTTAAGAGTTTTAGCAAACAGAAAATGTTGAATATGCCTGGACCTATATTAAGTCGCGAATCATATGAGGCCAGTAACTAGACAGGCTTTACACGTTATATTACATACAATTGAATGAAATGAATGGGTTATAGAATAGCTGGAAACAGCGTTTGCAAATGCTCTTTTCAACAACAAATATACTCTGAATCTTGATGGTACCATGACCTCATATGATGAGACTTCACGAAGAGAATGACACTACGTTTTGAAGTGTGATAATAGATCGTGTTGAGATCGATGGATAGAGAATCCCGTATATTATATTAAGAGAAAGGCTGTTATATATTGATATTTGTAGACACACTAGGATTCAATGACATTCGTTGAAGAAAAATAACAGATCTATGAATACAATTGCTTTCAAATACAATCGTTTGATGAATTGGCTCTCTGTTTACCAAACGGTAATCCGATTGAACAGTAAGAGTAAATATTATATGTGTGAATAGAAGACAGGACATTGGGTTCCTTTTATGTATACTGTACGGTCTGTTGCGGATAAAGAAACTATTCAGAAAATCAGTCGATGACTGAATTCGAAAACTAATTGAAAAAATATAGATTATTTCACATTAAAGTTTTATTTTTAAATCGTATTGATACGGCCTTAGATTGTTCGTTTAAAATATGTATGACCATTTCGTATATTCTGTATTTATATGTTTTATCATAGCATAATAGGTCGCGGATATTCAGTAAATTATATAATGATATAAAATTGGAAGTTCTGCTTAAATACTTAAAATATTACAAGATAAGAATAATATATATAATAAAGTGTAATTTGTACATATGTGATGTATGTTAATAGTAAAAGAACTTCGCTAAAAACGTTAACTCGCTTTTTAAATGTCGGAAAAATTAAAAACAGCAAAGTTATGATGTATTGTGTAGTTTTCTTCTCTCGTTGATTTTGAAATGAGAACAATAAGTTATCAATCAAATTTCTTTCCCTTTTATAAATAAACGCTCTGCATTTCTCCTTATCCATTGCAAGTCCAAACAATCTTGCATATGTAAATTAATAAATATAAACACAAAGAAAATATTCACACTCAATTATTTCGTTTTAGCTCAATGGGGGGAAATTCTTTAGAGAAGAATATAAGACTATTAGGATTCAACAATAATATCCGTTATGAAGAAAGATTTATTGAATCCCATTCATAATCAGGTTTTATCGTATGCGATGGTAGCTTGTAAAATATGAAGGAGATTTAATATAGAGAAGTAATATAGATAGGTAGTTTGCTCATTGAACTGTTAATGTCAGATGATTCCCAAATATTTCCGAATTGTAAATCGAAATCAGAACTTGCAACGTGAATTCAACGAGTATAATAAAAAGATTTCAAATATAAACAGAAGCGTCCATTTGGTGTCGATAAAAAGATTTTGTTCTCACATATAATACAAGAGTATAATATTCAACGCATATATAATTCTTTCAATTTCTGCGCCGTTTCTCTAAACTTCATCCGATAAGTTTATTGCAACAGATTCAAATTTAGAAATAATTATATGAGCTTCTAAATGAACATTTTCAACGTGATCATCTCCAACACACAGTGAAAGAAAATGTGTCAATTGACTGAGAGCAGCATGTGCGCAATCGAATTACAGATATTTTGGATTTGTTTTCAAAATTTATATATATTAACATAAAAATGTTTTTACGTGATCCTTGTTGTCCGCCGATGAGAAAGGAATGCGTAACCAGAGTTCATAAGGCAGCTCCATTCAACTTTGTTCTGGTAACTCATATGAGACTCTCCCTCCCATGCGGGCCTGTACAGACATAACAGATGCTGCACTCGCCAGCAGCTGGGACATAACATTTTGGGTACAGATTCATGGTCTCTCGAGGT
The DNA here is from genome assembly GCA_964036315.1 of Acanthosepion esculentum. Lineage (NCBI taxonomy): Eukaryota > Metazoa > Mollusca > Cephalopoda > Sepiida > Sepiidae > Acanthosepion > Acanthosepion esculentum. The sequence continues at coordinate 12,122,463 of OZ038477.1, forward strand.
CGACGGATGCAGCACATTATATACAACTAAACAATTATATAACAATTATCATCACACTGACAATAATAATAGCAATAATAATAATAATAATAATAAGAATAATAATAATAATAATAATAATAATAATAATAATAATAATAATGATAATAATGACAATAAATGCATAAATAAAATTTCTCCGTGGGCTAAAAGTACCAGAATGATATCTGTCAGTGGAATAGTCGTGTCTCATGGCCGGGATGGGCTCTTTAGTTTCGGTCAGCAATCGTCCTAGAGGTAGTATCTTTAACAAGATTACCCCGTTAAACAACGGCCGCGTCCTTCAGAGAGGAACCAGTTTGTGGTCGAAAAATCTGTCACTGGAACAAAATTTTCCACCAACACTAAGACACCCGGTCACCAAAACTGTCTTAATTCCAACAATCGACCTGGTGACTTAATGTCAAATCAATTAATAAAAATAAATCGAAAGAAATGGAATCGCGAATTGTATAAGTATTTCATGGCATCTGTTTTTTTCATTTCATTCGAAAAACATAACCGAACAGATATACCAAATATGTAGAAATATGGTAGGAATTAAAATATTACCATATCTTGACACAGATATGCTTGCCAATGTCAGAATCGACATTATGAGAAATAAAATACACACAAACACAAAAATAGATAAGATAAAACTAAATATAAGACAAAGTCCAATCAGACATACCCCCCACTCCAAATGAGACAAGAGTGAAAATAGATAATATGACAGAGGCTGAGATAAAAACTAAAATTAATGAGATACGAAATGATGATCTTTAAAGAAATAAGACTGAATAATCTCGCTGCGACATAAACAAATGCAATGATTCAGATTCTGTCACTGATGAAGATAAATCAAACGACATTAGAGCAGTTTTTTTTAAATGACAGAGATGGAATCACTGAAACTAAAAACCATATCATACAAATAATCAGCAAAGGAAGCTATACACAAATGTCAGAAAGAATGCGGAAAAAAGTTCAAATGACAAAGACCAGTTAACATATTGTGCAAACAATTAACGGTGCGTTGCAAATATTGTTAACGGACAGACTACAAAAAAACATCAAAGAATTAAATATCATATATGCAACAGTTTGGACAGCGAGTGAAAAACTTAATATCAAGATAAATAAAAGATTAAACCTTAGACAAAATGAGCCATCCTGACAGTCAAAATGAAAGCGAGAAAATTGACAACACTAGATGAGATTTCAAAAAACACAAATGTTTCAACCCAGGAAAGTAAGAATTTTAAGAAGAATTCTAAAATTAATGAAGTAAATGAAATTCCACATATCGAGGAATACTTAAACAAAAATTGTAATAAAGGCGCAGACAATAATATGGAAAGTGCTGTATGTTCTATCGATAAACGAATGTATTCCAAATTGACCACAAAACTTTTACTGGGGAAATGGAAAAGCAATTCTAAAATCCAAAAGCCAATATCTATTGAAAAGGTGTCAAACATTTTGGGAGAATATTTGAAGCAAAGCAAAGGTATATAATCTCAATGCAGAGTAGATCAAAAGAGAACAAAAAGGAATGAAGGATAAACGTGTGTAGGAACGGAAATATATAACCAAGAATAATGTTAGGGAAGCTCTAATAAAATCCCCAAAATTGAAATCATCAGGAAATGACAAAGCAACAAATGTTTTTCTCCACCATCTGTCATCAGTTCATAGAAATTTGTATAAACTTCATCAATGAAAATTAACACCAAATGAAATCCCAGAATAGATCATTGGATGTCTTACATATGTCCAACTAAAAACGGAAGAATCAGATGATCCAAAGAATTAATGGCCAATAACATGCATTTCCACGATATATAAATTGATCACGTCTGTCCTGACGATCTGTAATTACTCTATTCTCGATGAAAAAAACATTCTTCGTCTGTAACAGAAGGGATGTCGAAGATGTTCATATGCTTGCAAAGATCAACTATTAATAAAAAATATGATCCTGGAAAATTTCAGGGAAAAAGTTAGAAATTCCTGCAAAGCTTGGATAGTTTACTGTAAAGCCTTTGATAGTTTGCCACACTCTTGGATCTTTAAGGCTTTGAAAATGTACAAAATCATTTCGGTGAAAGGAAATTTCCTTAAATATGGCGGGGATATGTGGAAAACGACATAACACCAAAGTCACACCTTAAGTTCTGTTCTTCTTAATGAAGCTTTTGCAACAAATAAAGAGTAATAAATGTGGATACAAAGTAAAAGTGAGTGTTTAATCGCCTATACTATGTGGATTATATCAAACGTTTTGCCGAAGACGGTAATGAGTTGAAGGGTAGCTTCAATACTGTAAAATGTTACACTAATGAAAATGGTATAGATTTTAGATGAGATAAATCTGCAAAAGTAACATTCAAAAAGGGAGAATTACTGAAAGCTCTTCATAAATCTAGCTTTTCTCACAAAGATTAGGGAACTGGAACAAGAAGAAGCCTATAAATACCTAGGAGTCAGCGAAGGAGACGGAATACAGCATAGCCAAATGGAGAAGAAAATCAGAAAAGAATACTACAGGCATGTGAGTCTAATGTTAAATACCTTATTGAATTCAGAAAACAGAAAATAAGCCATAAATACTTTCAGTTTCTAAATACTTATTTGGAACATAGGTGATATAAAGCGAATGCATATCAAAAGGAGAACATTTCTCATTTGCCACCTCATTCATCATCCTAAGGTGGATATGTGCCCAGAGTAGAAGGAGGCAGAGGAGTAGTTCAACTAGAACAATTGGTCTTCAAAGATAACTGGAAACTACTTAAGACTGAACGATTATCTGAAATAAGGCAGTAATAAAGGAAGCCAACAAATTCTAAAAGGAATTTCAAGTCGGTCAAGAAGTGCAAGTAAATCATAATGGACGTACGACAGCAGCAAAGAACCTAAAAACGAAATCAAAAATAAATGCTTTGTACCAAATGCAGAAACGATGACAAGACAAGCCTCTTTATGGCCAATTCTGCGCCCGTACCACACAAGATGATGTATATAAAAAACACCGTCCCTATCTGTGATTCAGTATTGTAGCGTTACAACCTGAAACAGAAGGTTTTATTCTTGCTGTACACGACCAATACTTGCTAAGTAGAAATTTCCAAGCACGCCTAGTGAAAAATTGTTAGCCCAAATTGCAGATACTGTTATAAATATCCAGAAACAATTGACCATCTTGGATCAGGTTGCACGGTATTGGCACCCATTTAATATAAAACTTGGCCTGACATCGTTGGCCATTATCTATATTAGACTATCTTCAACTTTTCCCGAACAACATTTGCAAGAAGCTGGTATGTGCATGACCCATACCTAGTTACAGAGATGGGGTTTGTAACAATTTTATGGCAGCCCATAACAAAGACAGACAGAACAATTCCAATTGTAGTGGGCACACTCGGATTAATTGGAAAAGGTTCCAATAGTCTCATTGAAGGGTTTCCACGATTTAAGAAACACAAATAATTGTACTCAAAAGGACAGCCCACAAATTACAAATGGCGTTATCTCTGTAAAATGTGTATTTTTTTTTCTCAAAATATGTTCAGTGAAAAATGCCATGATGCTATTTCTGATCTTAGGTCTCTGGTTGGGTCCGGAACAGAAATGTCTATGCACCAGAAATCAAAGGAATTAATAATAATAATAATAATAATAATAATAATAATAATAATAATAACTGCACAGAAAATTTGCAACTTCTACTGGAAGGAAACTGAAAGAAACTAGTACGAACACCACCCAGACCCGGTTACGGAGATAGGACCTGTTACAATTCTGTGGGACTACACAATACACACTGACAGAACAATCAAAGCCAACCGCCCAGACATTGTTATTAAAGACCACAAAAAAAAAGAATGCTTCCTTATTGATATGGCAGTCCCTGCAGACTGCAATGCATCTTTGAAGATATTCGAAAAACTGTCAAAATACAAGGACCTTGAAATAGAAATCTCAAAAATGTGACACATGGGAACATCAACAATCCCTGTTGTAGTTGGCGCCCTTCAACTGGTTGGAAAAGATTCCAGTAGACTAATTGAAGGGATCCCTGGAAGTCCATGCCTCAAAGAGATACACAAAATTGTTCTGACAAGTACAGCCCACACTTTACGAAGGGCTTTATCTATGTTTAATCATTTTTTTTTTGCAGTGGAAAGTGTCATGATACCATTTCTAAAATTAGGTCCCTGGGCGGGACACGGAAAGAAATGTGTAAACGCCAGATAACAAAGAAAATAATAATAATAATAATAATAATAATAATAATAATAATAATAATAATAATAATAACATATTTAAGTAGATATCGACTATTAAATACCAATAGTGACTAAATGGTAGGAATGCTTCTTCATATTTCTTGTCATTGTTTAAAACTTCACACAAGATGTATCTAATGATCACCACCAAGCGAGAGATCGTCACGTAGAATATTTTCTCTTTTTAGTATTCCAGTCGATGTTAGCTGTACTGACTGACTAAACCTTTTCAATTCATCCCTGGAATTCTAATTGTTCTATCTTTTTAGAAATGGTATTTGAGATTCTTCCAATGACAATACACTCAATTAAATTCGGCATAATCTTCTGACAATTTATTATATTAGAGCAATAACATCCTATATCAGTTTTTCGATTGAGACGATGTAAAGAGAGCGTTACTGACTATATTCTATTAAAGGAAAGGTGAGCCTTTCTCATGGGCACATCTTCTGTGTCTCTGATTGCTATGAGTTTTCGAGAATTTTCTTAAAGGATGCACTGTATTCTTTTTAATTACACCTAGTACTCCCATTATTACTGGAATATTTGGTTTAATTAAAAGTCACATGTAGTTAACTACTTGACATATTTGATGAAATGTACGGAGAAATATATAAAGCAAATTCAAAAGGGGATTATTTGATTGTGACAAAATCATTGTCATCCCTGTCCTGAAGGAAGAGTGTACACGGAGAGAGACATATATATAGAGAGAGATAGTGATATATATATATATATATATATATATATATATATATATATATATATATATATATAGACAGAATGAGAGAAAGAAATGGAATAGTGTACATCGAGGGAGAGAGAGAGAATGAAATAGAGAGGCGATGTAAGAGAGAAATAATGAACGAGAGAAAAAGAAAGAAATGAAGAAACAAATGGAATAGTAGTAGTTTCTTGATTAGATATATTCTAAATATCATTATTCGTCTTCCACATTTTATTCTTCTCGTTGGTGTCGATATAATAATCGTTGTAATTGTTCCTTCCATCATCATAATCATCATCATATCATTATTACAATATATTTCCTATATCAGCACCATCATCAACACTATGGCGCGCATTGATCGTTCAACTGCCATCATTGTTACAGGTTTTATTGTTCCATTTTAAAGGCTTGCACGCCACTTGTCGAAGGGCGCCGGGCGTGCAATGTGGGAGCGGTAATGTAAAGTGAATTCGTCCTTTGTTTCATTCAACATGAAACGCAGACATTTTTGTGTTCCCGCCAACATTAGCGGAACGCAGTATAATTTTCAATTTCTTTGCCTTTTTATCTTTTCAGCCGATCCATCACCGACAATACATAAGGCCTTTGTATTTTTGGACTTGCATCCCAGTCAGTGGATTCAATAAGACATATGCCTGCGTCGACAGAACAGACCGTCCACATATAGAGAAACACATTAGGCTTATATATATATATATATAAAATTTATATATATATATATATATATGTATATTGATATATATATATATATATATATATATAGATATATATATATATATATATGTATATATGAAGGCTATCGACAAAATGTCTACGGATATATACAGCATACAAACAGAATCACTCGCCATATAGAACATTACACACATATGTTAACGTTTGATTATATTTATATATATGTCTGTATGTATTTAAGGAGGTATATGCAAATACACTGCATAAACATTAATTATCGTTTCATAGAAGAATATAGGTAAATATTAATAAAGACAGAAGTATGTATGTTTGTATAGGGCTATATGTTTCTCTTCTCTCTCTCTCTCTCTCTATATATATATATATAAATATATATATATATATATATTTCAGAAATATTCCTGCATATATGTATATGCATAAAAGCAGAAACGATATATATATATATATATATATATATATATATATATATATATATATATATGTATAAAACATAAGTGCAGGCTAAAATATGTTTACTTAGTAATATATTAGATGTAACAAAAGAAAACACACACATACATACATACATTCATACTTACATATATATATATTTCAGAAATATTCCTGCATATATGTATATGCATAAAAGAAGAAACGATATATATATATGAAACCTTGGTAGGTGTGTCTGGCTCATTAGGTTTGTCTATATATATATATATATATATATATATATATATATATATATATATATAAAACATAAGTGCAGGCTAAAATATGTTTACTTAGTAATATATTAGATGTAACAAAAGAAAACACACACATACATGCAAACATACTTAAATACATGTATGTATACACAAACACATACCTATTGAAGACGTTAAAGTCTATTGGCAAGATACTGCGATTATGCTGTTTATTTATTTTTCTTCTGTTCATACAAGTGTTTTCTTTTCTGGACACAAAGTGTGTAACATCTCTCCAAATTTCTGCATTTCCGAGGCAAAAATAACACTGATATCTCTATTCAACAAACATATTTAACAAAATTAAACAAAAATATCTTGCAATACGAAAGAGTAAATGTGTTCAATAAAATCGCTAATGGCTTCAGGAACGGCAAGCAGGCGACTTCGGAGTCTTCTGCAAATCTTCTGGGCGGTCTCCTTGTTTTTGCTAGCGAATGCTGCCATAATCCTTGCCTTCAATTCATCATTGGCATTTTAAGGAGTTGTGTTGGTCTTCCACTCAAATGCTCCCCACACATAATAATCAAGGGGGTTAGTCTGGGGAGTTAGCTGACCAAATGTAAGAAGTGATGTGGTCGAAGAAATTATCTGGATTCTCCTGTTTTTGAGGCACGGTGAAGAGACCTTTAGCCAGACATGGGTTTTCAAGCAGCAACCTCTTGGCCAAGGGACGCGTTATCTCTTCACAGCACTTGATGTAGTCCTCCATTTTGAGCCTGAGGCCCTTACCAACAAATTCGGGAGGTCTTTTCATATCAGAACGATCAGACTGGATTTTCCTATCTGGCGTACCTTCGTAATCACCATTAGACTCCTCCTACTCTTTCCGAATCATCTGCACTGTCTTCCAATTGACACCTGATCACTCTAATTTTTTTATTGGAGCTTCTGGTACAAATATTAAGTTGTACAGCTTGACATTTTCATATTTCTAGCGGAGTGAATTACGACATGGAGCACATTTTCTCACATACTGTGATCAACTTACCCTACTATACTGTGTCGTCTAGAAAATTAAAAATAAATAAAGCGCATGCGCGAAATTAAAATATAAAATGGCGACAATTTACTCATCATACTCTGTATATGCAAATACATAAGCCGACCCATATAAAACCTCGGATACATAGATATATAGATAGATGCGTAAAACTAAAGTTAGATACACACGAATAAATACATAGAATGTAAGTAATTAAAAGGCAACACACGTGCACACGCATATTTACTTAATATTTATCCAGACAATCGAAAAAATTTATTTCTCATTCGGTTGTTTCCAGGGACTATGAAGTAACCAGCTTTATATTTTTTATACATTTATTCAATTGTAACGAAGCACACGATTGCGCTATTGCGTGCATATTACAATTTACCAATTTGCTTGGCCCATGGGACGTGAAAATGAGTTCAAAAGATGATCGTGACCCGAGAATGAACCTGTGATGTCTGGCCCAGTTCAAAGGAAGTTTGAAACCGCTCTTTCCACCCTCGGTGTAAAAGGAAATATAATTTTAAGCGCCTTCGCATAATACAAAAGAGACCTACAAAGAAGCATTTTTGTAAATAGTTATTAAGTATTACAAAATCTGACAATTCACCGTTGGCCAAGAGGCGACCTAAAAAGAAAACAGAATCGGAAATTTTACTTTCAGGCAAATATGAACAGGGTATGTACATTCACAGTTACGCCCAAAAATGATTATACATGAATAAAGAAATGACCCAAACTTCATAAAAACAAATTTTTATCGTCACAGTTTCCAAGGATACAGTGAATTATGAATGTTTTCTGTTTCTTTAAAACTCAGTAAATTTTAAAAAAAATAAGTTACTCCAAAATTCGCTTCAGGAAGAAATGTAACTAATGTTTTTAATTTAATTACAAAATTAAACTCGAAGCTTTTAGGTTCCATTTTTGAAACATGGTTATTATTGTGTAGCGAAAAACATATTTTAAAGCAGTTAATTTATAAAATATATATATATATATATATATATATATATATATATATCTGTGTGTCTATTTACGGCTAAATATAATCTTATTTGTATATGTCTGTAAGAATTAATGAATAACTATCAGAGTTATTTCATGCTTTAGTCTTTGTTCATATAAGTGTTAAATCAGGCGTATTGGTCCATCTTTGGGTGAGACCCTTGGATCCTATCCTTTTCTTGTTATCCTTGACCAGGTCTTCTTATGTTTATATGAATTGAAATCAAAGTTACAATCTCTATTCTAAACTTTGGCCACATAATTCGTGTTTTCGTATTTTGAAAATGCCCACTCTCATAGAACAATTTGCTCGATGTGTGTGTATATGTGTGTGCACGCGTGTCTATAGATATATGTAAAAATACATGCATTATATATATTGTTATTCTAAACCTTATTCTATGTTTAACCATATTTGAGCAAAGGCCGTATATTTATTATCTACCTTATTTACGGGCAAGAACGAGTAATTTTACGCGATTAACAAAGAACTGTACTCTACTATATATGACAGCTGACCGTTCGTATTCGAGGATACCCGTCTACTAGGGCGGCTAGTCAATCCGTATTTCAGACGCTCGATCAGGCCCATTTGTGCGTGTCCCACACCCACAAAGCTCACCTGTCGTTTATACTGCAATATGCTGAGCAGACATTAGGTACAATTCTTGGGAGAGTGCGTGTTATCTAGCATGGACTGCAATCTGGACAAGCACAACGTACTCACACCCTCGGTCACAATGACTTGTGAATTTGTGCTAGCACAGTTATCGAGGGTCCAATTGTTCCGTCTATCCACTTTCACTCACAAGGCTTGGCTAATAGTCAGAAAACGAACGTCCTAACCACACGGCAACGTGCACATACAATCTTATAAAATCATGCCATTAAATTGTTATTTCAACTAAATATGAACCATTTTGTGGCACAATATTTCTCCATTCTTCCTTCAAATTAAAAATTCCATCTTCCCAGGATTTCGGTGTTTTATTGGCAAAGACTGCATTAAGGTGTTTTTATGTCATCTAAAGAATTGAAATTTTTACAATTGATATTAATTTGCAAGGACCCGAATAGATGAAAACCTGAAGGAGCAATGTCTGGTGAATATGGCGGTGAGGGTAACACATCCCAGCCATGCTGCAAAAATTTCTGCCGGGTTGCCACCAAAACTTAATGTCTGACACTCCCCTGATGGAAAACAACACCTTTGGTGTTGGCCAATTCTGGATGAATTTCATGTATTTCTAACTTTAATTCGTCCAGTTTTGTACAGTATTTTCAAAATCAATCGACTGGTTACTTGGCTGAAGCTCATAGTGAATGATTTCTTTCTAATCTCGCCAGATGCACAGCAAGACTTTCTTAGAATGAAGACCTGGTTTGAGATGGCCAATGTTGGCTCATGTCGCGTAAACCAGCATCTTTATTTCGCTGAACACTGTGGTAAATGATCCATTTCTCAACACCCTCCACGACTTGCTCCTATATAGTGAGTTCTCATTGCTTTTATACAGCACACAACAGATGAAATGCGATTCAGCAACTTCTTATATGATCATGGATGGTGGATTTTGATAAATTTACTGTTTCTGACAATTCCCGGGCTGTGTACACAGCACATATCATCTGTGTTGCTGGTGATGGAATTTTGACTTCATCGCACAAAAATCATCAAGGGTCTAAAATGAACCTTATAACTTTCCGATTTCATAGGGATGAAAGACTAACACAAATTAAGTAATTTTAATCTTTGTTTCCCAGGAGATAGGATGAAGTGTGCAACAAACGGAAACATATGCATATTATACCTGTCCTGAAAACAAAATTTTTCATGTATATGAAAAAAAAAGAAGAAAGTATCTCATTCTCAGAGAGTACTGTTTCGCAGTATCACAGGTATTTAGTGGCACTAGACAACCAAATGTCTCAAGCGAGGATTGAAACCCACCCGATTTAGTGTAAGTCAGAGTTTCGACCGATGAGCTAGCTAAATCTAGCTTATACTTTTTACAAATGTAAACAAATGTCAAGCATTCCTTTCACTGAAGAGCTTCGGATTAACGTTTGTAGAATTATCTAGTTATATATATATATATATATATATATATATATATATATATATATATAGTTTTAAGGTGTGCTATATTTATGGGATAAAGTAATCAATATCAGAGATAGTGCGTATGTAAATATAAAAGTGAACATTGAAGTCAACACTTAGTCTAGCATGAAACTGTCTGTCGCCTCTGAGTGTTTCAATGTTCACTGATATATATATATATATATATATATATATATATATATATATATATATATATATCAAGAGAGAGAAAAATAATAAACCATTTCTATTTTTATACAAGTGGGGCTTAATTCTTAGTTCAAAATTCTAGAAAATACAAGTTAAATGATGATAATCTATCTACACACCGATTAAATCAAAAACATTTTGAAGCAATTAACCATTCAATTATATGTGATAAATTATTTTAAGCTTATTATAGTAAATAGACGTTTATTTATTCATTTGTATCAATGTCATGTTGTTTTGTTACATTAAGAAAGGAATGTCTGTTTAGTATTTTTTTTACTAACCCACTGTTTGCTTGTTTTAAATTTTACTAAAATAATGTAAATAGGAGTTAAAGCCAAACAAAAAAAAATTATATTCATATGTTTTAATAAATTAAGTTTTAAGTAATTAGTTTTCAAAATTATAAAATGTTTTCTGAAAACTTGGAATCTGGGAATAAGTTATGTAAAGCATCTCGGAATATGAAGATAGCTTAAATGCAAAAACTTTGAGAAGGCAGTTTCAAATTGATCCTGCGTTTCAATTCCTATTTTCCCCTCAATAAATACAAATTCGAACAATAATCACTGATAAAGACATTCACTGAAATGCTTCCGCGAGACCGAAGATGTATATGACCTCCCCACCACCACCACCACAAAGAAAATCTGCAAAATTAGTATCTATTGTCATAAAAATATGTTTGGGATGCGATTGACGAGATATGATTTTTAAAAACGAGTGTGCGTGCTACTGAAAAAGTTTTATTCGAACATTAAACTAGATTATACTGAGCATCGTATTCTTTAGGGCTGTCTTGATAAAAATTTGATATCGATCTGTCGAAGTGTCCAGATTTACGTACCACGGCCACAAAGAGCGACAGAGATATTCTGTGTCGAGTTTTAATGAATTCACCCCCCACTCCCCGATGATAATTCATAAGCATGATGACCGGAAAATGTCACACAACAAAAACACGCGGAGCCTATTTCAAATTTTCGTTTCCTCTAAATTTTCGGATTATCTATCTATCTATCTATCTATCTATCTATCTATCTATATATATATATATATATATATATATATATATATATATATGTTTGCGTGGACATATTCAATATATTATAAGAGACACGTGTGCCGGTACCATTATTTCCGATGCACGTCTAGTTCATAATTGCCCATTAATATCGGTTGCGACTCAAGAATGGATATGAACTGTAACATATAATATTGTGTTAGGACATAATCCCCGTTTGCCGTGACTGTCAATGGCTATGCCAAATATTGGACTTGTATAGAACTTACGGGTAATTACAGATTGTGACCTCTCCAATTGTTTCCCTTTCATTCTTTAAACGGGTTAAACCAGGATTCTTGAAAGTACTGAGATTAAAGTGGATTTAACTCTTGAATTTTTGGAAATACTTTTAAACCATACACATCTCGTTTAAAAACAAAACGAAACAATTTTATTCATGTGAAACGAAATTAATGATTGTCGTAGCCATGAAATTGAATATTACGTTTGGCTATTAAAATTGAAGTCATCATATTTGGTTGCAGAATGGAAACACTGGAACTTAATTTAAGCGTGATTCAGCCATGAAATGACAGTTCTTTGGAAAAACATCAAGTCTGAAGGAGGTATGACACATTTTCTAAAAAATCATTGTAGGATCATAAAATATGTTAACATTTGCATTGAAAAATGCCCAAAGGGAATGGGCACAAAAATTAAAAGAAATATATATATTCAGATGAATTCGCCCGGTTGTTGTCGATGTGTATGGCCAAAACACCGAAGTTGCCTCGTTATCAGAGCGGGTTGTAGAGAACCAATTTTTGAACGAGTGCGAACGGCGGTTTTCAAAATGATGTATTGCAAACTGACTCGGAAAATTCGATTCCAGCAAAAGTGATCGAATATCTCGACCTTGTGAAGGTTCCCAGCTCCATTTGGCTAATTTTACAGTCGCAGAGAATGATCTCTCTGACTTTAGCCTGGTAGATCCGAAATTTCGTGTTGATTTTGATTCACACGTCATCTGAGCCCTAAGCCAACGGAAAACAGCACAGGCAGCATCAGTATGTGCATCGATATCCCCCTTTCTCGGATCAGTGGTTGTTATTACCGAGCACAGGTACTCAAAGCGGTCAGGTTCCTATAGGATTTCGCCGTCGAGAATATCCGGTAGCTTATCAGAAAACGAGAGTGTAGACGCCACGTTTTTGGGTCTTGGTTGCGTTAGACTCCATGTCAATCTTGGTTGCATATGATTGGATTTTATTGACTGCCGTTTGAAAGTCAACATAGCTTTCCCCAAGAATAGCTATGTTGTCAGAATAGTCCAGTTCGGTTAGAGTGAAATCGCCACCTACAACGACACTGGTTAATTGGTATAGTGGGCAAGGTAATCCAGTCGAACGCATAATTGAATGACGTTGGGTATAGCACACACACTTGTCGAATGCCAGAATGTATATAATAAAGAATCTTGGCCGTACATACGGATTTTCGTGTGGGTGAAAATTTAGTACGAGTTCAATGTTATCTCATCAACATGCCTAACCTCTCAAAGTCTACCGCTTTTCAACCTATCTAGCACACAGCCTACCTAGGTGTTCCAGCGAGACAATATTGAGCCTAATGATGAAGTTATCATCGAATTGTCCAACGTTGGAGAGACAACTTTTGCTACTTTGCTCAACCACAATCAACCGTCAACATCTATGCATCGTCCCACGGTCGAGACTTCATATAACGGGCAAAACGACGCGCCGTGAACTAAAGATGTCCAAGACGTCATCTGGAAGCTTAAGAACAATAAACATGATGGAGAAGACCAGCCAGTTGAAATCTTCAAACACTGTTTCAATATCTAGAACCAGTGTGGATCATTAAGCGTGTTTCGGGGTCCGCAACTGTCCCCCAAGGCTAGAATGATACAGTCCTTTTGCCCTTTTACAAGAACGGAGACAAATACTACTGTATACCGAGGGATCAACCTAATTAATGTAGCCGCGAAAGTCTTGGCTTCCAATCTCACTTCGAATGTTCCAAAGCATACGCGATCGCAGAAGAAGCCCAAGTCAGTGCGGATTTCGCTCAAATCGTTTCTGCGTTGACCAGATCTTCACACTATACTTTACGCTTGAATACCTGTGGTGCTATCAGCAATAGACTGTTGTTTGTTTTGTCGGCTTCACCGTAACGTTCGATACCGTTAAGTTATGCTATATTTATAGTGGACATGTGCAGAATATCTAATTCTAACGCATCATACATAAAACCTCCACTAACCTCAGATATATAGATGGCGTCCTTCTAATATATCTTCGAAAATAAAATTTACTAAACATCCTAAAGACATTCAATAACGTAAAACCAACGGTCGAATTCACACATAAAAGGCCTTACTATTCCTGACATCCTATTAATACTAAATAAGATTAAATTTTAAAGATCACAAACCAATATTATGTAATCAATTTATATTTCCAGCACATACAAACAAAATATCTATCTATCGGTTCCGATCTCTTCATTCCTATCTATCTATCTATCTGTCTATCTATCTATCTATCTATCTATCTATCTATCTATCTATCTATCTATCTATCTATCTATTCCGATCTCTTCCTAATTATCTATCTATCTATGTATATATATATATATATATATATATATATGTGTGTGTGTGTGTGTGTGTGTGTGTGTGTGTGTGTGTGTTTTAAAAGTTACAAAATATTTCTAACCGTCCATATATTAGTAGGAAACCGCTTACAAATTTAATAAGTTACACTAATTTTATGGAAACTTCATTAGAATTAGTTTGCAATGAGATGAACGCAATTTTGCAATGAGATGTCGTATCCTATACTCTTTCTTTACATTACGCGGATCGATATCACATTTATATGTATTTATATATGTGTATCTGTGAGTACATATGTGTACGCGTTTGTTGGGTACGTCCTTGTGTGTATGCTGTTGACTGTCTGTTTGTGTTTGTTTTAATATATATGTACATCTTTTCGGTGTTTACGTTTTGTTATTCATCACGATAATTAATTGTTTTATATATTTGTATATTTTAGCGTTTCTTTCTCGTGCCTTTACAAAAAAAGTCTCAATATTCCATCTGTATAATTCGGTGACTTTTTCCCTTTTCTGGCAAATATATTTTTCTTCGTTTCGATTGCTTTGCTTTCTGTATATTAGGAGCCGAAAAAATGAAAAGGGTGCATCTTGTCGAGTGGATCTCTGTTGGATTTTTTTGTTGTTTATTTTAGCCTGATTTGTAATTATTCATATTACATGACCTTTTTTTTCTTCTGGTGTTTGGTCTTGTTATTGTTGATGTTGTTTTTAGTTTTTGTGTACTATTTATGTGCTTATTTATTTTTCTGAGTAAGAAAAATTTTTCTGCTCTCTGAGTGGGTTTATTTATTCTTGGTGATGTGACGATTGCAGTATCAAAAGAAAATAAAACGATTGTGCATCATGTAGAAGAAGAGGAATGAAGGTTGCACGCGTCTCCCGATGGAAGTGACGTATTTCCGAATACCCGTAGGTTGAGGAAGACTTACTTCTCATGACATACAGGCCATCACTTTTTCGGTCTACAGAGAGAATGAGGTCTAGGAGTGTGTGAGAAATAGTGGGTAGTAAAATATGTATATATATATATATATATATATATATATATATATATATATATATATATATATATATATATATATATGTACAAGGATATATATATATATATATATATATATGTATATATATATATATATATATATATATATATATATATATATATATATATATATATATATTTATATATAAATATAAAAGTGAACATAGAAGTCAACACTTAGAGGCGACAGTCTGTTTCATGCTAGATGCAATCGTCAGGCCACATATATTAGTAGGAAACCGCTTAAAGGTGGCCTGACGATTGCATCTGATAGGAAACAGACTGTCGCCTCTAAGTGTTGAATTCTATGTTCACTTATATATTTACACACGGTCTATCTTTGATATTGAGCACTTTATCCCATAAATATAGGACATCTTAAGACTATATTTCTTCATATATATATATAGAGAGAGAGAGAGAAATATATATATATATGACGTCACACATTATGACACATCTATACAAAGAATATATAAACATAAAAATGTCTTAAATTAATATATATATATTATTTTAAGACATATATATATATATATATATATATATATATATAGAGAGAGAGAGAGAGAGAGAGAGATATGGAAGAAATATAGGAAAGGAAAAGGCAAATAGAGAAAGAGTTTCAGAGGATCTGTGAATTACGACAGAAATAGAATCAAATGAAGCCAAGAGAAAAAAAATTACAGAGTGTGAAAAGATAAAGACAGACAAACCAAATAGAAAGGAAACGATTCCAGATGAGTCCCCGAAAATGATGAAAAAGAAAACCAGAAATAGACAAATATGCTTCCAAAAGCTACGCTGAATATTAAGTGACAGAAAAACTTCGTTAGAACAAAGGAAAGAGTTCTGAAGTATTACGTGATATCTGTCCTCTTATATGCCAGTGGATGTCGGAGAATCTACTCAAAGATTAGGAAGAGACACAGGGCAACAGAAATGAGGTTTTAAAGAGGTATACTGAGGATACCATGAACCGAACATGTAAGCAAGGTCGCGGTTTTATAGAAAATGGAAACAAATAGGAAAATTATACACAATAAAAGGAAAAGGCCGTTGAAATTTCTGAGGCAAATGATGATAAAAGGAGAGCTTGGAATGTCTGCTACTCACAGGGCAAATTGAGGGCATTACAGACTGATTAAATCAGCGCATAAGATACATGATGAGCTTTAGTAAATGGCTAGCGGAGAAGGGTTAAGGGAAAATAGAAAAAATATTAAGAACTAGATATGACAGGAAATTGTGGAGAGCCATAACTCCCTACGTATTAAGGGGACACGGTGCATAGAGAAGTAGTCGCTCAAACCGAAAGAAGCAATGAAATGAAAGAAACAAAACCAGACAAGGAGAAAATATGCGAAGAGTCAAGTGAGATGGAAGCAAACGGTTCAATTGCTGACAAATTAATAATACGCAGGCAATCTCATGAAATGAACGGAAAGAAAATCAAAGACAAAGTTTTAAAAAGAAAGTCGAATGTAAAACAACGTAAAAGGAAAAATCTGAAACAAAGAATTTAAACGATTTCAAGCTATGAAATGATTTGGAAGTTGGAAGAAAAATGAATACAGAAGAGGAAGTTCAAATTAACTAGAAAAATTTTGATAAATCATGAATTTAATATAATAACCAGTGAGGCGAAAAATGAATGAAGAAAAATTTGGGTAGAAAAGAAAGAAAGAAAGAAAGAAAGAAGGAAAGGAAAATGGACAAAAGAAAGAAAGAAAGAATGAACAAAAAAAAGAATAAGACAGAGAAAAAGGGACAAAAATAAGAAAAGAAAGAAAGACATAAGTGAATGGACAAAAGAAAGAAAAAATGAAAACAAAGGATAAAAAGAAAAAAAGAAAGAAAAGAATGGAGAAATAGGAAAAAAAAGAATGAAAAGAATGAAAAGAAAGAAAGAAAGAAATAAGCATATACAAATAACAGAAGAAAGAAAAAAGAAGCATAGACAAATAAAAGTAAGAAAGAAAAGAATGGACAAAATAAATAAATAAATAAATAAAAAAATGAAGGAAGGAAGGAATGAATGGACAAAAGAAATAAATCAAGAAAGAAATATGATAACAAGATATTATGATAGCACAATATATGAAGCGCTAAGAAATAGGAGATATAATCACAAATTGCTAGGAAACAATGAAAAAAGACAGAAACAGCGAGAAAGAAATAGAGAAAAACGACTCAATGACCATGAAGGATTATAAATGAAGTCAAAAGAGATGAAAAATGATAGGATGAGCAAGCTGCAGTAGAAATAAAGAAAAAGATGCCATGAATCAATGAAGAAACAAAATATAAGAAAGAGAGAACGAAAGAAAGAAATCGAGAAAGAAAAGGAAGAAGTGGAAGAAAGATTATAAAAAAAATGAAATCTAGGCTAGTCGATGAAGAGATTTGGAGCGGTTTAAATATGGAAAGAAAACAACAAAGAAAGGAAGATGGCAGAAAGAATATGGAAAAAGACACACAACTCTGAAAGTAAATAAAGATAGGAATAAATAAATGAATGAATATACAAAACCAACAGACAACAAAAAGAACAAACATCGGAAGCGAGTATGTAGCAGAAAGAAAAAAAATACAGGAAAATAGGAAGAAAGAAATTATAGCGCCAGCGTTATTATTATAAATGTAGCCATTAGAATATTGAGAAACAAAAGTGAAAGAAATAAAGACAAAAGACTGGAATAGATAAATGAAAAATAAAGAAATAAAACGACGTACGTCGTGCAATTCGAAAGAAAGAAATCGGAAATCGATACATATGTGG
Source organism: Acanthosepion esculentum (assembly GCA_964036315.1). Classification (NCBI taxonomy): domain Eukaryota; kingdom Metazoa; phylum Mollusca; class Cephalopoda; order Sepiida; family Sepiidae; genus Acanthosepion; species Acanthosepion esculentum. Next base: position 12,140,746 of record OZ038477.1, read on the forward strand.
GTACACTGTGTCTTCAGATTGAAAATAGTATAGCTTTGGATCAAAAAAGTTGCCGCAAAAAAGAGGGAGGAGAAATAGACAAAAAATGAATGCTTCAGAGTTCTGGGTCAGCATGACCTTTCCTTCCCTGGATTAGCGGGTCTCTCGCTTGTTCTATCTACACTTGTTCTTTCTGCGATCTACAATTGTACGGTCGATTCCTAAATAGAGTTATCCCCCTTGTCTTGGCTTCAAGTCCACTTTTTTATATTTTTCAATCAATTGCGAGAAAATTACAAAGAGACCAGATCACAACAGGAGGTTACATACATACATACAGACAGACATACACACATACACACACACACACACACACACATATATATATATATATATATATATATATATATACATACATACGCATATATATATATGTATGTATATATATGCATGTATATACATACACAAACACACACATACATACATATATATATATATACACATATATACGCATATATTTATTTATATATATATATGTATATATATATATGCATGTATATACATATACACACACACACATATATATATATACATACATACATATATATTTATTTATATATATGTATATATATGCATGTATACACACACACACACACATATATATATATATATATATATATATATATATATATATATATATATATATATATATATATATATATATATATATATACGTACCCACACACTAATATTTGAGATTTTGTCAAATTATGGTGGAAAATATTTTTTTCTATTTATACATAGTATGTTCACAATGTCTGAGCATGCATACCCGCACACACACACACACGCACTCACACACACACACACACACATATATATATATTATTTTCCAAATTTAAATAGATACATATCTGTATGAATATATAATTACGTGTTCTTTTATACAATCTATACACACATATGACGGCACACACAAAAAGGCACACGCACTCACACACACACACACACACACACACACACACATATATATATATATATATATATATATACATATATATGCATACACACACATATATGTATATATATATATATGTATCAAAGTATTTTAAATTATTTAGTATTGATGTATTAACTGAAAATGTTTAACATCTTTTTAATGCAAATTAAACAATTATTTATCTAATTTACAAATAGTACATTTTGATATTCAGAAATCTTTGTAAGTTTCTTTAGTTCTTCCTATTTGTATAATGTTGCATCTTGTAGCTGGGATTTCATACGGCAACCATTTTCTCACTGCCAGATTTCTTTTGCAAGCATATTCATATCAACTTATTTTCAAGTCCAGTTACTTGTCTCCTGAAATATCTGAGAATTTTTTGCTATTTTCTTTCAGTTTTATTTTGTCTTCTTTATTATTTTTTCATCATTGCACCTTTGTTCTGTAGTCAATTCTGTTGCCATTTCTGGCAATCACAATTAATTTTTCATTCTTCTGTTACGTGAGGGATTCACAGATGTCGCCAGTAACGTCGATATAGTGCTTGCAAATCGTCTCTCTACTTCCAGATAGTCTCGCCAAATCCTCACTATATAATAAACCTTTTCTCTCTTTCGTACAATACGTTTATCAAATCTTCTCTTTCCTACTTATAGAAGGGCCCAAAGTGTTGATCCCTATTTAAAGCCTATATATCTATTGGGGTAACCATTTTCCAGTTGAGATCTCGGCATTTCAAAATCAGACTTTTACTTTCCATTTATTCTGCTTGATTAAATCCGTTTCTTTTAATTCTTAGAAAAAGCACTTTCTTTATATTAAATTTATTTCTGTATTATTTTTTCTAATATTAAAATACAGTAATTTGATTATAAAATAAATCTCACTTGTGCAAATTAATTGAAACAACAGATTTAGTTTTCTTTCACTTATCATACTGTTAATTTTTGACCCACTGGAGTCACAGGGTGCAATCTATTTCTATTTTTTCCCTTTTGCAGTGGTGTACATTAATATGAACTTATTTTCCGGATGTATGATGAAGTTTGTTTGGCTTTGAAAAATATTCCGTCATCCGTGATTGCATCAGATTTTTATCACGCCCAGACACTATTGTCTCGACTGTTGATTAGTTGTTTTGCGGCCATAGTCTGCGATGGACGTTACTTCTAGGAAGCATACAAATATTATAACGCTGTATGAACACACTGACAAGCCTTACTAATGAGTAAATGAAATTACTATATATTGACCAGGAAACTCTTCTGATTTAAATCCAATCGATAATCTATGGTAAACCTTCAAGAAACGACTTCATGGAATAAACATTAGAAGTATTGACATATGCACTGGGTCATGTTTCATTGGGAATATACGAAAAAAAGTAAATAATAACGGAATTATTCGTTTTGTTTCAATTAATTCGCACAAGGTCGTATGTTTCAAGGATGATATATTATAAATATTCAACATGTCCAGAAAAGAGTGCATTTTAATAAATATAGTGTACGCCGAGCCTATTTAGTTATTCAATCAGGACAGCGATTGTCCAATTGTTCAAATGAATTAGACATATTTAACCAGAGTATGAGTACCAACAAAACAGTCGAGCGGAATCTATTAAAATGCATTACAAAGTATACAAAATATATTTGAACTATTTGGGTATTATCTATTCCAGAGAGATATTTCAGAAATTATACTGGTTGGAAACGAAATTGCTTTCATACAAATAGAAAATGAATAAACAAAATAAGACAATTATGTGTTTTCTCACTTTATGTTTTCAACTTTTTCAGTGCGGCAATCCTAAGAGACCGAGATGTCTACCAGGATTTAGTATTTGTGAGTACAATGTTAACAGCTGCTTGATAGTATATAAAATTAGTTCTAGACACGTTAGGAATGGAATTCAAGATTGAAGAAGTAACCATAAATTGTAACAAGGCAGCAATCATGATTGTCAACAAGAGAAACAACCCAAGATGTTAATTACGAATAAAAGATGTCAAAATCAAAGAGGTACAGACGTAAACTGTAGAGTACTTGATCGCGGCTCGGACTGAAGAATTGGAAAGCCGAGTTCGAATTCCACTTAAGTTCATTACATCCACTTACGTGCTAATATCGTGGAGAAATGTATAAATCTATCGCGCCTTCCCCTCCGCCAACTATTGGTCAAAGCAAAACAGAATTTGTTCTATAGCCTTGAGTTGCAACCGGTCTATGAAAAGGAATACTCTAAATTCAAAATTGTATGTAGTTCTGACGAATCACCTACTATGTCGTCAAGGAAAGGACCGTGCACATTGACTACGGTGGACAGGAGTACAGATATTTTGGAATTATTTTAATATTAGACGGAAGATGACACAGAAAATTTAGAAGTTACATTAGACTATCCAATGATTATTTGTAAAGCATCACCAGAAATTTTTTTAAAGATCAGCAGAATTTTTTATATAAAGAAAAGAATACTGAACTATTCTGTAATGTGAATGACAGTCAATAAAAACACGGATGAAGAGCGGAAGCAACAGTGATATTGGTCTCTAGATAGTTAATGGGAATGGCATGAACAGAGCGTGTGTACTACGAGGATCTTTTAAGTAAAATAGAATCGAAAAGAACATGTATACTTACAATAAGAAAAAAAGATTTGGATTTCTTGGACGCGTAACGAAAAAAGAAGAGTCAGAAAAGTTGGACTGACTCAGTCAGACGTCAGATTGAAGGGAAGGATGGCGGAACGAAACGAACTTGAGTAAACGATTTTCAGAATAGAGAGGGGAGGTATAGTAAAAAAAAAATATTCTAAAAACTACAAACGTCGGAAAATTATGATGAGCCATGATCGCCCATATCCTGAAGGAATATAACACCTAAAAGATGAAGAAGAAAATTTGATTCTCCCTAGACGTTCACCTAATTTTTTTAGGTCTGTAAAGGTTTCGAGTAGAATGAACGTTGAAATGTTCTTATAAGCTAGCACCACATGTCCTTACTACTGTAAAGGCTTAGAACATTAAGAAAATCCCCGTCTATTCTAGCGTACTACGTTAAACATAAACTATGCTAATCAATGAAACTTGGTCGGAAGTATTGTACATGAACTGAATTCGTTGCGCACCGCCTGCTACATTCTTGTTACCTGATATTTGGCTATTTGAAACAGAGTTACATCTTTGACCGGCAGAAACTAAAAATTATTATTGATACACACTGTCTTTCACATGACTTCTTATTTTAACTATATAGCAAATAAATGCTTATTGAAAACAAATGTATTTTTGGTGAATAACGACAAAGTATATATCCGCGGTTAAAATGAAAGTTAATTGACTTTTAGCAGATTTAAATAAACGAACGACATTTGTATTAAATATCCTAGATTTCGAAGTCTCAAATTAATAGACACATTTTCAATTGGAACCTTGAAATCGAAACTTTCAAATACCTATATTATGGACAAATAGCAAGGTGTAATACCTCAAGCGTTTGTTAAACAAAACTGGAACACGATTTTAAAATTATCTGCATGTACCACCAAATAGGTTTCTTAATAGTTTTGGCGCGACTTAAATGCACTTGTAATAAAGAAGGTTTCAGAATATTATCATGACGATCATTTCGTCGTATTTGAAGAGAGGTTTTTATAAATCTTTTTTTTAATGATGATGATTAGGCCTATGATGTAGTCTTCTGGTGCAAAAATTAACATGGAAAAAAGAATATATGAAGAGAGATTTTACAACAATTCTTTTAAAGAGTGCATACTGTGTTACTAGTGAGAATATTTATTAGATGGAAAAGTTCGTAAGATCGAGGTTTTTGCTATTGTTCACTCAATATAAAGCACAAGTGTTATTCAAGGTAGAGGCTTACAGTGTAGAGATGTTATTAGAACATATAGAGACGGAACAAATGTTGTATATTAATACCTAATTAGAATAGATAAGGGATAAATAGATAAGGGATTATCCTAAACTTGAAGAGGTTAAGATTATAGCGGCCAGGGAAACATTCCTCAGTAATATGTTCCACACTTAAAGTTTTCAGGTGAAATAGGTTAGTGAAACTAACTCGTTACTAATGGAATACGTCGTGGTTGAGAATAGGTTAATTCAGTGTCCGTGAAGGTCTGAACTGGTTGAAACAAGGGATTTAGTTTGCTTGAACATCTGACATGAAAATAATGAATTAGTAGCGAGAGACTGTCAACGAGGTAAATGGAATTAAATGTTAGAAAACATTTTATGACATAGCCTTGTGGAGGACGGTAAGTGAAGATTGCGCAACTCCGGACCATATGGGGCAGCAATACTCACTTTTTGGTCCCATGTAGAGATAGTGAATCGCTGGGGCAATCAGGTATTTTCTGGAAATACCTTTGACCTTAATCCGGTTGCATCATTGCATGAGCGGAAAGAATAAACAGAAAATGCATCCGGTAGGTAAAATAAGCAGGGCGCACAGGTGTCCTGAAAGGAAAGAAATGCGTGCTTGCGTGGGCGCATGACGAAAGATGATTGACCACATGAAGTTACGTAAGCAACATACGGGAAGAATGTGTAGCCACGTGAAATAGCTATAGAGGCTGGCTAGAGGTTGACCGAGGTCTTGTCTCCGTCAAATCCTGCGTGCACAATCTTAACATTCTTTGATTCTACTACACTCTAGGAATTCGCCGCAAATGGAAATATATATATATATATATATATATATATATATATATATATATATATATATATATATATATATGTGTGTGTGTGTGTGTGTGTGTGTGTGTGTGTGTATAAATATATTAAATATACTGAAACCATCAATGAATTAAATACACATTTTCAATTTGCTAGAAGGCAGTTAACAAGCAATGAAGTTTGTTTTGTGTGAAAACCTACAACGTTTTGTTAAATCAGTGTATAAGCATATTCTAAATGTAATTTGAGAAGATTTTGCCTTGAAGAATTTTAAACATTGCACAAATTCTGCAATTAGAAATTTTAGAACATTTTTAGCAGTTTAAGTAAACTGTATAATAAATGGAAACATGGAGAATCCGGAAATATTAAGGCAGTATTTGCCGCATACTGAGATTGACTCTAATTCACAAATACTATCTGAAATAATTCGTGAATTTCGACATTATTTTCTAGAATTTAAGTAAAAGGTTAAAATATTATAATGTGAGGTCAACATAAATACGAGAGTAGGACGTAATTTCAAAAACCTGTCAGAACTCTCTCACGCAAATTTGCGGGCAATGATTACTTTGTAGTGTAAGAAATGTTCAGCATTTATTCAGATCTTGACCCTAAGAAAGCCACTGATCCCTCACAAAACACCAGTGGTTGTCCTTTAGAATATAAACCCAGGTCTATCGCTGATCTTAGCGAAGATTTTTTTACCTGCTGCTTAAAGGAGAAATACTTACCAAGTCTGTGGAAAGTGTCTGAAAAGTGTATGTCCACTTTTCAAGAATGTGTTTGACCCAATTATCTCATTTTCATCGCAACTTTTTTGAGGCGATAATCAACCAGAAGTTTGATGAGCCCCTAAATAAGAAAAACACTTAAGCGACAAGCAGTACGGATTTCGATCGGAATACACCTCAAGGACCATGTCATTAGATATTTCAAAGGTCTTTGACAACGTACGGAAAACTGATGTGTATCTATGTAATCGCTGAAAGAGTCTTCTTAATAATAACTTTCTTCCTAACGGGTAGGTCACTGAAGTTAGTTGTTAACTGCCAGTCTCACTAGCAGTCAACTCAGACGCGCCCCCAGGGGTCAAACCCTAATCTTCTTTTTGCTTTATATAAATGATCTGCCTAAGAGTATAATACGATCATTTGTGATTATCTATGCTGTTGATACGATATATTTGTTCAATTCCAAAATTCGTGACCGCCAGAGATTGGAAACTGATCTCTCCTCCGATCTAGCTTTAACATCTCAGGGTGGAGAAACATGGTTGGATCTCCCCTCAGGGATGCCCCGTCCCATGAGCAACTACTGGTCTTCAAGCTCCTTCCGGATCCCAAGTGGAACTAGTACATACGACCCATCGCTAAAGATGCAGGAAAATTGCCGGTTCCCCGTGCCCCTCTAGCAAGGACCTAACCCCTCGTGCTTTCCCCTACGTTTAAAAGAGCCAGATCAGGCCTAAAATAGCGTACTGCTGTCCTATTTTGGCAGGAGCTGCCCACTACGCACTTTCCAGTCTCAATAGACTCCTAAAGCGTCTCTGTGTTATTTTCCACTATTCACCCCATCTCTCATAGCCGATTTGTCGTTCATGGAAAGTGGTCAGACGAACTATACTCCTTAATTCCACCAGCTCTAACCTTCAAAACTAGGAACCACAATGCTACGCACATTTGAGTGATCCACTCTGACATCTTACGTGTTATATTGGTGAGGAATAATTATCCCTCGAACAGCTACTTCCCGTGAACCACGGCTCTGTGAAACCTGCCCCCATCAGTTGTTTTCCTGATCTCTACAATCCTAACCTGTTCATTGTCTAGGGTTAACCGTTATTTTCCCCAACTATCAGCATAAACTATTTCCCTTACACTTTATCCCCCTATTTCGAGTGTCTCCCGGGCCTTGTAGATAGTGAACCTCACTTTAAAAAAAAATCCACTTTTTAATATCCATCAATGAAGATGACGACAAATCATGAAAATTTACTCCATTTTGGGAGCAAAGATCATCAGCGTTTTAGGAACTAAGGCAGAATTTCAGAATCTCACAGAAAAATATTCATTACCAGGAAGTCGTTTCTTGTAAACAAAAAAATAATTTAAATGTGAAGTAACATGTATGAAGGAATATTAAAAAAATTGATTCTATAAAAATTAAAAGATAAGTTTGATATATGTTAAACATATGTAATAAATCAGAATAGTAAAATTTTAAATTATTCTGTTTAAAATTATAAAATAAGTCATTTTCTTATAATTAATTTGTTGTCGGGTACGTAGAGAGTAGAGGCAGCAGTAAGGTACTAGAAGTCGATTTTGACAACCCACAGGCAAGACGTCAAAGAGATCTTATCATATCAGCTGAAGAATTGTTTGAAGTCTATTGAATCCAGAAGGAAGACGTTAAGTAGATGTGGATTCTAACCGTTTTATGTGAAGTCCTTCCTTGGCGAATAAGTCGGAAATTGTTTGAAGAGGATTTAGGCGTTTGCATGACACATCCAAGAGATTTGACTACTTTGAATTCGTATCGATCTATAAAATCTGTCTGTTAGTAATCATTCTGCACTTCTACTCCTACTTACAGATCAGTGAATGTATATACATTTTTTTTCTATTTGCATGCATGTATTTAAATATAACCACATAGACGTTTGCGTTTGGAGAATCTATCACATACACTTACACACACAAACACACTTTCATCTTTATATGGGTGTCTGTGTGTGTGTGTGCGAATGTGTCTGTCCATATCAGATTGGCCATCTTATTGATCAAATTACATGCATTTAGTGACTTTGATCTTCTGTACAACTTATGCATATGTTATTTTTCTATTAAAGTATAATGCTAAACCCAACAAGAACAAACTATCAAATCGCCATTGTATTTATACAAACCCGAATATTTATAAATATACATTCTTTCAATACATGGATACAATCAACACACACACACACACACACACACACACACACACACACACACATATATATATATACATATATATATATATATATATATATATATATATATATATATATATATATATATATATATATAAATAAATATCCTCACAAATATATGTGTATGTTTCCATATATATGGATAGGAATCAGCTCAGCGTTGAGTTTGTTTCTGGCAAAAGGACTACGTGCCACAAGATCTTTAGCGGATTGTATATATGGGTTGCTGGAGGATTATGAAAAGTGACGGATGGAGGAATCCATCCATTCCAAGTTTGCTTTTTCTTTAGAGTTAGACAGAGACATCTTTATAGTCATCGTTTCCAGATTGTTTACTTATGTTAGCTGGATCGATGCCAAATGTGTGTAATAAAATTGGTCAGCTTCATTTAGTGTCACAATATTTACATTGCTTCATTATGTGTATATATATATATATTGAAAGTAATGGATACGACTGCAATTCGAACTCGGTTCTCCGATTCCTCAATCCGAGACGCTATCCATTACTCCACTGAGCCTACACTTTTTTGATTGGCAAACTTTTTTTAAGGTAAAAGTAAAAAGAATGCTTTTGAACACCTCAGTTAAAATAAATTCAAAGGAATTGTTTTCGCTCTTTTAAGTTCACTCCTTATGTCTTAACTATTATAACGTAAACAGTGAAAAAATTGATGATACAGTTGGAAGTGGACGTCTTCGATATCTTGAAGACCTTAGTAAAAGTGTGGAATATTGGTATTGATGCAATAAATCGCCAGCTTGTCAGTTATCAAATCTTTATCGTTATGAATGATGTCGTTAATGACAGCCCAGTGTTCAACTTGCGACCAGTCCTGATGTCTTGTAAAGCTCTCTCCTCAGTGCTACCTGCTTTCATCTATATTAACGATCTACCTATGGCCATTCCCTGATCCTTAGCAAATATATATCCAGGTGTTATCACGGTGTCAAATATCTGAATGACTCCGCCGGGTGATCTCCCTTATGACATGACACTCACACCTCAAACGTCGAAAGACTTGATGCTATAATTAAATACATAAAAATCAAAACTAAACGCATTTTATCATTACCGGACAGACCCTAAAACTACTCAATCTTCATGTGTGGTCATGCACTCAAAGAGGCTACTCTAAAAGTTTACTGGATTTAAAGTTCACACCCTACATAAAATGAAACCTGTATATTCTGGCATCACATAAAAGATGCTGGACGAATATGTAGTTCCTTTTATAATTGCAGAAATTACCGAAGATCTTGTTGCCATGCTGAATTTTTACATGGCTCATATCAGATCAAGAATGTAGTATTTTGCCAAATCTTATTCACACCAGCGTCAACAGATTTCAAAAGCTATTACTCTTCCGGGTGGGTGAGTAATTGTTCTTAACCATTCAACATTTATCAAGAGACGAAACTTTGCTATAGCACACCCTACTCTATTGCTATTACTATGGTAGATGTTCGGGCGGGGAACATTCCTTAGTTCCACCAGCTCAAACTTTAGATTAAAAATTGCCAAGTCATGTACACGGGGTGATAAATCATCTGATTCTCTTCGTGTTCCTTTGATGCGGAGAGAGTTCCTCTCGGTAACCTAGTTCCTTAGAATTGTTATCTGTAGAACTTTACTCCAGAGAGGATGCTTCCCTGAATACTACCATATTGTTATGTCCAAAATCAACCGATATCGATCCGACACGTCCCGATAATATGCACATTTTCCTACTTGTCTGTCACAACAATTTTCATTAACCCAATATTTTGAGTGGCTATTGGGCATTAAATTTTTGTGAACCATCACCAAAGAAATCCTCTTCATGTGTCCTGATGTTCTGATTTATATATATATATATATATATATATATATATATATATATATATATATATATATATATATATTGCACTAGCATACAAACAGACTGTCGCTTCTAAGTGCTGACTTCCATGTCCACTTTTACACACGCTCTGTCTCTGATATTGAGCACTTTATCCCATAAATATAGCACACTTTAAGACTATATTTCTTCATATATATATATATATATATATATATATATATATATATATATATATATATATATATATATATATGTATGTATACATTTATATATATATAGATATTTACACATACATATTAGTTATAGTGTTTAGAACGTTTGCATTCAGACCATGAGACCCGGGTTCGAATCTCAAATTGGTCGATTTGTCTAGGAGGAGACTTCCCGATCTTATCGGACTAGAGGGGCCGATTCCTGCATGCGGAACCTTTGGAAAGTGCCTGAGAACCATACAAGATGTTGACCCAATCCGTGTCAGTGTAACTGGGTTGACGGAACCCATGGTGGCATTCGATAGCTGTGCTAGCAAGAAGTCAAATGTCATCGTGTCCGTGTGCTTGATCGTGTTGGCCTTGTCCAAATTATTGATCACGCTACATAACAGGCTCTTTCTCGCAAACTGTAACTAAGGACTGATCAGTATATTTGCAGTATAATCCACTGGTGTTGAATGAACGCAAACTCGTCTGCAATAGGGATTGGTTAGCCGCCCTAGTATACAGTTATCCTCGAATACCAGTATCCGGCCTTTGTACATGTGTGTTTTTCGAATGTCAGCGCGATATGCCTACATATGATAATTCGCTCTTCCTTTCTTCTCCCCCTCCCATGTTTCACTCTTTCTTTTTTCTTTCTTCTTCATCCGTTTCGCCCTGATGAACCAGGAAAATATCTAGGGAAATAATTTATAGTCATGGAACATTAAGTTTGTCTGTTTTTCAATTTAATTAATTAATATTTGCTTTGTTGTTACCATTGACATCTCTGGATTACATCCTCTTTGGAATTATCCATACGGATTACCAAACCCTTCATTGCCTTACCATATATATATATATATATATATATATATATATATATATATATATATATATATATATATATATATATATATAGAGAGAGAGAGAGAGAGAGAGAGAGAATGTAAAGAAAAACAGACCACTTTAAGGTTCCATGTAATAATTCATTTCACCATAGCCTTTTTAAAGGAGGCTGGATCATCAGATTTCACTTCCAAAAGCTGAGACGAAAAATGAAATGAACATTTACACTTTTGACGGGTATTATTAAGTTTATGTAATTTAACAGCGAGGGTATTGAGGAGTCGTGTGATAGACATGATCGAGTTTAGAAAGGGTTTATTTTAATATTTCTATCTATCATACTTAGTATTAGGGGATATATATTATATATATGATGATGAAATGGAATATTGCTTTCATATATATGATGATGAAATGGAATATTGCTTTCATATATATGATGATGAAATTGAATATTGCTGTCATATATATGATAATGAAACGGAATATTGCTCTCAGATACGGTCTGGTTCTACTGCTATATATTTAGAGAGTCTTGATAAAATACAAAAAGGATCTGAAATGTTATAGGTCCTACCATGACATCAGTCAGTTTTCCACCATAGTGATGCAGCTTCCCTGTGCTTTTTCCAATAAATACATTCATGTTTATTGTTCTGTTAAATTTTCCGCTATGTTACAAAGGCTATGAATTTAAGCGTACTACTGGAATGTCAACAAGGTCTCATCTGTTTACAGTCGAATTGGGTAGATTGAAATGTGCTATGTTAAAATTTCCTTCTCAACGGTTTCTCACTGATAGAACTCTCTTGCGGTTCGTTACTTTCCAGCCAACTTTGATCTTCAAAATGTCTATTGTTATACAATGTTTCCTTGGTTCCTCCTCATTTATTCTTCCCAATCCTTAATAATTTTGCTCTATTTCTTATTTTCAGTAACCCTTTTTGTTTTACTGCTTTTATTGACTTGCATGAATTGAAACAATTAAAAAAAGGTATGACTAAACATTTATGTCTATATTCCTGAGATGAGGTATTATGTACATTATTTACATTATTCGGACTATTGTCCTCATCTTTGTCGCCATATTTATTACAACGTTTCGACCGTTGTACGCTCCGGCCTTCTTCAAGTGGTTGGAATCTCGAACTGAACCCTTTATTTCGCTCACAGGGCCAAAGAGTGTGAGTTCAATATGCGGTTAAGGCAGTGGAGAATTTTCAGAGGGAAACATTAACAGGAGATAACTGTTAACTGACATCCATTAAACATGGCATGTGGAACTAGAACAGTCTACACCAGTGAGCGAAATAAAGGGTTCAGTTCGACATTTTAACTACTTGAAGAAGGCCGGAGCGTACAACGGCCAAAACGTTGTAATAAATATGGCGACAAAGATGAGTAATAATGTAAATAATGGACTAAACATTTATCGGAACATATTTTCAGCGAACTCAAACGCATAATAAAAACTTATCGAAATGTATACAAGGCATATTAACGAGAACCAATTTAATTATTCCTTGAGAAATTAAACAGTACACCAAAACATTAATATATTTTATTGCAACCAGATGCAGGACTATTATAAACAAGACGACTTTGCCATGCGATGATCATAAAACATAGATTCCACACGTCGAACCGAGAAAATGTGTAATTGCTTCTCCGATACAACACAGGTTAGAACTGCGACTGCTTCTACAAAACTTAGCTTAAAATATAAGGGCAAGAAAAGGAAATAGAATAACAACGACTTCCTGGAGAATATCTAATAAATAGACCGAAGGTGATTCTACACGTTCTTAGTCTACATGTAAGTATATGTATAATCCGCAAACAGCCCCCCTCTCTCCCTAAGTCTCTCTCCCCCGCACTCTCTCTCAACACGCACACACACACACACATATATATATATATATATATATATATATATGTGTGTGTGTGTGTGTGTGTGTGTGTGTGTGTGTGTGTGTGTGTGTATATTATTAAATATAACAGACAATGTATGTCTATTATGTTTGATCATGAGCCGTTCCAATGTTCGAATGTTTGCTTTAATTTCCAGTGAAAATAAAGAAATAATTGCTCATTATTTGGATATTGTTTCATTAAGTTCATCCTAAGCTTTCGGCTCACAGGAGCCATCCTCAGAATGGATTACCAGATATCAAACAAAGATATCCACCGTCAAAGATTATATTTTATTATTTTGACATAGAAGATTGCTCTGCGACGATAACAGTCGCAGAATAGCAGACGCAGATCGTAAGTTCAAGATGCGGTTCTATGACGTCCTACCACGCAATAGATGATAGTATTACAACAGAACCAATGTCTATCTGCAAAGTAATGAGTTGGGACTAGTTTGAAATGTAATTGTGGATTGCTTCGTTTTAATATAGATGGCTTCCAATTACGATCTGATCTTGTATAAAAGTATATATATATATATATATATATATATATATATATATATATATATATATATATATATATATATATATATAAGTAATGAGCAATATAATCCAAAATCAACTCATATGGGGAACATTCTATTTCGGCAGACGAAAATATAGGTCGTCTTTCTTGAGTTTGTGTTAAAAATAGAAGTTTCACTGTGAAACCTTATATCTTCCTAGGATCCACCTGGATCATATACCAAAGGATTTCTTACCTTTCACTCATTGCTGATTTTTTTCTTTTCTTTTGTTTCTTCTTCCTTTCGTTTCATTCAGTTTATTCTTGAATAACATATTTCGCTTCATGTTTTTTTAAATATTTTTATTCGTTTTTCTCTTTAATTTATTTGCGTATTTTATTTATACATTAACGTTAATTTTCCTTCGTTATTAGCCTAGTGTACGTCACAGTCTATTCAAGATTTCTCAACTGCATATATATATATATATATATATATATATATATATATATATATATATATATATAATATGTATATATATATATGTGTGTGTGTGTCTGTCTGTTTAATTCCCTGACAGTCTTCTCGCTTTTCTTTTGCAACAAATGATGAATATAGTGTCACAATTACTCTTCGTTTTAAATGTAAGTGATTTACAACATAACTTGTCGTGGGTACAAAAAAATAACAGCTCTTTTGCGAAGCCATTCTATTTAAAATACAACCTCAGAACCGTGAGAAAATTACGATGTTTCGAGGAACGCGTGGCGTGGGCGATCTATTTTGGAAGAGCCGAGGAATTTGCAGCAGCCACAGCAGCGATTCTTGGGCATGATACTTCTCTTATTCCACGACTGAACTGCAACTTGAGAGCTATTACTCCCCGGTAGGTTGCACTCTTTACTGCTTCAAACAAGCAGTAATGGTGCAGCTCGCAGGGCAACAAGGCGTATATTCAAAGAGTGTTTAAATCAAGGACAACGCTACTCTGTTTCTGTAAACAGTTTCTCGTTCTTTCTTTCTTCATTTGTGTCTTCATTGCTTCTTTTGTGTATCAATAAATAATAGAAACATCTTAATATGGCACAGTCATGAATATAATCATTAATAATCGAAATTACTCAAGTAACCGTTGTCGTCGTAGATCGTTATTTCCGGAAAGTCGCTCGTTTCCCCTAAAGGTTGATGGGTCCTCTGTGCCTTATTGGACAGATGACACATTTGTTCGCAAATAGGGCAACAGAAAAACGAATCTTGTATAATAACAGATGAATGATTTTGCGTGTGACGTCATCAGTGGCGTTTCACTGTCCATTTGACAAAGCAGCTTACGGCCATACAACGTGGAAAGCCCAGTTCTCGAACCATCACCGAAGGCCTGTTCAGTACCTAGATTGGTGACCACTTGGGAAAAACAGTTACTGTATGCTGGAATCTGCAAGTGGTGTAATGGATAATGGCTCAGAATTGAAAATAGGAGAGTCGATCTCCTATTCCAGTTATGGTCAGTTATAAACACTATCTTACAAACACTTTATGGAAAGGTATGATATCCACATCTTCTCTGTGCAATTAGTACGACTTGTATCAGTAAATCAGTATGACCCCCCCCCAAAAAAAAGAAAAACATGTATACAATGTAAAAATATTTCCAGGTATTAAATAACCTTCAAACGTTGATAGGTCGTAAAGAAAGAAACAAATCATCCTGTTATTGAAGAAAGTCTGCTCTTAGAACTTGAGTAGCATTCATGCAGACATGTCACCAAGTATGCCGATAGCCAATCACCATTTATACTTACCGAGTGTACATATTATAGGTCGTCAAGTAGATCTTAAGATAGTCATGGTGTCGCGTATTATTATAGATCACAGCCCTTTATCCCGACTGTAGTTCACCAAATAAAGCACACCGCATATGTCTATTCTCGGTGGCATAAATGACCTAATTAACCTACGTAGCTATTTTCTTATAGAACAGAAGATAGCTAGCTATCTTCCGATAACGTTTTCTGCCTTCCTTCGTTATGGCTGATGCTAACCTCCCAGTGAGTGAATTATTCGGCTTCTCGGGTTAACGAAGCATGAAGTGGAAATATATTTAATCAATTGCTAGATATGCGGGTAGGGTAAGGCACGGTGGAGTAATGAATAGTGGGTCGGATTGAAGAATAGGAGAGATCATTCGAATTCCAGTCGGTTCCATTGCATTCATTTGCGTTCTTTGTGAAAGGTATGAATCCTCTTCTTCTCCCCAACACCAGATATGGGTAAAATTCCAGGAGAGATTGGTTTACATAGACTTTTGACTTGGGTCGCATCCGGTCTAGGAGAAAGTTACTCTGAATTCAAAACTGTATGTAGCCCTGGTGTGGCACATACTCTACAGCTAAAGGAAAGTCTCGTTCGCATTGGCTCGATGATCCTGACTAATGTCGAATTATAATGAGCGTATGTATGGGCGTTTTGTATTGATATTACTAATATTAGTCTTCTTCGGTGCAATTTTTAAGATTTGATCTCATTTCACTAAATATCGGAGGTTAAGCAGATTAAACTTATTGGTTTATCGTGTAATTATTTAGTGTGAATGAAATCTGGGAAAATTTGTGACAACAGAAACCAATGAAGATTTCTACTTGAAACTCTCTCACTACAATTCCGACAATGCGTAATTGAGCTACGACAATCTTACGTAAGGTGAACCATGTAGGAATAAAACTCGTCTGAAATTATGTTTATTTATTATTTCTACATGAAAAATAAGACGCACTGCTTCCCAAGATAACATTCTCAACCCATCACATTGCATCCACTTGATTGCTGTTTTTTTTTTCCCGACATGGCATCCTGATAGCCATCAGCTCTGCCAGACAGCGAATAACACGTGTTCTAATAATGAGTGACAGATCATACCCGACGTCATTTATTCATTAATACTGGGTTCAGTTCCGAAGCTTACTCAATGAATACGCTTTCAGCAGGTGTCGACAATTGTTCCAAATGTTGTCTCCAAAGAGTCCTCCTCAAGATTAAATCCAGAAAAATTTTTTCTCCAATCCTGGATACAACCCAAGGCAATTTAGCTCGATTTTTACTGCTATTTAAACCACTGAGGAAGCTGCATATATTTCTTGTTTTCAAGTGAATTAGAGTGAAGTGAACGACGGAGATAAAACTTGCAAATATTTGTTTAACTGCAAGCACATCTTTATAAAGCCAGAACCGCACCCATATAGTCAAACACACACACACACACACACACACACACACACACACACACACACACACACACACAAACAAACAAACACACACATCCTTATATGTAAGCATATATAAATAGACAGGCGCACCTAGACACAAAGTTGCGCACACATGAGCACACACATATATCAGTAGATACAGCTAATAATAACCAGTAAAATACAACGAAATGAATTATATAATATTTCTCATAATTTCTGAGACCTTAAATGACACTTATTCTTAAATGGACGCATTTCTTTCTCTAAATATTAAGTTCGCCTCTCTAATAATCTTTTTTCTCTTTTCAATTTCCTTAAATTTATTCTATTGTCATTTTTAAAAATAGATTTTTATTGTATAATTAATAGTGTTGCCCGTAGCCATCAGCAATATGATCAGGAATCCCATGATTCATTGCGTCTTTTTTTAGAAATGATAATTGGTACAATATTTCCACAAGACTAGATTTTTGCTACCATTGTTTATATAATCGTCTTTATTTTCTTTCGATTTTTCTTTCGAAGTTCTCTTCAGAGTCTTCCGAAGATATTAATATCGTCGTCAAAAATGACAACGATCAACATTATTTCATTATTATTTCATTATTATTTCATTAAAAGAAAAAACAAGTAAAATAAATTAATCCAAAGAAATAAATAAACAAACCATTCTCGCCAACATAACCGTTAGAATAAACTACCCTCAATGCACCACTGACCCGTGTATATAAATAGTCGCAGAAAATGCAACGCATGTGGCCTGATGAATGCATTTAGCATGAAACAGTCAGTCGCCTCTGAGTATTTACTTCAATGTTCACTTTTATATTTACATACGCTCTATCTCTGATATTGAGCACTTTATCTTTTATACATATAACATAAGTGAAAACTACATTTCTTAATATATATATATATACATATATATACATATATATATATATATATATATATATACATATATATATATATATATATATATATATATATATACATACATATATATATATATATATATATATAGATAGATAGATATATATAGATATATATGTGTGTGTGTGTGTGTATATAACGGATAGGTATGATGTTCATATACGTGATGTAGGAAATCAATAAATTTGTTACCTAGTGTGAATTTATCTATTGTGTAAAATAAAAATAAAAATAAAATGTCAACACTCTGGAATAGGATTTTTTTGTCCATTGGTGTACACATAGAGTTTATGTATGTATGTATGTATGTATGTTGCGGCATTCACCCTGGATCGGTTAAGCCGGCTCCTTCAAAGGAATTTACCGCGTCCGGACCGAAGGCCGACCAAGCACGGCGATCCGTCGCCAATGCTGAAACGAGCGACAGCCATTCCCGATTCCAACGGCGGTGAATTCTTGAAACGGAGTAACAATGGAGTTTTTGAACTTCACACGCGGTCCCCACACCTCGCGTGCTATCCCAGTGGAGGGAGGAATATGCTCTTACTTGCCGCAGAATTTCCAGAGACGCAGAAGCAGGAGTAACCAAGAGGCCGCCGGATGCCGGTGCAGACGCCGAATGGTTTTGAATTCAGAGTTGACCTTCTCCTAGACCAGTTGCCATCCAAGGCTATAGAACCCAGTCTGTCCTGCCATTTACCCATAGTTGGAGGGAGAAGAAGAGGATTCACACCTTTCCTAAGGGTGTTAGCACGTAAGTGAATGTAACGGATTCGAATGGAATTCGAATGCGGCTCTACGATTCCTCAATCCGAGCCGTTACACGTAGAGTACACCAGCAATAGAACTTTTTGTGGAATATTGCGAAAAATAATAGCTTTTACATTGTCACAATAGGAGAATTTGTGTTACTCAATTCCCAATACTATCATTCAATATCTTATCCTGAGCAGGGGGCGGTCAAAAGGCTTCCTAATCTTGCATGAGAGATGAGGAAACTCGTTAATTAGCCGTCCTGCATTTCTTGTCGTATTGCTTCAGCATATACCACAGTCATAGAATAAAGTATAGCAAAATAGTTTTCGCAATTTATGCTGATGTATGTGATAGTACAGGTCTGTTGTATCTGTCTATATTTCTGAGACGAGGTATTATGTACACTATTTACATTATTCGGACTATTGTCCTCATCTTTGTCGCCACGTTTATCACAACGTTTCGGCCGTTGTACACCCTGACCTTCTCCAGGTGGTTGGAGTGTCGAACTGCTAAAAAATGGTTGTAGAAGACTTTAGGTTTATAATACCCAGAAATTTATACACAGATGTCCTCAAGAACACATGGCACAGTGGATAAAGGCTTTA
Source organism: Acanthosepion esculentum (assembly GCA_964036315.1). Taxonomy (NCBI): domain Eukaryota; kingdom Metazoa; phylum Mollusca; class Cephalopoda; order Sepiida; family Sepiidae; genus Acanthosepion; species Acanthosepion esculentum. Next base: position 12,160,256 of record OZ038477.1, read on the forward strand.
GTTAGATCCAGTGAGAGGACCCAAAGAGTGTGAGTTCAATATCCGGTTAAGGCAGTGGAGAACTTTCAGAGGGGAGTTAACAGGGGAACTAGAACAATCTACCCCAGTGAGCGAAATAAAGGGTTCAGTTCGACATTCCAACCACCTGAAGAAGGCCACAGTGTACAACGGTCGAAACGTTGTAATAAATATGTCGACAAAGATGAGGACAATAGTCCGAATAATGTAAATAGTGTTACTAACCTGTATTCATTATTTACATTATTCCTTCAATATATGTCTATAATAATGTAAATAATGTACATAATACCTCATCTCAGAAATATAGACAGGTAACCAGTCTTATTATTATTTTTTATATGAACATTTATTGTTACTAAGTGATATCATGTGTATGATTAATAATCAGCCAACTGAAGCAGATATTAACAATGTTTTATTTAGATTTTAATCAAATATATTTATTTTATATTTGAACCACACCTATCATATTCTGACATTGGTAATTCTGTCTCTTTTAAGGAGTTCTTCTTTTTCTGATCATAATTATTTAAGAGACTTAAACCAGGATATTACGCTCTTTGTTCTTTACAAAGCATAAATTCCAGATCTTATGACGTGCTCATACCTTTGAAGTACATTTTTATATATTCTGCATACATGTGTGGAGAAGAAAGAGAGAATAAAGTCTTACCTTGTAAACGAGTTCGTGTTTCCTGTGATGCCTGTCAAAAAAGAAAATTAACGCAAAGATAGGGTTGACTTTACTAGGCCTTGAAATATGGTAAATCTTTACACCTCTCTAGCAATCTCGATCAATCAAAGCCTACCTTCGCCCTTTTGAAAGAATGTTACAGCAGATGCTTTGTTCTTCATGAGTGAAGAAAGGAGTTGTGTTTTCCAAGTTGTGGATTCGGATTTTTTACTCCTTTTCATTTACACCTTGACTGATATATTTTTATTTTTCGATCTGTACCTCCCATTTGTATTGAGTAGTTTTTATGTTTGCGTCAGCAGTTTGCGGCGTTAAGATTTTTGTAGCGTTCTCTCATCCAGTGTGATTTCCTCTTCTGTTATCTATCGTACGCTGAATCCTCTTCATTATATATGATTATCATATATGATATGATTATCATTATTCTTTGTTATTGAATATGATTATATGTTATATGATTAGCATTATTGTTATTATTATATATGGTTATCATATATTATTATATATGATTATGTGATATGATCATCATTATTTTTATTAATATATATGATTATCATGTATGATATGATTATCATTATTTTTGTTATTACATATGATTATCACATATGATATGATTATCATTATTTTTGTTATTATAAATGATTATCATATATATGATTATCATTATTTTTATTATTATATATGGTTATCATATATGATAAGATTATTACTATTTTTATTATTATATATGATTATCCTATATGATATGATTTATCATTGTTTTTGTCACCTTCAGTAAATAATGAAATATAGGGGGAAATAGTTATATATGGTTGTTCATTCATTTTTTAAACAATGATTAATTGCTTTATCTATTTTCTGTGGCCACACTATTGATTTATAGCGACACAAATGTAAAGAGACAATGACACAAAAATAATTCACGCATCTAATAAGATTACATTTGTTTTTCTTTACTCATTTCCTACCAAGCAAGGCAATGAAGTCACTAAGATTCAAGAATTTACTGAGTGTGAAAGAATATGACAAAATTAAAAGCAATAAAAGAACAGGAATTAAGAGGACAGAAGATAACGATTGGCATTTCAATTTTTAATATCAAATTAGAATGGAAAGCAACAGAGAAAACCACAAGAAATGCGGGAAAAGAGAGTGTTAACGAAGAAATTTCCGTTACATCTAGCGATTTCATCTGTCAAAAGATTATATCTAGCTGCTAATCTAGTACTATGCTTAAATAAAGTTGAGGTAACAAACAGAAAATCTCATCAGAACAATTTCTATGAAAAATATCTATAGAAAAAATTCATTAGAGGATGGAAAAGCTCCTGAAGCCTAGTCGTCAAGTCACGACTGATAACATTGTAGATTATTTGGGGTTTTATCAAGAGCCTCTAAATATATAGCAGGAGCACAAAATCAGATGTGACAGCAATAGTCAATGAATAGAAGAATAGTAGACTTTTGAACCAACTTTTCTAGCAGAAGACCCAACAAGTGATTCAGTATAAACATTCCACTTCTTGTCAGTGTTAAAACGTTCCTGGATTAATGTTTTACAATTTGTTTTCTATATGACCGGGGTCTTTGAAAGTTCTTTATCACTGTCTTTTGACTTCATGTAACGAAAACTAATACTGAAAGGAATATGTATGCGAATATCAATATGAAAAAAAAAACAGTGATCCGAGGAAATTGGTTTGTGTCCAAATTTAAAGAAACAACGTGTAAATTAAAGAACTCAGATCTTGAAACTAACCAAATGAGAATACGTATCCGACTAATAGATGCCTTGTTGGATTTGGAAATGCAGATTTAGTAAAATTACTAGCTTAAAAGCCACCTTATCGGGCTAAAGAAAAAAAATTCGCAAACAATCGCCAAATCAATCGCGGTAATGAAAACTTGGGAGTCCAAAGTTTCAGAAGTGTGGGTCAGGAACCGGCCCAGAATTTTTTAATTTGTTCACAGAGTCAGCCTGATTCAAAAATGGTTTGGTATATTTGGCTACAGCCTCTCAGAGAAAAGTTAATTAAGAGTGACACACTGACATTCGCATTTATTTATATGATGGGATATTTTGAAGAAGATGGGATATTTCAAAATTAGAGAGTTGTGTTTAAGAAAATAGCGTTCATGGTGTTCAAAAAGACAGACAGAGAGATTTTAAGTTTTGAAGGTTCTAGTTAAAGAAATCGGGGGAGAATTCCGCAGGTTTGGATTAATAGAAAAGAAACTATCGGAGTAGAAATTAGGGTTGCATTTAAATGGTTCAACAGTAAAACGGTGAGACCTAGTTGCCAATCTAGTCGCAGGGTTAAATTCATTGAGCAGGTGGACTATGAAAAAAAGCATATCCGAGCACTTTTCCATGGTCACGTATGTAGAAATGTGAGAGGGAAACATGTATAAACATTTAGAAATAAATCAGAAATATTGCATATGATGCGAAATTAGCATCAAAGCAATCTGAAGTTGCTTTCACACAAACCGACTACACGTAATTCTGTCATAGATCGCCATCAGGTTCAATCTCTTATTCAGCGACGATCTCGTTTAGTCATCAAATCAGAATGAAACCCGGTTATTAAGAGCAAAGTAGCTGTATTTTATATGAGAGTAATTTGTTCAGAAATAAAGTCATATGACTTCGCCTATTTGTATATTTTTAAGTAATATGTAAATATATATATATATATATATATATATATATATATATATATATATATATATATATATATATATATATCGGCGTGTTTATTCAAAGAATAAGTACGTAAAAAATTTAATTTCTTTCAAAGGTGCGCCGATGTCTCATGGGGAAAATCTCCGACTGTTGATGAATTAGTCAATTCTTTATTAGGAATTCTTTATCCTCAATAAAGGATTATTTATTAGGTGATCTGCTGTTGTAAACCCAGAAGTAACCGAATTAGGCAAATTATCAATGAGCTGATTTCTTATAAATGCATGAGGATACTGTGAATTTCTCCTCTCAAATATTTTAATTAACCTGCCTATATAATTAGCGTTACACTAACATTTAAATTTATTAAAATTATTAAATTAATTAGATTAAATTATTATTTATTAATTAATATTTAATTAAATTAAATTATTATTTATTTATTAAATTATATATATATATATTGGTCGAATATTAATTCGAAAATATACTCACCTTGAATTGCTACAATTCAGATGTAATAAGATAAGGAACAAATACGAAACGTTTATCAGTCTAACAGAATTTCTTTTATTAAAGTTTCATCAGTCGTATGGAATAATATTTTCCATATCATATACTCCGATTTTAGATTGATAAACGTTTCATATTTATTATTTATCCTATCCTATCATATATATATATATATATATATATATATATATATATATATATAAATGTGTGTATGTGTGTGTGTGTGTGAGTGTGTTGGGGTTGTAATTATTTGAGGGCGTGTAGATGTCTGCTGGTATTTTCATATTAATACAGTTAAATACGTATATATTTTAATATTTCCATATGAATTTATCCATCCATATAATATAGATTATGAGTCAACGTACAAAATGTCTTCTTAGACACTGTTACTACTCATTGGGTGGCATCTGTAAATAAGACATTAGTCTTTTATGCTAAGTGGAAGAATAGTGAAACTGAATAATCTGTTTAGGTTTATTGCTTTATAACGTTTGTACTTGGATTTTATGTTTGTTTATTTTTTTATCCATTTAAAATTTATCATTTATTTTTACGTTTTATTATTTGATTACACACACACACACATACACACATATATATATTTTATATATATACATATATATATATATATATATATATATATATATATATATATATATATATATATATATATATATATATATATATATATATATATATGATTATGTGTGTGTGAGTGTGTATTCTAGATTTTCAGGGGTTAATATTAGTACATTACACTTTTGGCGTAATGTGATTGGAGTACCTTAGAAGGTATTTGTTTTCATGGCTGCATTTAAAAATGAGCTCTGAACATTGTTTAGGAGTTTCATGTTCTGGAAATAATATTATTAGTATTAGTAGTAGCATTAGTAGTAGTATTATATAAAATCATTTCTTTATCGATTATAATTGTAAGGAGACACATGAAGAGTAATAATTAGAATCTATTACCTATAGTCATAAAATGCATGACTTATTCCTTTCATGAAAAGCGAATGATCCAAATGTGATAAGACAGTAACTATAACAACTTCGCATTCAACTTGTAACGTGAGCGAAACGTTTCAACATTTTTTGACATTGCCAACGCCATTTTGTCTGACAGTGTAGATGTTGTCAACTTTATGAGTGTTTTCATCTTCGGTTGATGTTGTGATTCGTATCACTTACTGCTGGAAGCGGAATTGTTCTATATCTCGTTCATCGTCTACGTTGATCACATTCTATACTCATTCACGCTTTGAAAACCAGCTGGTATTTGCCACATGTTAAAATTAGCAAGCACTCATCAGGACAATCGATTTTTTCGGTTCTCTCTCTTCTTTACGTAAAGAAAAACGATAATTATCAATTAGGAAAAGAGTAGCAGGGAAACATTAGCCAAATAGAATTAATTTGCTTCAGTCGCTCAAAACAAAAAGAAAATATTGTAATCATATCCAAGTTCAGTAGATTTGCATGCAGTTCCATGAACACATGTATTTAAACTTACACACATAACAGTGGAATTCGTTTACAGATTGCTAGCTTGCTAGTTCATATCGCCAGATAATAACTGATTGTCACTAGTGGTAAAGTTAGTCATTTGAGATAATAATCTATTCAGTAATTACTTGCATATACAAACACGATGAAATAACATGGTGTTTGAGAGAGTTGTGTCTCTTCCAACCCTATTTGGAACAATGAAATAAATTAGGCTGATTTCCGTTTTACTTTAATAATTTTGTTTCGTGCAATATACATTTATATTATATATATATATATATATATACATATATATATATATATATATATATATATATATATATATATATATATATATAAAGACATTTATGATATGGTTAACGTTCTTTTTATAGATACAAGTATTTAAGCAAATGTCCTGTTTATAATAAATACTTGTATCTATAAAAAGAACGTTAAACATATCATAAATGTCTTAAAATAAGTTCTCGGACTCTGTCCAATTCTCTCTCTCTCTCTCTCTCTCTCTCTCTCTCTCTCTCTCTCTCTCTATATATATATATATATATATATATATATATATATATATATATATATATATATATATATATGTGTATATATATGTATATATAGATATAGATATAGATATATAAAACATGCCCTTGTCCGAGAGAGAATCCAGTACAATCGTTGGATAAAACATCGACTACAATCTCATATCTCCCAGACGCTCGAGGACTTCTTCAACAGAATTACTAATGAAGAAGACCAGAGAAGGATCCAAAGTGACTTGGATAAATCCTTCAGACATGAATTTGATGTGGTCAAGGCTCGCCAAGTGCAAAAATTAAATAAATTGAAAGATCAGAAGGTGACGCACGTGGTCCATCACCCACCAGTGAAAGCAGTAGTCAACACCAGCCAATATCAGCTGAGTGCCTCTGAAGAGTCAGTATTGAATAAGGGTCTCAACTTTGCCACAACCATCAGGCGGGTGCCATACTTGGACATCATTGCCAGAGTCGAGGAGGTGGCCTTGAACATGCCTCAGGCTCAGGCGGATGAACTGAGGTGGAAAGTGAGACAGACCTTGGAGAGAGCCAATCTGCCCAGGTCTAAGATAACAAAACTGGAGAGACTGGCGATTGGATCCCTACAGAGGAACGAAAACATCATCATACTACCGGCTGACAAAGGTAATGCGACTGTAGTGATGGACAAATCAGAGTATACAAGAAAACTGTAAGACCTCATTAGCAATGGTAGCTACAGCAAAGTGAAAAAGGATCCTACTATGAAAACGGAACGCAAGCTGTCACAGATCCTAGTCAAGAACAAGGATCACTTCACACCCAAAATGTATAGGCAGTTATCGCAGCGTTACACCAAGCTACCTCACATATACGGTCTCCCTAAGATTCACAAAGACGGTATTCCGCTCAGGCCGATTGTAAGTTGCCAAGGCTCGGTGTGCCACCCTCTGAGTCGCTTCCTTGTAGATATAATTGACCCATTGATCGGAAAGTCTCCTTCATATGTCCGAAACTCAGCCCACTTCGTGGAAATAATCAAAGATGCTCCCATCCTATCCAACCAGATGGTGAGCTTGGACGTGGTGAGTTTGTTCACCAAGTTACCCACGGGGGAGGCACTCTCGGTAGTCAGGGATAGATTGACCTCTGACACTTCCCTAGAAGAACGGACCAGTATTGCAATAGATAATCTGATGGAGATGTTGACTTTCTGTACACAAACAACACCCTTCAGATTGGGATC
>OZ038477.1:12172436-12209936 GCA_964036315.1 Acanthosepion esculentum
GCGATCGCTTGTCTTGTCGAAAGTTTTCATCATCTCATCTAAAGATTTCACCTCAAAAACCAGTTCCGTGAAATGTGGAGCAGGGAGCATTCGTAATCTAATGGGCAATACCAACTTAGACAAGACCAGAAAGAGGAACAGCTTTTGTTACCCGTGAACTGAACAAACCCAATTTTGACAGTATTACTTCGAGTGAAACTCGCTGAGCTAGAGAAGGGCAAATCAAAGTAGATCAAAGTAAGTACAAAGATTATATAATTAGTAATCTTGAATCCATTAGCTTCCAAAACGATGTCCTTCCAAAACCGCCAAAAATCCATTATTTGCTTACCAGCGTATGCACGTCTGCACGGACGCATACGGTCGCTAATATCAAATTATTTATACATTGCCCTAGCTTTACTGTACTGAGTATAAGATAAGTCCTCATTTTTGCTTTCAGATTGGCTCGAAAGCTAAAGATTCATATAGGCTTTTCTAAAATTAATTGAAGGAAAATCCGTGTCTATATGGACTCCTTATGATATTCAGAATCCAACTACTCTTTTGTCGTGGGTCATTCATCTTAAAATAATTCATATTTACGTAGCTCTATACATTATATAACTAACATTAAAGCTTTCAAAATATCGAAATACATTTCATGATTATACATTCTTTAAGAAGTTTTCGTGCAACCAGTTATTTTTGCTGTTTATTGCAACGTCCTTTAGCCAAACAATTTGTCCTTTTAATCTAATCTGTAAGACTTAGAAAATAAGTTACTTTGGACAAAATGAAATGATGATACGTCCTTCGGAAAACCATCTATTATGCACGACACCTTATAACCTATTTTCGTAACACAGCCGCGTTGATTAACCATTCTTCATATCTGTAATCACCTATTGGTTTTCAACATTAGAACAGGTGGATGAACTTTAAAATATAATTTGAGTTCAGACGAAGCACTACTTTAATTAATATTTTGGCCAACATTCAAGTTACGACCTATTTAAGAGATCGTCTTCTATATATGTCGGTAGGTGAATATAGAGGGAGCTGTTTATGAAGGTTATTGCCTTGTTTAAGCATCGTTTTATGCATTATTGAAAAGAGAACAATTAATTTTTGTATTGATTTTTCCGTAAACACAACAGATTAAATCACATTAGGGAGAAAAATGTAATTTCCGTAATAATAACGAAGCAGAAATTTCATTTATTCAAAAAAAAATGCTCTGCACATAGGAACACACCATATAAGCTATACCTTGTACACGACGGGTTGAGTAACCAACGAAACATTAGTCGCGCACCAAACGTAGGTATATGCGTACTTATTAATATATATATATTTTTTACTCTGTATGATTACGTTGATCACAATTATTTCTGCACATCTTGGCTAAAATTGGTAATTATTTTTTTGCGTACAAACGTATGCATCCAAGCACGGCTGTACACGGTCGCTAATATCAAGTATTTAAATATTTACGTAAACATATATATATATATATATATATATATATATATATATATATATATATATATATAGAGAGAGAGAGAGAGAGAGAGAGTTAGATAGATAGATAGATAAATAGATAGATAGATAGATAGATGTAAAAGTGGACGTTGAAGTCAACACTCATATGCAACAGTCTGTTTCATGCAAAATGCATATATCAGGCCTGATGAAACAGACTTATATGCATTCAATCCCTGATACTAAGTACCCTAAACTATATATATATATATATATATATATATATATATATATATATATATATATATATATATATATATATATATATATACGTATGTGTCTGTATGCATAATTTAATTGTCAAACCACATTTAAGTGAAATTTTATAATTTTCTATAAAACATTATTAATAATTTCCACCAACGAAGATAATAATGTCATTAAGACGGAAGGCTTTCTGAATGTGAAAGAGAATATGAGATAAAGATATCTGATATTAAACAATTTAACCCACGTATATATATATATATATATATATATATATATATATATATATATATATATATATATATATATATATATATATATATATATATATGTATATATATATATTTTTCTACAGATAATAAATCTGTCGGTGTATAATCCAAGTGGTTCCTAGAAATATTAAATATTAAAACTGATCCCAAAAAGGAACACAATATATTTATAACAGGCCACCTAAATTACACAACAAAATCCAAAATTGCCTCATGTGGGAGGGTGTATAGATCTATTTCAACAAACGAGAAGTACAATTGTCTTATTCAACCCTTGTATTTGTGTCGGGATTAGAAATCTAAAATTTAACACTGACAATAGTCACAAATTTGATACCGAATTGATCAATAATATATATGTATATATATATATTGAAACGAGAAATATAAATATTCCATGCCAAATTTTGTTGTTTTTTTTTTGGTATTATGGATTATTAGTATAATATTTGGTATATATATATATATATATATATATATATATATATATATATATATATATATATATATATATATATATATATGACTGAATGATAAATGTAAGACTTTCTGTTAGGCATAATAACTGTTATCTACAGGCGACATATTTAAAGATTCATGAGAATTCACAAACACCATTGTTTTTAAATATGGTTGATATTTTGGTTACTGAAATATTCATTAAAATTAGTTTACAACTTTTAAAGAAACGTACAATGCAAAAATGATGTTGATTAGGAATTATATCTGGCCATTAAATATATTAATCACCAATATATATGCAATTCTAATTAGTTTTAGATTAGACGTTAATAAATTATTCAACACCACAAAAATCCATCTTACTTAAAAATAATAATGATCCATTAAAATATAATACATCAATACATGTATCTGTATACAAACATATATATATATATGCAAAAGCACACACATATATATATATACATATGTACACACACACTGACGCACACAGAATCCCGACAAAATTTCGAAAAAACATGACAAATGGAAAACAGTTTAATTGAAACTAGATTTAATTACTCATTTCGAATTGTGAGGCATCATTAGATTCAAAACGCAAAGAAAGAAATATTGTATGCTTCAATAATAAATCATTAGCACTTTTGCATCTAAGCTGGGTTTTCTCTTGATGAAAGAAATGAATGAAAATGTGTGACTTTCAAAAGAGTCATTAATATTTATTCTATATCTTTTCGTTATAATTCTTAGATCTTGTCAAAATGTATTTATACATTGTCCCAGCTTTTCTGTACTGAGTCTAAGGTAAATCCTCGTCTTTATTTTCAGATTGGCTCGAAAGCCAAAGTCTCATATAGGCTTTTCTAAAATTGATTTAAGTGTTTAATTTTTCAGAAAGAGTTGAAAGTAAAAGATCTTTATGTTTTAGATTTGTCAATTTCTCCGTGTCGACAATATGTGTATGAACAGGATATAGAATCCCGATAAACTTTTCAAGAAATAAGACAAATGGGAAACTCTTTCATTGAAACTAGATTTGATTACGCATTTCGACTTTCCAGGCTTCATCAGATAAAAAAAGAAAAACATCTAAAGAAAGACATATATGTGTATTCTAAAAAGAAGATGAGGATTTCCCTTAAGTTCTACGCAGAAAAGCTGCGAGAATATAAAAATAATTCTCGACACGATCTAAAAATTATAAAGTAAAAAACGATGTTTTTAAAAGTCGTTCATTTTTATTATTTTCTTTTATCACGTGAAACGCCAGTTTAGCTTAAAAAACGTATTAAAGCTATATTATGTAAGTATAAACACAAAACGCACACGCATAATACTTTGTTTTGTTTTTTGATGCGATGAAGCCTAGAATGGTGAAATGTGTAATCAAATCTAGTTTCAATGAAACGTTTTTAGATTTATCGACATTTTATATATATATATATATATATATATATATATATATATATATATATATATATATATATATATATATATATATGTGGGTGTATGTGTGGGTGTTATGTGTTACAGAATACGCAGCTTTTCCGTTTAATAATCTTTCTTCTGTTTTTCTTGCTTTCTCGCAAGTCTTTTTTATATTTGGGTCTAAGTTGTTTAAAAACGAACCCAGTCTTTGGTGTTTTGCCGAGCCCTTTCGGTTGTCGACAACCGTCATTATGGCTGTATGCTTCGGTTTGAAGTAGGTTGTTTATTATTTTATTTCATACATTTTGGGCATTTAGGCAGTGTTGCTGGATTCGTTCAATAGCAAACGGGACGGGATTGGTATGTATTATTTGGAGAACTAGTTATTTAATGTTTAAAATGTTTCTGCCAGTATTAAATGGTATCTTATTCATGTTTTTTTGTTTAATTATGATGCCTTCAAGAATTTGTAAGTGTTTTTTGCATTTGTTTTTGTAGAAGTTTTTGTTAAGGTTGATTAGGATTTTTCTTTTTACGGAGGATTTGAATCAGTTATTCGTGTTACAGCGTGTTGTTATGAGATGACTTTTATGTCGCTGGTATGTAAACCGACGTGAGAGATTTGTGGTTGTGTGTCCGATGTATGTGCTAGGTTTATTGTGTGAGAAACGGGCACGTAAACCTGTACACAACTTTTGTTTTATTATTATTTATTATTTACGGTTTGAAAGGGGTAGTATTATTTCAAACATAAATATAAACTTGCGAGAAAGCGAGAAAAACAGAGTAAAACATTAAACGGAAAGTTCCGTAGTCTTTAATATCTCATGTCTCAATAGCAACATGCTGCCCATATATATATATATATATATATATATATATATATATATATATATATATATATATATATATATATATATATATATATATATATGTATGTATGTATATCTATATATATAACCATCCCCAGACATACTATTTAGATGTATCACAGTTCAATGTGGATAGACGTCTGATTGCTTCAAATCTGGATCGACACACAACAGATTTGACATCAGCCAGAGATCCTACCTCTATGCTATCGTCTTACGGCAAAAAGAAAAGGGTATTGTAACGTTTTACAAGGTAACCAAAAGATTTCTGTCCGTTTTTAAAGGAAAAAAAGAAAACGCTTCACGGTATGTGTAACTTATATTTAGTCTTCGAAGTAATCGCCATCGGCATCCAGCACCTTCTGCCAAAGTGTCTCCAGCTGTTCAATGCCCTTGCGGTAGAACTCTGGGGTGGGGGTGACGCAAAGAAGTCCCTGAGGGCTTTGCGCAAGACTGCTTCATTCGTGAAGGATTTCCCACAAAGATGATTACCCAGGGAGTGGTAATCGGATGGCGCAAGGTCAGGTGAATAAGGTGGATGACACAAAGTCTCCCACCCAAGTTCCTGTATGGCATCCCTGACCACTCGCACTACATGCGGCCTGGCGTTGTCATGGAGGAAAAGCACACCTTTGCGATTCACCGGTGCTGGTTCCTTCTGGCGCAATGCCTGTTGCACACGTTTCAATTGCTGCAAGTATAGGTCTCCAGCGAGCGTTTGGTCCGTTGATAGCACGTCATAATGAACCACTTGACAACCTGTCCACCAGACACAAAGCATAATCTTGCGTGGGTGCATAGGCGGTCTTGTGGTGTGAGATATAGCATCCTGAGGAGACAACTAATGTCTGGAACGCTTGGGAGTTTCGTACAGAACCCACTTTTCATCACTGCTAAGCACTCGATTGAATAAGGATGCGGTACGGTGTCGAGAAAGCAGCGACACGCTGGCTGCCACTCGTTGTTCCTTGTGGACCTCCAACATCGTTTGCAAAACCCACTTGCTCAGTTTGTACGTCTTACCTAGGCGGTGCAGGTGAAGTCTAACTATTTCATCGGAAACGTTGAACTGTCTTGCAAGTTCACCACACGTTAGACTACTGTCCTCTTCAATGGCCGTCATTCATGACATGTGGTCGTCCCCTCGAGGCTCATCATGGAGAGAGAAATCTCCCGACTTGAATTTTCGAAACCAACGCCTATTATATTTACAATTAATTCAAATATTTGACCACACACACACACACACACACACACACACACACACACACACACACACACACACACACACATATATATATATATATATATATATATATATATATATATGGGTGTGTGTGTGTGGTCAAATATTTGAATTAATTGTAAGCTAATTTCTATAACCCCACTGTTAAAGTAAAAAGCTCTGACGCTTTATATGAGTTAGATTTCCTTTTATTAATTTGGATTCTGTTCTTGTGAAATAATATCAAAGAAACAATTTGATTTTTTTTCCTATGTTTATAAAGATTTTCGGTTATGGTTTATGCGAAATGTTCTCTCTTGAGGAACACTCGGTGGCTTCTTGCTTTCCTGTCAACGATGGATTATAAAAAAAATATCAAATGCAATGTACATCACTCTTTACATTATTCGCTCTACTCTCCTCATTTTTGTCGCCATATTTATCTCAACATTTCGACCGTTGTAAGCTACTGCCTTCTTCAGGTGGTTGGAATGTCGAACTGAACCCTTAATTTCGCTCTCTGGGGGTAAACTGTTCTAGTTCCACGTGCCATGCAAAGTGGATTTCAGTTATCAGTTATCTCCTGTTAATTCCCCTCTCTAAATTCTCCACCGCCGTAACCAGGTATTGAACTCATACTCTTTGGGTACTGTCACTGGATCTAACTAACGCCTTCATCCACTATACTATGTGGACTTGAGAACTGAATAAGGTCGGGGCGTAGAAAGGCCGAAACGTTGTGATAAATATGGCGAAGAAGATGAGTAAAATATTCCGAATAATATAAATAGTGTATATAATACCTCATCTCAGAAATATAGACATTCAATGTAAATAAGTCTTAGTGACTTTATTGCCATCCTTGGTGCGAAATTATTAAAACATAATGTCATAGCAACTATAAAATTTCACATATAATGTGGTTTGATAATTAAATTAAACAAACACACACACACACACACACATATATATATATATATATATATATATATATATATATATATATATATATATATAGAAACCGTTGGTCTCGAGAGTCTATGAATCTATGCCCCAAAAGTTATGCCTCAGCTGCTGATGTTGGCGCAACATCTGCTCGCCTAGACGAGAATGACAGTGTCGATTCTAACGGATGCATGGGAAGTTGATCTACCCCGACGGAGCCGTATTGTTTTCTCGCCTTTCAGCAGGCTTCTCCACGACAGAAAAACTCATATTCTTTACTCCTGGCTCGAGGACTTGAGAAAAATCGTGTCTCCAGCGTTAGCGATGTTTGACGACGCTTTCCTTCCGCACGATGTTCATGCCACTACCCACCACGTTTCTTTTGCTGACATCCTTGAAGCGATGAAGAGTTCGCCCTCGTTCCGGAGGACAATTTTCTGTAAGACCTTCGGAATCGTCCCATTATTAGACTGTTGCTTCCCGTGTTTTGCTGTCGCAGAGATGCTACGCTAGACTGCACTTTCCAGGGTGCACGCCATGTCAGGGATTTATGTGAGATCGACGGTTGCCCATGCAACACTTCTCCCCTCTCCACACCTCCAATGTTGTCCAAGGGAACGGTAAGATCCCAATAAGCTTGACACCAGCGTCGGCGCAGTTGTTGCCAGAATGAAGTTGACGTTAAGATTGGACTGGTTAGCTCCGGCTTTGTCCTTTGTGACCTTGCGTACATACTCAACCGTGCGAAAGGCTTCGGTTTTTACAACTGAATTCTTTCCGATGATTGTATATGTACGCAAGGTAACAGAGATTTAAAATTAGAGTTTTCCTTCTTTTAGATGTACTAACTTCCTGGGCGGATAAGTTACATTTCACACACACACACACACACACACACATATATATTTAAAGACATTTATATTATGTTTAACGTTCTTTTTATAGATACAAGTATTTAAGCAAATGCTCTGTTTTATAATAAACAGTATTAAATAACATTTACCGGCCTGAATGTCCGAGAAATATTCATAGAAAATTTTCGCTCTCCGACAGGAATCGAACCTGTATCCTATACGGAACCATCATTTCGCGTGATGTGCCTTAACCTTTCGGCCACAGATGAGCGTCTGGTTAGCAAGGTCGATTTTACTATCTTTAAACTTAAATCTTCCATGAATCTCTTCTATTCATATCTGCTCTAGCGTATCAAATGTAAACAAATGACGTCATATATTTTAGAATTGGACATGGTCCGACAATTTATTTAAAGACATAATATAAATGTCTTTAAATAAATTGTCGGACCATGTCCAATTCTAAAATATATATATATATATATATATATATATATATATATATATATATATATATATATATATATGTATATATTGTCGGAATTTTTTTGGTACCCTATATACTAGTGAGACAACAGAAATGAGCTGACTCATTTTATAGTCCACTAAGAAATGGGTTAACCAATCAGATAGCACTGAATATTCAATCCGACAAGTATAAAGGCGGCCATTTTGTTTTTTCTCCGAATATCCACTGGCGACCTCTGATATCGATGACCAAAAGAACTACTAAACTACGCTCTGCTACATTCTCCGAATATTCACTGCCAACCTCTGATATGAAAGACCTTAAGAATTATTGAACAGCTGCTACTAGATATTGGTGTTTTTTCATTGAACAAATTAATTACTGCGCTGGATTCTACATTCAGACAATGGAGATCATCTATAACATACATACATACATACACACACACACACACACACACACACACACACACACACACACATATATATATATATATATATATATATATATATATATATATATATATATATATATGTTAAATTGATTCAGAATTGGCTATAGAGAATATACTTTATTTAGAAGCCAAGAAAGGACGTTTTACGAAATTCAGTTTCGAGGTTAAATTGTCATTCTCTTGTTGCTCGATTTACAAAAATTGATTTTTGAATAAAATAATCCTTGCCAAAACAAATTGAATTCATTACGAGAATTAAAATAAAAATATTTTATATAAGAGCTAAACACGACAAGCTATTACTGCATAATAATATGAGAATTTTGCTCCGGTGAATGATATATTAATCTGGGAAATAAAGCCAACAGTGATTGAGCAGCTTCATTTTATTGCAAATATGACGCAACATTCCACCACGAAGTTAGCATGTGATGTTCATCTGGAGCTTCCGAAAATGATTCGTTTCAGCTTATGCATTCATCCATGTCGATAATTTAGCCCAAAATTTGACGATCCCAAAAACGTTTCAATGAAGAATGTAATATAAATCAGAATTATTTTCTTCTGAGACAATGTATAAATTACGTGAACGATAAGTTGGCCTAACATACTTCAAAAACATCCAAATAATTATAAAAATAAAAAAAATGAACGAATTCTTTATACATTAATCAATGTAAAACTTATGCCTCTCTCTCACACACACACGTACACACAAACGTACAACACAACAACTATGAATATATATATATATATATATATATATATATATATATATATATATATATATATATATATATACATGTGTGAGTATGTGTGTGTGTGTAATATTATCGAACCGTAGTTCTTACGTTACTCAGTAGACCAAACATAAATGAATAAACGTGAAGAAGGTTTTCCGAAGATCCTTTGTTAACAAGATTACCTGCCTCTAAAACCAGCATTTAATATTCTCGGTTTTACAGTAATCGTTCATAATTTATGGCATCAGTGCGAAAAACATAAGCGTTTTTTCAACCCAAACTGATTTGATTTATATATATTTAATTTGAAATAAGTTTATTTCTCTATTTATATTTAATCCACACATATATATTCTCTACATCGATATATATATATATATATATATATATATATATATATATATATATATATATATATATATATGTATGTATGTATCTGTGTGTGTGTGTGTATGTATGTATTATCTCTGAGCTTGTGTGTGTGATAATGGGAGCGTTATTATTCCGTCCGAATGTCCAATTTCTATCGATTTATCCCTGGGTATCTATGTCCGAAGGCGAATAAATATCAAGCAAATATCGGCTGTGACTTGTTTTTTATTCATTCCATCTTCTATTTAAATTGAGATTAATCAGAAACAAATGTCGACAGATATCTTCATACGTCCAATCCTTTGAGATCTATTTTCTTTAACCTACAATTTCTTTTATTTTGACAACTAATATCCAGATCATTTCATCTTATATATATATATATATATATATATATATATATATATATATATATATATATATATATATATATAGATAGATAGATATAGATATACAGATAGATAGATAGATAGATAGATAGATAACTGTGTATTTAGGCATGTCTGATTAAATAAATGACAAACATTATGTATATTTATTTTTAGCCTAATCCATTTGTATTCACAGATATCAAACAATGCAAGAAATATTACAGTTCATTTCTTTCATCAGGTGATTGTAATACACTTAAAAGAAATAATCCGTGAATACGAAGGGATTTTTCTAAATATAAGTAGATATAATATATATATATATATATATATATATATATATATATATATATATATATATATATATATATATATATAAGTGTGTGTGTGTGTGTGTGTGTGTGTGTGTGTGTGTGTGTGTGCAAATATATAAAAATAGGAAGAACCGTTAGGATAATAATCCAATGTTCTTTAGTATTTTTGTTTTTATTTTTAAAAGGCAGTGCTAAATTGCATAAATAGAGCTTAAATTATAATTATTAAAAAAAAAATATGATTCCATCGCTACATAAGAGTTCCCATGTTTCAAAAAAAAAAACTAAAACATCCAGCTCTATTTCATTCTCAAGCCAATTTGGAAATGACTAATCTTGAATTTTACGGATTTTTATAAGCATATACGGTCGTAATATTAATTACATGTAATTAATATTACGAACATATATGCTTATAAAGTATACATATATATATATATATATATATATATATATATATATATATATATATATATATATATATATATATATATTTACATTACATGAATCATTCATACAAAAAGCAGATAGTGAAGTTAATGAAATAAATGGCAAGAATCACTCTCGCAAACAATTTTTAATAAAATACATTAACCTCTACCCGTTGATGAATGTTATGATCCCTGCTTATAAATCCCAGTTGTATAAGGTCTTTTTTACTACAAGCTTTCTATTGTTCATACAATCATCCTCTGGTATAGAAATATATATGTCTTTTTTACATCCAGGTAATAACTGGACAACGAAAGTTAAGATGTACATCGAAATTTTCCCATCGGATTAGTTATTTTAATATCAAGTATGTGGTGCAGTTCAATTTACATTACATGAATCATTCATACAAAAAGCAGATAGTGAAGTTAATGATATACATGGCAAGAATCACTCTCGCAAACAATTTTTAATAAATGTGCTAATTTCTTATAATAACGGTGACATTCCTCTATTTATTGAACAATTTAGTTCATGTCATATTGACTGGAAAAAAACTACCTCTACAAAAGAATTCTCATATTACTATATTTGTACAAAAATGCACAATTCAAATTTTTTTTTTTAAATTCAACCTCAGCGTTGCGACCGCACGTTCCAAAAAGCTTTTCACAGTTAACAATAACACATTTCCCCAAAAAAACATATTTCGGCGTACATCTTAACTTTCGTTGTACTGTTATTACCTGGATGTAAAAAGAACATATCTATTTCTATACCTGACGATGATTGTATGAACAATCGAAAGCTTGTAGTAAAAAAAGACCTTATACAACTGGAATTTATGAACAGGGATCATAACATTCATCAACGGGTTCGAGGTTAATGTATTTTATTAAAAATTGTTTGCGAGAGTGATTCTTGCCATTTATATCATTAACTTCACTATCTGCTTTTTGTATGAATGATTCATGTAATGGAAATTGAACTGCACCACATACTTGATATATATATATATATATATATATATATATATATATATATATATATATATATATATATATATATATATATATATATATATGAAAAAAATGCATGTATATGTCTAGATGCTTACATTTGTCTGTACATTCGGAAGATGTATGCAATTATTTAAAGCGTTATCATGCCTTGATTACGCAAACAAATATGAAAGATGATATTATAAGACTGTTTCAGACTGTGATGTGTCAACGAAGAACAGAGGATTAGTTCTCAGGATTGTGCCAGTAAGGATTTAGGATCAGGAGGATGTATGTATTATCAAGTGTAACCCAGAAAT
This sequence comes from Acanthosepion esculentum, assembly GCA_964036315.1. Taxonomy (NCBI): domain Eukaryota; kingdom Metazoa; phylum Mollusca; class Cephalopoda; order Sepiida; family Sepiidae; genus Acanthosepion; species Acanthosepion esculentum. The sequence goes on from OZ038477.1 coordinate 12,184,702, forward strand.
TTGCATACCGTAACACAGTTAAGCGGATTTTCAAAGATCATACTCGAAGTCGTAGGTGTTCCCTGGGAGTCACCTACTTGGCAGAAAGTTTCTGCATTCGCTCGGGGGGGAGCATTTCGATGACATGTTTCAGCTCTGTTGGATTGAATGCTGATGTTGCTCTAATCATAGAAATTTTGAATATTGTAATTATTGATTTTCATTCAAATTAATGCTTAGTATTTTTTTTCAAAATGTCCCTGTCATATGCTACACAGTCTGTCCTTAGACATCCTCTAATGTTAGAAAGGAGTTTACACTTTCCAGTGTGAGGGTTTTCCCGAGATTATGGTTTAGTCACATTATTATATGATAGTAAGTAAAATAAACGTTATGTGTGAAAGAAAAAAATAACCTTTTAAATAAAACTTTAAAAAACCCAAATTCTCGGGTCCTTTGTTATAAGCATTTTATATGTGGTTGCTATATTCGTAATCCATTTTCTCGAGCTTGGTTGATTTTGTTATAGAGTCCCTTGAGAATTTGAAGTGTCTTTTTTAATGTTTTCTTAGTGTAGTATATTGGTGTTTCAACAGGTATTTTCCCGTATTGTGAAGGTGGACAATAATGTGTTTTTAGATGATGTGCAATAGAAATTCTCTCTGACAGTATATTAAAGTGCATATAACAAACATCTAATATCGTTTTACATGTCTACCAATTTCGAGTCAGCTCCCTGTTATTATAATTCTTGTTTTGAAGAAAATTCAATAACTCCAATGAATGCATTTAAAAGTTTTAAAATAACTATAAATAGGTCCGTTCGCGTGTGTTTGTGGAAATCACCATCACAACGGAATGCAGATTTTATTGTAGTTACAATAATTTTCTCTTTGTAATTACCCACTGAATATGATCTCGAAAAAATCGAAAGAAGTTGGGTTAGAAAAAATACGGCACCTTCTTTGATGAATTTAATCTTAACCTCAAGAAAATGATTAGATAACTGGAAAAGATCAGTATAAAGATGAGTAGACAAAATATGTCAATGTTATTCAATGAAACATGTTTGAATGAAGATATGATGCACCGCATACACACACACACACACACACACCCACACACACACACACACACACATATATATATATATGTGTGTGTGTTTGTGCTTGTGTATGTGTGCATGTGAGTGTGTTGTGCGTGTGTCACTTTAAACTTTATTTAAGGAGATACTCATATTTGAGTTGAGGTTGCATTTATCTATTAAAGTGTATATTTATTTATTTTCGCCTATCGACCTGAATATTCGAGAAATCTGATAAATATCCGACTATGAAGTAAAAGATATATGAAAGAGCGAATATATATATATATATATATATATATATATATATATATATATATATATATATATATATATATATATAAATACACACACGCACGCACACATACACACACACATATATATATATATATATATATATATATATATATATATATATATATATATATATATATGTATGGGAGTATTTGTGTATATGTACTGTAAATAAGTTCATGTGCATACATATATACTATAAAAATCATACATGCACGGACACACACATATACATATACAAGTCATCAGGGAGTTATAATATATATATATATACGTGTGTGTGTGTGCCCGCGTGTGTGTGCACATATAAATATATATGTATATATAGAGAGAGAGATACAGTTACACACACGCGCGGGCGTAAACACACACACACACACATATATTTATGCGTTCTGTTATATATCTTTTACTTCATGCAATTCTAAAGATAGTTATGTTTTATGTTCTATAACAGTTCTATTCTAATCCCATTTTAAAAGTTTTGGAAATTCTTGTTATTAAATGCCAATAATAATATTCTTGTCGGAAATATTGACTAAAACAGAAGCTGCCCAAAGGAAACTTATTCAAAGGTTAATATATTCTTGAAAAAGCAGAAAATAAATTATTCCTTAATTACATTCTTTTTGCAGTCAACACAATAGGAACACAGTTGCAGGAACGCAATCGTAATTTAATTAAAAAATACGAAAAGGCATTTTAAAATGAAAGGGCATCTAAAAAAGACATTATTTACAAAATAAACACATCTAATATATTACGGTAAGGCACAAGAATATAATAAATGTACTCTCTCTTGTGACAAGTGAATATCATTAAGTGAAAGTGTAAAATTTTAAAAAAATCGTCCTTCTCTCTTGTTAAAATTGGCTATCGACACGGAATCGTGTATACGGCTTGTTTTTCTACCATGAAAGCATAGAGATCCTATGTAAAAGCTGATATACATACCGAATTTTACATTTTCCTTTCGGGGTAAACAATTACATATTATTTTGTGTGAAGACACCGCCATTTTTGAAAATGAAATAAACCAAAACTGATTAGTTGATGGATTTTAGTTGCTGACTAAAATTATTAATAAATATGAAAATGACAAATGCACATATTTGTTACGCTAGTTTCACTTTCAAAATCTGGAAGAATTGGTACAGTTTTATTTAATCAATTTACCACAAGCATGGCGATACCGCCACTATGGCGTAAATGGCTACTCGAAGTAAAAACAGGAAAATATTTTATAAGATACCGGAAACCCAAAAATAATTCAAATTTCTGAGTTTAGTTGGAGATGTTAGAATTATGGAGTTGAAGTAGAATTTAGAAGGAACAGGAAACCCGATTCTAAACAGTAAAGAAAAAAAGCTCGGGGGTGAGGGTGAACACAAACTCTTCAGGAAACAACACTTTACGAATAGTCAGAGGAATTATTGTCCATAGAGAATTGTGCTATAAATTTGGTCACTCATGGGAACTACAAGATAGTACTGGGAAGGAATTTCATAAAGGCATCATTGAGAAATCTCAGAACACCGGCCACGAATCCTAGTTGTTAAACATGTAAATATTGATTATCACAATAATTCTCGATTATCCATAATGAGAAGATAATATCGAAATAAAAAAAAGAAAACTGAAACAATTTGAACATCAGTAAAAACTGTAGAAGTTTTTGTTGAGTCATTTTTACTTGCGATCAAATGAGAATTACATTTGTCATACTTTTCTAAAGACCAAATAACATAATCTAATAACCATTTTGTTCTTTTATTTTAATTTAAATTATAATACAGATCATTTGATGTTTTAAATTCAAATAGATCTCAGAATGTATCTAATTCATAATACGAGACATATTCCTTGCAAACTAAATCCCGTCAAATAGTTGTTTGTTTTTTAAACATTTCCGCCAGGGTATGTAATGTCACTAATAAGCAAAAGGTTGATGAGGCTGAAAATGAATGTGAATACTTTGTGATGAGAAAGTACGATAAAACAACATACTTCATGTTAACATGACTGGCAATTGAAGTTTAAATATGTATGTATGTATATGATGTGTGTGTGTGATATAAATACAACGCATGTCAGTGATAGTATGCATCGAAACATGAAAGATGCACACGGGCCAATTCTTACATTTCAATTTTGAATTCCAGTCACCCAATAAAAGAAGTGGATGCATAATGACAGTAAACGGCGATTAGCAGACGATCTACTGTCGAGAATTGCGAGAAAAATCTATTAGAATAGAACTTACGGTTACATCTAGCTATTTCAACAATGTAACGATGAAACCTATTTGCCAATACGATTATCGCACCCGGCCGGAAGTTACTGTCGGCTACTCAAACGTCTGAAAGCGTCACCACGGAAAACAGAACGAATGCCGTTAATTTCCGGTGACTCAGCGTTTTCAGAAATCGAAACACAAAAACAAAAACAAAACGAAACATAAACATACACAAGTCCTCCTAACTAAAAGTAATGACCAGTAACTAATCTATATACACATGGTGTCCAAATGAAACCCATGTGTACATTCAACAGTGGAAAGTAAATTTTAGTCGACAACCAAAATACATTCTTAGCCGGGCAGCGATGCTAACCGCGGCCGATATAAACACAGGCGATTTCTTCCAACAAATAACTCGCCCCCGGGGTAGATCGACGTGCTCCCCGTCTCACTTTCATCTGGACGACCCTCGCCGCTGACTACACGAAGCAGCCAAACCTAGCAGCACCAGCAGCAGCAGCCACCAGTGAAGCCAGCCGCTCCCAGTTTTGTGGCCGAGCTCAGCAACAGACCAAGACAAACTCAGCAGCAGCCTGAGCCGAAACTTATGCGATAATCCTTCTAACGACTACCAAGCCACATTCTTCTGCGATAGTCCTTCTAAGAACTACCAAGCCACATTCTTAAGCGATAGTCCTTCTAAGGACTACCAAGCCACATTCTTATGCGATAGTCCTTCTAAGGACTACCAAGCTGCATCTCTTGCGACTGTCATCCTATGTACGAACAGGCTACCTCAGGACTGCCCTGCCTGCCTCTGGTCTGCCGCCCTGAACCAAGACGATCCTTCGATTGGCACTCACCGACTTCACGATTGGACTACTCCAGACAATATCTGTACATACTTTTGCCAGATTGATAAATAAAATTTGGCTTAGATATTAAAACCCTCACCTTTGTTATTCTTGCCTCGATCGTATTATCCTATGTAATATTTCTGTTTGCGAGGTTAACGTGCTTGACGCCCCGCAAAATGGTTAAAATGATGTAGTCGAAGTACCAAAGAGGGGAGTTCATTAGAACAACTGATATAAATATATTTCTAAAAAAGACACAGAAAAAAAGCAACGTCACAGCGATGGGAAAGCAGATCGAGACGAAATGTCGGGAGAGGACCGATAACTTTCCATACCATTCCCTTCCCATGTTTCCCAGAGAAGATATGAACATTTCAAAGCTTAAAATATACATTATCACTGACAAATTCTAAATTTTACCAAAGTGTCTTATAAAATATTAGTAAATGCTAGTCTTGTAAATCGGTGCAAGAATGACAATCCTCGAGATTTTGAGTATTTAAACAAAGATACTGTCACTTGATCTCGGGGGCAAACTACATAAGGTAAAAACCGAATAAGATACAATAATTTGATATGCAGGAAACTCTATAGAATCATACTTAATACAACACAGAATTTTTTGTTACGCCTTTTATGAAGACACAACTAATACATAATTATAAACCTTACCACGTGAATGCCATTATCTCGATAAATTGTCTCCCCTGTACGGTTTTTTGACATAAAAATGCTCTATGAAAAGAATAGCAATACAACTATTATAGTCGTATCAATGATGCTAATAATAAAAATATCACAAACAATTATGGATATTATATAATTAATACATCCGTCACTTTACTTGAATTATTATCTATGTAAATTAAGCACTTCGACGTGGTGTAATCGTTAGCAAGCTTGTCTCGCTAGAACCATTACAACTGAATAGTGAGTTCAATCCTCACTGGGTGCCCTTAGCTTTAGGCCTTATGCCACATCTAAGCTACGCTTAGAAAATCATTTTTGGACACCTAGGCGTGGTGTAATGGTTAGCAAACATGTCTCGCTAGAACGATTACGACTGAGTAGTGAGTTCGATCCTCACTGGGTAGCCCCTACTTTCGGCCTTGTGCCACATCTAAGCTACGCTGGAAAAATCACTATTGTCTATGTAAATAATAATGATAATAATATATGCGTGTGGTTGACTGGTACTACCAAAGATTTTAAAAGATATGATAGGGCTTCTCAGTTCACACATTGGTCAATATGATGTGTATACAACGTCCCTTGCAAAGAGACATGGTGGGTTCATGAATCAACAGATGTTGTGAAGAATAAAGAGTTTAAGATTCTCTAAAATTTAAACGTTCAAACTGAGAGGGAAATTCAGATTAAACGACGAGAAATAATATTGAAAAATTATGTTAAACAGGCCTCTCATCGAATAGATGTTTCAGCCCTAACCGACAAGAACACGACTTTGAAAACTTTCGAGAATTTTAGCAAATCGAAGAACCTCGAGACACGGATCAAAATCGGAATAATGTGGCATATCAAGAAAGCCACATTACCTGTTTTTATTGGAACATTGCGTTATTTTTTTTCTTTTTGAATACCAATGATTTTTTTCTTGATACATATCCTATTCTTTAGTCCATAGGCGTGGTCGAGAAGAGATGAATTCATACGTTTCACAATAGTAGATTTGCACGTAAGTAAACGTAACAAACACGATTGGAAATAGAATATGGCTCTCAGAATTCTATTATTCCAAGCATATCAATTACACTACCTGGACATCCACGAGTCTAGGCGGAAGAAAACCATTGTTTATACATACATACATACATACATACATATATACATACATACATACATATATATATATATATATATATATATGTATGTATGTATAAATATCTATCTATCTATCTATAGATATTTATATGTATGTATGTATGTATGTATGTATGTGTGTGTACGTTTGTGTGTGTATCAATATATGAATATACTTAGATGATTCAGAATATCTAGAAAGCTAAGATGGAGGGATATGGTCGTACACACTCAGGCAAATGAATGACAATGAATGTGTAGCGTTGTGTGTATATATATATATATGTATAGATAGATAGATAGATTGATAGATAGATAGATTGATGTTAGTAGGCATATGCATAGATATAGATGCAAGTATGTATGTAAAAATAGGAACAGTGACAGCTACACGCTAATCTAAATTTAATTACTATAATATACAAAGAGATGATGCCGATGTTTACAAAAAATACGTATATGTGTCGACTCATAGCCCAACACTGGTACATAAGTATGTGTGGATGCGTGCGCACGTATTGCTCTTTACTGAGATCTCAAAAAGAAGATCGAAATCTCTAAACTTGTCACAGTATACGATATTAGCTTCATAAACAGCGCTTGATATCGAAGTGTTTCGTAAATGCGAGTTGGGCAACCTTGGTGAGAAAGACGAGAAAGAAAACAAATAAAATACAGAGCGACAAAAAATGAAAGAAAATGATAGAAAGAATATTGAAATTAAAAATAAAGAAAGAAGATCGAAAGAAAGAAACAAATAAACAAGGGAAGAAGGAAAAAAGAAAGAAAGAAAGAAAGAAAGAATGAAATAAATAAATAAGAAGAGGAATGTAGAAGAAAGCAAGCGAAAAAGAATGTAAGTACTCGATGAATGGGATGTAGGACGGTGTCCGAGAGCGGGGCAAGGTGGAATTACAAATCTTCTTTTAGGGAAACAAAGTTTCTTGAAAGTTGGTGAATTCTTCTTCGATCCAATCTGTCTGCTAAAATAATTCTGACTATTCTGTTGTCTGCCATTTCTTGCGGGTCTTCTTGAATTCTGATTAAGAGATTGAAAAACACAAGAGAAGAAAAACGCTAAAAGCCTTTAATCTTGTCTTCTTGGTTATTTCGAAGAAATTGAGGCCCACCAATTTCTTCCTAATTTGATAGAACTCTTCACACGTAGGGCTTCAGAATTCTCAAAACAATCGCACGCGAAAAGCAGCTTGTTCTTCTGATAAGTCCTCAGACCAACCAAGATTTTTCTCAACTGGTTACGATAGAATTATTCTTAAAATTTGCATGCGCTATTTATTTATTAGAACAATATGATAATTTGTTTGGTTATTACAAAATATTTTTTGTTTAAAATTATAGACCCGTTTTTAAAGTCATTTCTGTTCAGAAACGGCGCTAGAGTTTCAATATAGACGACGAGGTTTGAATAAACTGGGAGGCCGGATAATGTTATGAAAATAAATAATTAACATAAAACTTTTAGACAAACGCTTTCTCTTAGAAGACACGAAGAACAAATCAAGGCGTAAGAGGTTATTTTCAGAATTTTCTAATTCTGTTTTCATCCAATACAATGCAGGAGAGTCACTCAAGGCAGAGTGTACTATATTAAACACTGTCAGTGTATGAAGTAAGAAAATCTTATGAATATCTGTAGATAACGGTTAACCATAGACAAGAGCTCAAGTTTGTAATGAGACCGAAGGCTATCTTGTGGACATGTAATGGCAGGTTCTAACCATGGAGGTCTGAACTGGTGGAACTAAAGAAGCTTGTTGGAACAAATGTCATGGAAAAGACCAGTAAAGAAAGGCTAATGCAGTAAAATTTGTGATTGATATTATGATGTCTCAAATGGATTTTTCTCTAAACATAATAATCATGCTGTCCTCCTCTTCGCAACTGAAAGTTAAACAATAATATATCTCCTCAGATTTATTTTTCTTTATGAAATTTAAATTGCTATGGTTCAGTGGGAAACATAGTGAAGTCATTTTTTGTTACTTTGTATCTTTTCTTCATAAAGTGCGAATTGCCTTTATACATGCCTCAATGCTTTCACTACGTGTATCAATTCGGAATCGAGGTCATGTTGTACTTACTGCTTTTAATAAAGAGTACTAACAATTAAGTCCGACAATTATTTTAAATGTTGTTAATACTGTTTATTATAAACAGAGCACTTACTTAAATATTTGTATCTATAAAAAAAAGAATGTATAAACATAAAAATGTCTTAAAATAATTGTCGGACTTTGTCCATTTCATAATGTGTGACGTCATTTGTTTACATTTGGAAACGCATCGAGCAGATTGTAGATTTAAAACAGTAAAACCGACCTTGTTGACCGAACTCTCCTCTGTGGCGAAATAGGTAAAAGCACGTAAGGCTATATGACGATTACGTATAGGGTACAGGTTCGATTCCTGTCGGACGACAAGTAATTTCTATGAAAATTTCTCGGACATTCAGACCGGTAAAAATTGTTAATACTGTTTATTATAGACAGATCATTTACTTAAATATTTTTATCTATAAAAAAGAATGTATAAACTTAAAAATGTCATAAAATAATTGTCGGACTTTGTCCATTTCATAATATTTATATATGTATATACATATATTTAGGTAGCAATCCTTCTTTCTTGCACATTTCATTAAAAACGACAGACAAGGTGTTTTTATTTAGTTTTTTATACAATTTCTCATGGGATCTAATAGTTTTTTTTTGTTTTCGGATAATAAATTATGCCCATTAAGGAATTGTATTCCTCATCAATCAAAATTCGTAAATAATTATATAGGCCACACTACAACATGGTTGACACGCAGACCTTTATGACAATCGCTCAATTAGATCTCATGTAAATATTCATGGAGACCTACCGGACACTATTCGGAACATACTTGTCGACAACACTAATATAATTGCATCATCTACATGCAAAATGCTAAAACTAATGGAAGCCTTATTAATAAAAACAAACAAACCAACACTTAATAATAATAACTTTGAACATGGACATAATATCCTGACCGTGTTTTGAAACAAAAAATGAAAACATTTTATAAAACATACATACAACAAACTATTTCTAATTTTAACAGTTAAAATATAATACTTGAAAATGTATATATGTATAGCCGAAAGCGCTCGGTTAAAGAGAACATTCGGACAGTTTTTATATAATTTATCATCCGAAAAGAAAACGAATTATTAGATCGCATGAGAAATTGTATAAAAAAACAAAATAAAAGCACCTTGTTTGTCGTTTATAATGAAATGTGCATATATATATATATATATATATATATATATATATATATATATATATATATATATATATATATATATATATATTATGTATTTAGGCAGTAATCCTTCATTCATATTTAGCATCCCGTTACCACCCTTTTTTTATCCAAATCTGTTTTTGTACAAAAATTGGATCACAGAGATTAATAAACTTAATAAATATTTTCAGAAATACTCAACTTCTGATTGGCCACTTAATATTTAAATCATGCCCGAATATCAATATCAATTTTTGTACAAAATGTGGATCACTGAGCTTATTCAGCTTAATGTATATTTTCAGAAAATCTCAAATTCTGATTGGTTACTTAATTTTTAATAGCATCGACCTAGTTCTTGACCTGACCCAAAAAATAATTCCACCAAAATCTTTCAAGCCTTTGTGGGCCTAACACCTGACCAAAGTTAGAAATAAAATATGAAACGTCTTTCATTTTCAACAGTGAGCCAATCGGAATCCTTTGAACTCGTCACAAAGTTACGTTAAAGTTCCTTAACATGATTCCAGCCTGAAAGAACACTCACACACACAGCAATATTTTATCACGAACAATCAACTCAAGTTTCCCACATTAAACTTAATACACGAATCTTTTTCATACGCTTTCAAGCTCAACGTTAATTATTGCAATTAACTTAAACACAGCTTGTTAAAAATCACTTATTTCAACTACAGAATGTTGTTTTCGAACAAGTGAAAACAAATGAAAGAGCGACAATTCAGTAAATATTAAAGTTTAGTCGTAAACAATCTTTATGCACTTTAAGTACAAACTTGAACTGTTCATTTTTTTTCTTTAATTACAATAATACACAAACACACATTCTCATTATTGTACAGACCATTCAACAACTTATAATCTATCAAACCAGGACTTTGACAATATTTCAATGTAAACATAAAAAGACGTTTGAACTTTTTAAAACCACATCTTTACTCCAGATGTTTGTATCTCTCGTTCATATAAATATTTTATTCATTGTTGTGCAAAAACTGTTGTTTCTCATGTTTGTTCTTATTCTATGTTTGTTGAACACTAAAATTTAATGTGAGAGGAAATTGTTAATTTCATCCCGCAGCCTAATTTACTCAACAATTGTTCATCCATTTAATTTAATCTATTGACACAACCTCTACACATATATGTTTTGTTAAAGACGATAGACAAGTTACTACGATTAATCTTTTTGTTTACTTTTTCTAGTGTTCGAGTTTAGATAAATTCTTTTCGATTGTAGTTGTGATAGTGTTAGTGGATACAAAAATATAAGAAGTTACCTTTCATGAGCATCCGTACTTGTTTTACAGTTACACGTGCTGTTTATTTGGTTTGTAATGGTTACTTTTCTTTTGCTTTGTAAGATTGAAGCATATTTCCAGGGCAGCAATACCCGAGGGGCTGCAATTTACCTGAGAAACTCCGCCGGATATGTTTTGGCAGTTGACTTGATTGTGAGAATCATTATGTATGAGCTTGATGAATATGTCTCTCTATTTGTTTTTATATCTTCATTGTCGGACCACGTGATCAATTTGATTTTTTGTATATCATTTGGCTTTCTTATAGCGGGAATGTTAGTTTGCCGAAAAAATCTTTATTCCATGAAGAAAAGCGTTCAAATATGAACAAACAATTTTTAAAAATCGGAAAGACTATTCATGTAAGTTTTATTTTCTATCTATCATTTTACTTTTCTGGGTTCAAACTGAAACTGAGATAGATAGATAGAAATTTGGAAGGATAAATGTATGTTTAATATATATTGTGACAAAATCTATATATCTTTACCTGTCTCTAGAGTTTATTTTCTTCTTTCCGGCAATAATAAATCTATAATATATCTATCTATCTATCTATCTATCTATCTATATATATATATATATATATATATATATATATATATATATATGTTGGTGATTCAGAACAATAGGTGACTTGGTGCATATATGGCGTCTACATTTTCATTAAAGGAATTCGTATATATTTGTATGAGAAATTTATAAAGAAATCCCTATACATATAAAAAGTGTCTATACTTCAAAAACGCAAAGATAAAATGTATGCATATTAAATTTCAATGGTTCTGCTATAAATAATTGCTTACAATTTTACTCCTTCAAGCATTAAGCGTTTCACATCAAATGACATATTCTGTGTTTTATCCTGCTCGGATGAACCGACAACACAAAGCAAATTTCATGCAGTTCTTCTCAAATCAAAATAAGCTACATGTATTTCCTTTTGATAAAATGCCTATTCAATAATTACTAATGAAACCTAGTATCTACTTTTCTCAATCTATGCTTTTGTAATCATTAATCTATAGGAATATAGGAAAATTGTCTTCTTTCTATTGATATATGTATATAAGATAAAATATTGGATGATATACCAAAAAAAGAGATTAAAACATTTGATAACCGGTACTATGGACACATGAGTATCTAGTAGTCCCTTCATACTGTAACTTAAGATACACCATGTTTGATAGTATGTGAGTTCATGCAATGTCAGTCTGGCCCCAAGTAGCTAAGCTTTGTCAGGAAGCAGAATTGAATATCGTCTGCCAATAAGTAATGTAAGCATTTTGTTTATATAAATGGGCAATTCGTCTAGTATCTGTCTATATTTCTGAGATGAGATATTATGTATATTATTTACATTATTCGGAATATTTTCCTCATCTTCGTCGCTATATTTATCACAACGTTTCGGCCGTTGTACGCTCCGGCCTTCTTCAGGTAGTTGGACTGTCGAACTGAACCCTTTATTTGGGCCTTGGGTAGACTCTTCTAGTTCCACGTGCCATGTCTAATGGATGTCAGTTATCAGTTATCTCCTAATTTTCCTCTCCAAGTTCTCCACTGGCGAAACGTTGTAATAGATCTGGCGACAAAGATGAGGACAATAGTGAATTGGAACAGTCTACGCCAGTGAGCGAAATAAAGGGTTCGGTTCGACATTCCAACCACCTGAAGGAGGCCGGAGCGTACAACGGCCGAAAGGTTGTAATAAATATGGCGACAAAGATGAGGACGATAGTCCGAATAATGTGCAAATCATCTAGTTGCTTGCAGTAAAATGCGGTAGGGACATTCTAATTATATTCTTGAAAGTTTTAATGGCTAACGCCAAAGGATAATTACTATGAAGTCACGATAATCTTTAAGTAAAATTATCAAAGATATTGATATAAAATTAACAAAGAGGACAGTTTAAATATTTAAAAAGGTTTAATATAATTTTGCACAACTGTTAAAATTATATATTAGGACACAATTAAAATTTTTATTTGTGGAAATTATTTTCCAAACAATCTAAATAGAAATATTCTTTATTTATAAGTAAACAATATTCGATTGATTTTACACAGATTGATAATGTTAATTGTATTATTGCCCGCTTCCTTACAAGGAAATATTTGGCATTCATTAACGGATCAGCCAGTACAGCTGACGGTGGAAGTTTATAAAATGATTTACTTAAAACAATTTCTCAGGAAAATATTTTTTTCATGTTAAATAGCTGTTGTCTTTCTATACAATATTGATGGGGTTTTCTTCTTAACGCGTTATGCCAAATAGCATTACCCGTGCTATCTATTTTGCTTGTTGCTCTTGATGGTAATCTTCAAATGATGGGGTTTCTGTTATTTGGTATAGTCCATGTCTTTTACGATTCTGTATGGCTAGGCCAGAATGTTCAAATAAGGATAATCTTTGCTTTTTCTAACAAATCTGAATGATTTCGCATATTTCTTTACTTGTTATAACTACATAATACTAAAATTTAAATAGTAATTTATTTTGATAACAGCAAAGAAAAGGCAATATGACCACTGGTAAAAATGGTTGCTGAAGACATTAGGTTTATAATACCCAGAAATTCATAAACAGATGTCCTCAAGGTCACATGGCACAGTGGATAAAGGCGTTGGTTAGATCCAGTGAAAGGGCTCAAATTCAATACCCGGTTAAGGCAGTGGAGAACTTTTAGATGTAAATTAGTATGATATAACTGATAACTGACATCCATTAAGCGTAGAACGTGGAACTAGAAGAGTCTACCCCAGTGAGGGAAATAAAAGGTTCAATTCGACATTCCAACCACCTGAAGGCCGGAACGTACAACGTCCGAAACGTTATAATAAATATGGCCACAAAGATGAAGAGAATAGTTCGATAAATTTATTTTTGATGTCATCATACGAAAAACAAGTTAACTACACACACACACACACTCACACAAACACACACACACAGACACACACACATATATAGATAGATAGGTAGATAGATAGGTAAATAGATATAGATATAGATATGATAAGGTAATGAAGGATTTGGTAATCCGTGTGTATAATTCCAAACAGGATGTAATCGAAAGAGTTCAATGTAACACCAAAGCAAATATTAATTAAATAATAAAGAAAGAGACAACCTTTATGTTTCCATTACTAGAATTTATTGCCCCAGAAAATATGTTTTTCTTGATTCATTAGGTCACATCGCTAGTTATAAAAGAATTTGGGTTTCTTTTACTTTTTAATACAAGTTTTTGATGAAAAGTTTTAGATTGATATCAGGTGACAGAGGTGGTGGGAGGGAAAGGACTATGGAATGTGCTATATTGGAAATGTAAATTAGGGATAACGTTGTTTTTAAAGGGGGAATATTGGAATAAGAAAGAAGAAAAAGGACTTAAATATTTCCAACATAGGTCATTCAAGTCCTCCATTTCTCATCACCTCTGTTAACTTATTTTAATCCAAAACTACCCCTCAGACACTTGTATTAAAAAAAAAAAAAACAAACAACTTCCTTTGTAACTAGAGATGTGACCTAATGAATCAGAAAGGATATATTTCCTGGGGAAATAAATTATAGAAACTTAAGGTTGTCTGTCTCTTTCTTAATTAATATATATATATATATATATATATATATATATATATATATATATATATATATATATATATATATATATATATATATATATATATATATATATCGGAGTGTGTTCTTATATATAATCAGTATAAGCGTATTATTAATATTATTATTATTATTATTATTGATAGGAGAAGGAGGAGGAAACTCTTATTTACGTATATTAAACAGAATGTTTATTTATATTCACGGTAATAATTTCACTTTATTTAGTTTGGGTCAAAACATCATGAAAAATTTTGTCATGAGAAATTTCGCTTGAATGCATCAAATATGTATTTTCCATGTGTATGTGTATGTGCGTGTGTATGTGTGTGTATGTGTGTGTATGTGTGTGTGTATGTGCGTGTGTGTGTGTGTGAACATATATATAAATATCAAAAGGAGACACGGATAAAGCATGTGAATTTCTTCTGCAGAGATTAACGGTTTGTGTGTGCATATGTGTTTTGCCTTAAAGTGTCAATGTGTTCAAGTCTGCTTAGAAATAGTGTGATCTATTTATAAGCAAGTGTTGATTCTTACATATATACTTTATTATATAGGCTTTAATCTTACCAGATATGTCAGAGTCTCTTCGGCGTTCATTGTTCTCAGTGGTTTGTTCACGGAGATAAAAACGAGAGGTCAGGATCACAAGTTTTTTTTTTAAAGCTAATTCAATTTGCTGAAGAAATATAGACAGAGATATATTCAAAGTAATTGCTGTGAAATATCTGAGGTGCAAATGAATACTGCGGAAAAGCACGAAAGATTCATTCATATTATTATGAAAGAAACCACAAAATTATATATATATATATATATATATATATATATATGACCCTCCCCTCACACACACTCGAGTAATGCCTGCCACAAGGGGGGCTAAAATTGAAGGTCACGTAGTGCATAAGAATATTAAGCAATGTGAGTGTAATTAATTCAGGATACGCTTCGATCTTTCATGTTACCATATATATAAAACACATGCATATCTAGATAGGGGTGCTGAAAATTTATCAGCTAGACTCAAACATACATATTTGTAAGTATCTTTTTGGCTCAAATGATAATTTAATTTATGCATATATATATATATATATATATATATATATATATATATATATATATATATATATATATATTCCCAAGAGGATATAATCCAGGTAGGACTCAATATCCAGGACAGAGTAAGAATATAATATAAAAGGCTCAAACACTAATATTCCATGGTTATAATTTATTACATTGGAATCTTAATCAGGATCCAATTCATCAGACCTACATTGTGTAGGTCTCATGAATTGGATCGTGACTACGATTCCAATGTGATAAATTATTAACATGGAATATTAGTATTTGAGCCTTTTATATTGTATATATATGCATATATATCTATATATATATCTATATCTATATATATATATATATATATATATATATATATATATATATATATATATATATATATATATATATATGAAGAAATATAGTCATGGGGTGTGCTATATTTATGGGATAAAGTGCTCAATATCAGAGATAGAGCATGTGTAAATATAAAAGTGAACATTGAAGTCAACACTTAGAGGCGACAGTCTGTGTCATGTTAGACACAATCGTAAGGCCTGACGATTTCGCCTAGCATGAAACAGACTGTCACCTCTAAGTATTTACTTCAATGTTCACTTTTATATATATATATATATATATATATATATATATATATATATATATATATATATATATATATATATATATATATATATTCTACTACAAAATTTTAAAACATTTAACTTAATTATTACCATCAACACCAGGTCATAGCCACAGGAGTATTGTTGATGTTTTTTCTCCCTTTTCTTTGGTCTCTTTGAAGGTTAATATGACCTTTTTCGAAATTTCTGATACAACTCTGGCACAAATATACGCCTACGCATTGGCCATATTTAAGAATATGTCATGATTATCATTGTCATAATGCGATTTGCCTCCTCATTCAGTCCCACCGCCTTATGGAACCTTCAGATTAAATCTTAATATCTCTTACTTTTCGTCATACTATCAATGACTCCCACTCTTTCTATATTCTCTCTCAGTCTCTCTTAATCCAGTCAAACATCATACTAATGATTCGAATAGCAAGATATTGCTATAGATTTCCCATTGTCATCAGATTTTAGACGTACTGTATCAATTGATGCTAATTCTGTATAATAAATTTGAACGCTTACATTTGGAAAAATATATAAATTCTGTATTTGAGTCTAAATGATCGTATTTGTATGATGGAATATAAAACAAATTTCACATAACGCATTTAAAACTTCAAACAGTCTTCTGCTGTCAATTTTTTTTTATTGGCGAAAACGTATGTCTCTAGTGGGTTAGAATAAAATTATAACCAAACGTCGATTATAATTAAACATTGACAGAAATTATAAAAATGTAGGACCTGCAAATTCCTTTTGTCCAAATATAGAGCTTAGAGAACCTCATACATCTTCTTAGAACCTTTCTTTGTATTGTTATTGCCGCTGTTTTACATATATATATATATTTATATATATAGTCAAACCTAATGAGCCAGACACACCTACCAAGGTTTCACTTAGGCAGATCGTCAGATTCGTATACTTATATATATATATATATATATATATATATATATTTGTGTGTGTGTGTGTGATTTGGCAGCAACCTTTCTTTTAAACACAACATAGTCTTGCATATTTTCTTTTGAATTTTCTCATATTCTCTAATGAGACTTATTTGAAAATGATTTCGAAATAAGTATTTTCCGTACGATGACCTAGCGCTTTCGAACATCATTGTTCATCTTCAGGGTCAATATTTTTAGTCAAAATTACGCTACAAGATAATTGGCAAATGTTTGTTAAAAAGATTTTGACTAAAAATATTGACCCTGAAGATGAACAATAATGTTCGAAAGCGCTAGGTCATCGTACGGACAATACTTATTTCGAAATCATTTTCAAATCAAAAGTCTCATTAGAGAATATGAGAAAATTCAAAAGAAAATATGCAAGACTATGTTGTCTTTAACATTCAATAAAACTTGTTTAAAATATATATATTTATAAGCTTTTATAAAAATGAAACATATTAGATTGATTTTCGTTTATTATTTCTTTATTTGATCCTCCTGTCGGATTTCGATGATTGCTTCATCCGTCCGTTTGATAAAATAATCATCGTGTCGGATTCCGATCCATACTTGAACTAGATTTCACACACACACACACACACACACACACACACACACACATATATATATATATATATATATATATATATATATATATATATATATATATATATATATATATATATGTGTGTGTGTGTGTGTATATTCACCTTGTAATAGCATTGTTATTGTGAATAGAAGTTAAAGGCCGTTCTCTCCGTCTACATATTTATGATTCCTTCATTAAAATCATGTTTTAAGTAATTTTGAAGGACAAAACGCATTTCAATTGTGCATTTACTTTTGTCGTTTAATTGTCAACACCTTCTTTATAAAGATAATCTGTATCTACGCCGACTTCAAATATATAATAAAAATCAAACAGACATATATTTTCCGCAGAATTCACTAAAACCTATTTTCATATTTAATGATGATGAGAATCAAAAAACACAAACTCTTAGCCTGCACTATATTTCGTTCAAATTGGTATCCTAGTGAGGATCCCGTCTTGGGTATGACGATAAACCACATACACGTCCTGGGTAAGACGATAAACTACGTCCAACAGTAAGGCCTCTGATCAGGAGGTTTTGACGAGCGTGGAACTAACTCTTAATTGCTGGTGTTCCCAAGTCCAACCTGACCCGGGGAGATAGCAACTGTTAGTTTCCCAGCTATGGGCAAATATTTAACCCGTATATTGGGGTCAAAACACTATGAGTGTCTAAATATAAGTCTTAATACCTGAAATAATTTGTAAAAGAAAGAAAAATATTACCATTAATACATTATTGTCAGCAATACATTTAAGGAAAAAAAAATTACCAGCAATCCTTTTTTGAAAAGAATATTATCAGAAATAGATTTTTTAAAGGAAAAATATTACTAGCAAAATACATATTTGAAAGAAACGACATTATCGGCAATAAATTTCTTTCGTAATTAATTAACCCATTGAGGGTGATATGCCGAAAAACAAACCAAGTCAAAACCAAACCTCGTGTGAATCAAACTTAATACGGCTTGAGAATATTGACTGCTGATTGTCTTCTTAATAAATTTTGCGTTATTTTGATAATGGCGTGGTCGAAAAAGCCGAAATAATTGTATCAAATCAAGGAGAAGAAAATATCCCTACGATTACGTAAGCCGATATAGGAGCACGTGAAATCTCAAGAGAAAATATAAAATAAATCAACAGACTTCGTCAAAACTGACAATCCCTTTTCACAAATAGCAAAAAGATTTTTAAAAAATAGAACGAAAAGATCTGGCCAACAACCGATCAAGTATAAATCTTTCCACAAATGAACTGAAAGACCTCAGTTTCGTATTCAAATTTGCATGTGAATAAAACATGCGACACTCACCATAATAAAAAGAAAAAAATCACTAGCAACATGACACTGACATCGACAAGGCCTTTATGCTCTTGGTCTTAAATGCCATTTTAAAAACAACTGAAGATTAGATAACATTTCTATGAAGATGCCTGACTGCATTAAAATTGTGAATCAGTTGAAAAGAAAATGTTAATTTTATATCAAATTCAGGCGTCTACCAAATGGAATGTCTCCAAAATACGCCAACGAAGCATCCCATAATATAAAAGAAATAATCTAGGAAGATATAAAAAATTATTTAAAATTTAACAACTCCAATGCGCTGGTATGCTTCCAGAACTTTTAGAATCACAATTTTGACATGGAAAATAAACCTTCAATAAAAAAAGATTAACAAAGAGGAAGATACAATGAAATTCTCACGATCTCCAATTCCTTTATGATTAATATAAGACACACTATGTGTATATTGAAACCATGTGGGATACATAAACATTAAATAAATACGTAAGTAAAATTGAGTTGAAATAGTTAAAATTCTAATTTAAAAAATCTATAGAGATAATAATGTAAAATCAACACTTTCTATGCTTAACGGGAGTCACTTTTTTCTCGCTAATGTAGATTTTATTGACAGAGATTCTATTCTTTGAGGATGTAGATTCTTTGCCAACAATAATCAAAGTAAAACTTTTTCAATTTGTCACATATTTACCGTTCCTCTGATTTCTCACCCAAATTATATTCATATAAACGATTATCCAATCGATTTCGACGTTTGAATGTTAAAATAAATTGCAGTTGACTTTTTCATTCCTGGCGTAAGATTTAATCAATCCAATTATTTACATAGCTTCCACGATTTATCGATGTATGAGGACTGCGAGATGCAGTTTCTGGTATGGATGATGTCTTAGACCTGCTTTTTACTTGTCATAGACGATCAATCCGATCTGTTTCGTAGATCTTGATACCATTTGGACATCTGCTTCTCAACTCGTCTCCAGATCCACTGCTTCGAATCATGCTTAAAATTTATTGACTGTTGCAAGAGTATCATGGAGCTTGTATTCATACCTCAGCTTCATGCCTACCTACAATCTCGTTCCCAATATCAACCTGGAGTCTTTGGGTATCACGTCCACATTTATTCTGATATCATGACCAGTCAATCAGAGTGGCGACTGAATAAGGCAGACCTCTCAATACCATCAATCTTGTATTTGGTAAATATGTCCGCATTGGAGGTTTCAAGGATGAACATTCAGATTGATTTAAGGCGACCAATATGTCATAAATCCAATTGGGCTATATGTGACCTTTACGGGACACAAAATTCGTAGCCATACAAAAGTGATTTTGGGACGACAGCTTGTGCACCTGAATGTTTTGTATAAACATTTATAGACTTCTAGTTCTAGAGGTGATGTCGGACTTTATCAAACGTATGCGTAGCTTTTCACATTCTGTTAATTATAGTGATTGAAAGGTACACTACAGTTAACTTCACTACCAAGATATCTGTGCAATTTCACGTATTTAAGGTTCTTCACATCAATATTGATAGGTGTCTGTGAAAATGTGTGTAGGTGACTCTTGTTTCATATCTTTTATTTGTTTTAGAGTAAGGAGTGGCTGGCGATTTCTGTTTTCCTTTTTTCATTTTCTAGATCCTAATATTAAGCCCAAACTTTCATATACATTTTTCTTGTTAATAATATTAATAATAATACGTCTAACATTCAGACATGAGCGCGCACAGACATAGATACAACACACACACACACATATCGCACACATATATATATATATATATATATATATATATATATATATATATATATATATAAGTATATATATATATTTATATTACGCGAATCATTCATACGAAAAGCAGATAATGAAGTTAATGATATAAATGGCAAGAATCACTATCGCAAAAATTTTTAATAATAAAATACATTAACCTCCAATCCGAATAATCCGAATAATGTTTGCGAGAGTGAATCTTGCCATTTATATCATTAACTTCATTATCTGCTTTTCGTATGAATGATTCGCGTAATATAAATTGAACCTGCACCACATAATTGATATATATATATATATATATATATATATATATATATATATATATATATATATATATATATATATATATATATATATATATATATATGGGTGTCGGGTGAGGGGTGTATGGCTGTAAAAATCCAGATAGAATATGTGTAAAAAGACAATATGAATAAAGACAAAAACAAAACTCAAATTAGTCGATGCGTTTCATAATCTGTGGCAAATTGTCAAGCTATATTTGCCTTGGTAAATTTCCTCTGAGGACGAAACGCGACGGCTAGGATGTTTTCCTTTTGTTTTTATTCATATATATGGTTAGAACGTTCCCTTTCTGACCATGAGACCCGGGCAAGGATTTCACCATGATCGATGTTATCGGTCTGGAGGGGGACGATCCGAGCGGGTGGCAACTTTGGAAAGCGCCTGGTAACCATACCACGGGTTGACCCGTGCATTGTGAGTGAAATTGGTCAGAGGGAACACTTGGGATAGGAAATACCTGTGCTTGCACGAAGTTACAAGTCAACGTGACCGAGGGTTTGAGTGTGCTGGCCTTGTTCAGATTGTTGATCACGCTAGATAAAACGCTCTCCCCGATACTGTAACTAAGGTCTGCTCAGCATAATTTCAGTATAATCCTCAGGTCGGCTATATGGGTGTTGTACAAACACAAATGTGCCTGAGCGAACATCTGAATTAGGGATTGGCTAGACGCCCTAGTAGACGGTTATCCTCGAAATATCCCTGTTTATAAATTCCAGTTGCATAGGATGTATTTTAATTTTGTACAAGCTTTCATCTGTGCATACAGACATCATCAGGTATGAAAATATATTTGTTTTTTACATCAAATTTTAATTGACTGAAAAACCTACCAGTACAAAAGAATTCTCCTATTACCATATTAGTACAAAAACGCACAATCTTAAAATTTAAAAATTCAATTTCAGCGCGCTCCAACATTTCTTACAATTAACAATAATACATTTCTAAAAATCATATTTCGGATTGCATCTATTCTTTCGTTGTATTGTTATTACCTGGATGTAAAAAACAAATATATTTTCATACCTGATGATGTCTGTATGCACAGATGAAAGCTTGTACAAATTTTTTTAAAATACCTTATGCAACTGTAATTTATAAACAGGGATCATAACATTCATCTACAGGTTCGGGGTTAATGTAATTTATTAAATTAGTTTGCGAAGATGTATTCTTGCCATTTATATCATTAACTTCAATATCTGTTTTTTGTATGAATGATTCATGTAATGTAAATTGAACTGCACCACATACTTAATATATATATATATATATATATATATATATATATATATATATATATATATATATATATATATATATATATAGCGACTGACTCATCTAAATATTACAATTAGGCAGACAATATTATGGATAATTTTTAACATTCTTCTCTTAATGAATGAATGGACGAAACTTGGACTAAAAAGATTATATTGCCACAAATATGTTAGTTTAGAAACTCTAACTGTAAAACAAACCTTACCATTTAAACGAGCTTGAACACTAGGAGAAATGCATAACTATTCCGGATACCACTGCCGATTTTATTTTCCAACTGCCATACATTTGGAGACAAAGTGACGCTGCTGAAACAAACTATATCAGTTGGCGAAGATACTGTCGTGCCAGCGAAGATCAACCTCACCACGTGCGTGACAAGCCAAGACTTACTGGCGCTGCTTGAAGTGACCTTCGTTATTGAAGCACCACGCGACCTTTCTTCAGGCATGCATAGATCACTGCTGGCCCTCTCGTGGTGTGGTTCGACCAATGAAGGTCGGTGGTGCGAAGATCGAGTTCTGGGAAACTGAAAGAAAGGAAATCTTTCTATTTTTTCGACTCGGGCTACGCGGGAGACAGATTTATCAGCACACGCGACCTCATCATTGACTGAGAGAAACATTAGTAGACACATCAAGTCAGCTCAACTCCGAAAGCTATTCTCACGAGACACTAACGCATACATACATATATATATATATATATATATATATATATATATATATATATATATATATATATATATATATATGTATGCAACATAATTTATACATACTAGTGATACAAAATCATATTTCACCTTCTATATTTTCATAGAACTTATTCGCTTTCACATAGATATTATAGGATCCCACGATATAAATGGTCCGTGTTTTTTGCTAAACTTGTTTTGTTTTTCGCAAAATATTTAATAAAATATAAACATTTTCATCTTATTTCCTCTAGGATTTCTTTGTCTTGATTATTACTCGAAATTATATAAATATGTCTTTGTCTGTCTTTGTCTCTTTCGATCCGTCTCTCTCTGTACATAGAAAGAGAGTGAGGAAGAGAGGGTGAGATCTATATATATATATATATATATATATATATATATATATATATATGTAAAGTGAGTGATATCATTATTCGTCCAAAAATTGATGGCCGATCAAAAAATAAATCCTTCACTTACTCTACCTATGCTTAATGTATCAATAATATGAAAAGAATTGAAAAGAAAACCTTTCATTTGAACAGGAGTAGATGTATATCCTTTTTTAGCTGTTTAGGATTGGGTCTTTAGTTACTTCTTATGTTTTCTCATTCTTTTTCGCTCCGAGTACCCCCTTGCATCTTAGCGGCATTATTGCGTTCGTTGGGGTGATTTGATAAAAGAAAAATGAGACAGCTCGGACACGATTCCGTATATTATCAGCGTTTACTAAAGACCAACCTCTGCTCACAACAATCCTGCATGAAGTTTTGTTTAATGCATTATGGGTAATCTGTTTCACATATGTTTCGAAACTTTTGTAGATAGATTAATGCATCTGTATGTGTTGTAGAGCCGAACTCAGGCTGCTTCCTGCTCTCCCATTTTCTGTGAAATGGAAAGCCCGTACTTATAAATCTGGCAAGTAGATATACAGGTTGTTCATAAAGTTCGTGAGCACTTTAAAAAATGTATAACTTTATTTGTATTTGCGATAGAAATAATATGTAAAATAATGTTATAAAGTTTAATGTACTTAATCTTAAGTATAGCTAAAATATCTAATGTGATTTCAGGCATTATTACTGAAAATCAGTTGGCAAATGTTTTTCGTGAACTGCAAAAAAGTATTACCCTTTGTATTGCTAATGATGGAGGACATGTGGAAACTTAAATAAAATTTCTATAAAACTTTAAAAGATTAAAGGTTTACTTCTTTCTAAATTTTTTTACAAATTATTTCTATCGCAAATACAAATAAAGTTATAAATTTTTTAAAGTGCACACGAACTTTATGGGCAGCCTGTATTAGAGTAAGATTTGAGGAGCACTTGACTTACATAAGTTGTTTTTTTTCTGTTCTAGGTATCATTATTTAATAACCTTTCTTCTTTGTTTTCCTCATCTTGTCTTCTGTTCCTTTGATACACTAACTACAGCCTTCCTAATGCTGGGCTATTTTGGACAAAGGCAACATTACAACAGTAGATAATAGCTCTATCTGTAACACTAATTTCTTATGTAACTGAACGTTTTAAAATGTTTCTTCATGCTCTCAGATTTTAGCATCTGACAAGATAAAAAAAAGCCGACACATATATATAAACAATATTATTTGAACAAATCATTGCGCACTGGGAAAAACTTATTGTTCCGAATTCGACAATTACTTTAATCTTAATTCGAAAGATCAAATGTCAAGTTGCAATATTAAATTACCAACGTAATATATCATCATTACGCTCCCTTGATTTTCCGCTATGCCGCGTTTGTCTCCAGCGGCACTGTTTGTTCATTATTCACACCAAAGCAGATTTAATTCTTGTTAAATCTGAATCTTACGAATATCATCATGAATACATCTGTCAAGATACATAAAAATTTAATCATTATATATTTTTTCTTCCTGCCTATTCGTAGTCATAGGTGGTATTTATTAAATTAATAATTTCAATTCTTATTCCCCGAAACTGTTCAACTTCATTCATAAATTACTTTTACGTTTGCTATTTATAAAACACTACACGATCAAACTGCTCTATAAAACGTTGAGTTTTGATT
>OZ038477.1:12214936-12317436 GCA_964036315.1 Acanthosepion esculentum
AATAGTTTTCATTTATGATTACACAGAATCACATTCTTGCTATTCGAATTATTTCAATAATTTATTGGTAATACTATTTTAGATTAACATCATATACAATGCAACGGTTAAATGAATTATTCACGAGTGATATATGCTTTCTTCCTGATGGTCAATGTAATTCAGTTGAAAATATTATAGTTGCCTTTCTCTATCTAAACTGTTGGCAATATATTATCACTATATATATAATAAGCGTATTAAAACTGTAATATTCACTTTAATTCCAAGCTACTGACAATCATCATGTACACTAACACACACAGAGACACACGCGTGCGCGCAAACAGACACACATATAGTGTAATATTACATATTACTGTTTTCAAAGCTTGTTAAAACGTGACAATCATATGTTTAACTAAGTTACACGTTGATCACGCACGCGATAAAGTCCGTCTGTGGTTAGATACAATCGATTTTCAGACGCTTAAAATGAAATCAGTTCCATTATCCGGGTAGTGTTTGGAGCTACGAGCAGTGATTGTCATCATCCCGCCTCCCTCGAGAAGGATAATGGAAAAGTCGTTGCCCACGAAGTAAAATTATGTACGTGAATACAGATTGGATTAAAATAATAATGTAAAAACTTAACATAATGCGTTTTTTTCCTCAGGATATTAAGCACTGAATTATATATATATATATATATATATATATATATATATATATATATATATATATATATATATATATATATGTGTGTATGTATGTATGTATGTATGTATATATAAGTACATATATATATATACATGTATATATATACATATATATATATATACATGTATATACATATATATATGAATATATATATATATATATATATATATATATACATGTATATATCTATATATATATATATATGTATTTTTGTCATCCACAGACAGACTGTTTCGCTGTTTCACAGCTCATCAGTGTGGCTAGACGTCCGGTTGCCTCTAGCTAGGATCGAAACCCGACTGAATTTGCGTCAGACCGAACTTCTCTGACTAAGCCGTCGGTACGGGATGAAGGTGAATTTTAGCGTGATTATTTTTAGATTCGGATAAACACACAGTGACTGACAGTGACTCAACTCTTCTCGATGAGTCGTGCAGTATTAGCTTAAATGGTCACTGTTTACAAATTCACACCTCAAACCAGAGGGCTCAACCGAAATTAATTTTTCAGGAGCTATATATATATATATATAATTATATATATATATATATATATATATATATATATATATATACATACATACATATATATATATATATATATATATATATATATATATATATATATATATATATATATATATATATATAATGGATTCCGCGGAATCTGGAAGATCAGAAACTAAATCCTGAACAGAGGTAAAGCGACAGAGCCAACTATTATAAATAGCACCGTGGTCATATCTTTCTTGACAGAAAAGACAGGCAAGCTCTTCGCCTCGATCTTTGTTTCTACCTCAACGTTAGATAACAAAGCAATCCTCTCCCCCACTTTCTCACATCTCACTGAGCACACTTTCAGTAATATTTTCATTACAGCACAAGATGTCTCTAGATTTATCAAAACCGTTGACACTAATAAAGCCATTGGCCCAGACGAAATCCCAGTGGTTGTCCTTCAGAATATCAAGACAGAATTATCCCCGACCATAGCGAAGTTATTCAACCGCTGCTTGAAGGATAAATCCTCCCGAAGCGTGCAGAGGTTGTCAGACGTATGCACGGTCGTCAAGAAGACAGGTGGGATGTCTTCCCTTTCCCAATATAGGCGCATCAATTTCTTCAGTATAATCAGTAAGATTTTCGAGTCTATAATAATCAAGAAGGTCATCGTGCAACTAGATAAGAACTGCCTCTTCAGCGGCAAGGTGTACGGGTTTCGATCAGCCCGATCCACTGCTGATAAAATAGCTACAATTACTCACCGAATTTGTGAGGCTCTTGACGACAAACACACCTTAAAGATATTCGACATGGTGTAATACAAAGTTTTGCTACACAAGCTCACCTGCTGTAGAGTCACTGGTAGGGTCTTCCCGAATAAAAAATCATTCCTAACAGGTGAAGGTAATTATTAATGGACAATAATACGATAATCTGGCGGTCAACGCAGGCTTCCCCCAGGAGTCACTTCTCGGACCACAATTCTTTTTGATTTTAATTAATGATCTGCCAAAAAAACGTACTCAGATTATTTGTAAACATTTAAGCAGATGATACGACTATATACGGGTGTACCGCTAAAACTCTTGATGAGCAGCGTTTGGCAAAATTGGCTGGTTACATTCAATACCTCAAAAACCAAACGTTACTTTCCTTCATCGGCGATCGAACCCCGATCTTCCGTCAGTTACGCTGAACTGATGTCCACTCAGTGAGTCACCGCCCCCTTTGAGAGTCATAAACACACACCTGACGTGAAATGGTACTCCTACATACGATCTAATAATGGTCGGTCTCTTGTACCGCTCTAGTAAGTACCTGACTCTTAATGCTATCATCTAACTTTACAAAAGTCAGATTAGGCCGTTGTCGTATTAGGCCGTTGTCGTATTAGGCCGTTTTCGTATTAGGCCGTTGTCGTATTAGGCTGTTGTCGTATTAGGCCGTTGTCGTATTAGGCTGTTGTCGTATTAGGACGCTGTCGTATTAGGCCGTTGTCATATTTAGGCTGGAGCTGACCAGTCCTCACTTTCTAGTTACGATAGAGTTGAACAGCGTCTGCGAATTCTTTTAGAAGGCGAATTGTTATCCACCGTGCAACTTCAGTCTTACAAATGAGATATTTCACATTTCTGGCTGCTCTATCGCTACCTCTACGGAAAGTGCTCTGACTGACTGCATTACTAGGTTCCGGCAGGTCAAACTTACACGGCTTGGTCCCGCCAAGCAACTTATTGTAGTAAAGCACCTACATTACCACCGTATTTCATCGGTGGGAATCAGTTTCATTTGAACAGCTTCATCCTGTGAACCCCTGCTCTGTGGAAGCTACTCGCAAACTTTTTAATTACTCAATCACAATATTAACCCTTCAAATTCTAGGGTTAACAAAGGAGAAACCTCTGAACATGTATCTTGCGTTTCTACAGTTTATCATTGAACAAATTCGGGCGTCAATATTTATAAATATTAAAATTGAAATTTCGTTTCAATTTAAGTATATCTACAAATATTAGTTTAAAGTAGGTTTTTCCGCCTTTAACATTAATGCTATTTTAAATAACATGACGCTAGTTCAAAAATAAACTACTGTGGCTACAAATATTTCCCTTAACAAAAAGAGCATTCAAAGATTAATGGAATCCAGTATTTAAATCTGTGCCGTAAAAAAATCATATAATTCAAAAGAACAGGAAGTGTGATATTTTGTCGTTAATATTATTGTAAAAATGATTTAAAAGAAAATAAAAAAAAATACATTTACTTCCTGTATCTCAGTTAAGTGATGTCAAAATATATCAATGTTTACCAACGACGGGCGCATGCGCCAAATGTGGGACATGGTGATATTTTGGTGGTGCATGCATAGGATTTACACCTTTCTGTTTACTATACCAACGTGATCTCAAATTTCATAGGGCATTATTAATTCATAATTAAAATGATCAAAGTGTATTACAGAATAAGCTTTCGTTCAAATATTTTATATTTCTGCCTTTCATTTTTCTATTATATATATTTTGAAATTATATATTTAATTGTCTTTTGTTTAGCTTAGTTTTTGTTTAGATGCCAAGTTAATGGGCTTTTAAGCTTCCTTCACGTGAATTGCAGTAAAAACTTGAATATATAAGAATTAAATATTACAAGGGTCACCAGACTTTTAGAAATACCAAAATGGGACATGACCCAAAATCGCCTGGGTACAACTGATCTATATAAATAGATAGACACCTTCAGATCTGTTTAAATAATGTAGAGTATTTGGGGAAAATTAAAGAATCTACAAAAAATTATATATTTATATTAACGAAACTCACTGAACCGACGCATACCAGATAGTGAAATGTGTTTTGTTTTAAATATCAGATGACTATGAAAATTAGAATAAAGAAATTATTGCTGAATTGGCAATAATTTTCTGTGTTTGTTAAGATAAGCAAGTTTTAACATGACTTGATATTAATAGCTAAGACGGAATAAATGGGGGAAACTATTTGTGAGATAGGCACATTTAAATTTTGATTTTGTTCCGTTAAAATTACATTTATTTCTGCATCACATTTAATATTTTATGTTATTTCCTCATTAAAAACATTATTTTTTTTATATGACCAGCGTTAGATTTCTAGAAGAAATCCCGAATTTTAGGGAAAGGGAAACAAAATGACATCTTAATAAAATGTGAAACTGGATCCTAAAACCTCCTTTATAGAACGCATTCAAAGCAGACAGAAAAAGATAAAAGGAAAAAAAATTCGAAGACTTTTTTTTTTCAGAAAAGAAATACGCTTCGGATTCAGCGGAAGTTGTAGTAAACAACATTGTCCTATATTTAGATAATAGCCTTTCATACGAAATGATTATTGAAAATATTTCTATAATGGTCCCTGTATCATTAATATTCAAATCGTCATTTTTTTTAGAATTTCAATTTTCACTTTTTTTACTTGTTCTTTCTTTTTCAAGATTACCTTTTGTCTAATGTTTTATTTATTGTAAATCTTTTGCGACCTACAAAATATCAGATTGTATTATTTTATCAAATATAGACATTCGCGAAAAATCGACGACTACCACTCACGATGATCATTATTTCTTTTCCCCTCAATTTAATAAGGTTTCCATTTCGTGATTGCTTCTTTATTCGATTACATTTATATTACTGACTGATTTTAATAGCATCAAAATGTAGATAAAACGTGGCAGATGCTTGCAGATAGTCGCCCTAAAGGATATCAACTAACCTTATTTTAAATTAAAAAAGACAGACGTAAGCTCACAAGGGCACACACACACACACACACACACACACACACACACACACACACACACACACACACATATATATATATATATATATATATAGGTAGATATATATATATATATATATATATATGTATACACGAACGTATAGAATGGGGCCATTGCCTGATACAGTTATTGACTGAGATTTTATCAGATAAAACTATATTTTTTTCTAGTTGATTAATGCAGACAGAAGTCTATTTGAAATAAAAGAGGACATAATAAAAGTGAAATATTGAAATATTTCCCTGTAAATTGAATGTAATTTTCAAAAATATTATCGGGAAATACTGATGTTTGCAAATACATATATTTACTTCCCCATACATAACACACAGACACAGTCACACGCAGGCGCTCACACACACACATATAAAAATATATATAGATATACACGTTTTATTGAATATGACTGAAAAGGTGCACCTTGTGTGTCATATACAATGAAAAGTGCACGAAAGAAGGATTGCTCCCTAAATACACACACACACACACACACACATATAAATACATATATGTGGGGGTATGTGTGTGCGTGTGTGTATGTATGTATGCGTGTGTGTGTGTTTGTGTGTGTGTGTGTGTAGTACGGGGCTCTCTGTGTGTTTATAGATATGCAAGGGGCGATGGGTAAATTGCCGCCATTTCCTATTTTTAATTTCACCCATGAGCGTTCTTTGTTTTTGTCAACTGCACAGTATAGTAATGTCGGTTGGTCAGGGTAAGTATGAAAAAGAGCAGCATGACGCAATTCACTCCGCCAGAAATTTGGAAACGGCATGCTCTATTGCTTTGCATTCGCACTGAAAGCTCCAATATGAACATTTCAGTGTGTTTAGGTGTCAATCTGAGGACAGTGCAGATGATTCGGAAAGATTTGGCTGAGTCTAATGGTGACGACGAATGTGTTTGGAATGATGACTAGTGATAGAGACTTTATGCATCCATCCATCTTCGCACAAGACCTCAGATTCAACACTGAGGCCTACATCAAGTGCCTTGAGGAGGTACTGCTGTGCAGCTCAAGTGGGTGGCGCTTGGAATACACTAATTGTAACAACAGGAATCTGCACATTGCCACACGAAGAGGAGAACCCATTCCTGATTGAAAAACAATTTCTGTGGCCACATCGGCTCTTAAATCTGGCCTCCTAACTCCCCAAATTTTAACCCCCTTAATTATTATGTGTGGCGCAGTTGAGTGATAGACCAATTGAATTCGCTATAAACACCAAAGATTAACCTTAAACAATGGAGGCCGTACAGAAAAGTCGCAGGAGATTCCGAAATCGTCTGGAGACCGTGGCTGAAGCCAAAAAAGATTTTATGAAATGAATTTACTGTTTTGTATTTCAAGATATTACAGGGTAATGTTGGTAAATATATCAGTTAAAATGAGATGTCAGTGTTATTTTCATTTTGGCTTAATTTAGACGACAATTTATCCATCGCAACCTGTATATATACATGCACATATACCTTGCATTTAATTTAATCATTTTGTCTGAATTAACTCATATTTTCAGTTCGTTTCTCATACATCTATATATATATATATATATAATATTAAGCAGCAATCCTTCGTTTATGCATGTTTCATTAAAGATTATGGACAGTTTTTACACACTCTTTGACCAGAAAAGAAAGCTCTTGTTAGAACACAAGAAAAATTAAATAAAAGCTTAACCTCAGTACCTTGTTTGTCGTTTTTAATGAAATATGCATATATATATATATATATATATATATATATATTTATATATATATATATATATATATATATATATATATATATATATGGTATATCAAAAAATACTTTTACAAACTTTCAAAACGGGATCCTCTCAACAAAACAAGGACAAAATCAATATAAACATATATCCGCAATCCTACGTTTTGAGTTTTTAAATTTAAATCATATTTCAGGTAGATCTATTGTAGTGTAGACTAGGTTACATTTGTCATTCGTGCACATTTGTAGTTAGTTGGTCTTCAAAGTTTGACGCCTGTAGAAATGAGTTAGCTGTCCTTTAACAATGGCAGGATATTCATATTGTGAGCAGGCAGACCGGACATTGACATACGGCTGCTCGAATGCTAATCGAGCGAATCTGCAAGATTTTATGAGATTGAATTTTCAGACCGAAGTCACCCTAGCCATACACTCCTTGCTGCTGTTCCGTGTCGTGTTACTGAGGCAAGATTCGTGGAACCACTCACTATGGCTCGATGAAGACCAAGATATGCTCAACGCCTGACCACCAAATACATATTTTGCAGGCTGTCGGAAACGATCTAGTTATCAGCACACCTAAAATACCCGAACATGGAGGGTATTTCAAGTACAGCTCCTGTATCAGAATAATTTGTTGCAATGTGTGCATGGTCTTTCTCTGATCACTCTCTACGGGAGAGGTTTTGCCGATGGTTCATTGCACAAACTGCCGGTGCTTTGTTTTGTTTTAGGCTTGTTCACGGAGGACGCAACATTTGGAACAGATAGAATAACCCTTTTACACAACCATTTGTGGGCGAAGACCCATGGCACAATAGATGCTAGACACCAACATGTGTTTACGGTTAATGTAGACTAGAATTGTAGATGACTGTCTGGTAGGTTTATCTGTTCTCCCAGCACGTCGTTACAGGTGCTGCCTGCAGGGATTGAATTTCGATCATACTTCTAGACCTGCTAGCCCATTTATTCTGATTCTTTGCGATGCACTGCTTGACATCTACCATGAAAGATGGATAGTTAGATGAGGACATCTGTTGGACCACCTAAAACTATTAGGTTATGCAGCAGGCATTTGTAATGTAGAAATGTTTCATAAACGTAACGTGGTGGCCTGCAAAATCATTCGACACCGTATGGAAGTATCTGAAAGGGTCCGCCAGTCAATGATCCGACGGGTGCATGCGTGTGTAGAAGCAAGCGGACGAGATTTGGAGCAATTGTTATGAGTTGGTGTCCTGTTCAACGATGTCCTTTTCGCTATATGTTTATATAGACATTTTACCTTGTTTTGGTGTCAGGAACCCGCCCCTAAATTTGTAAAACTATTTTGATGAAACATACATATAAATATATATATATATATATATATATATATATATATATATATATATATATATATATATAAATGTGTGTGTGTGTGTGTGTGTGTGTACTAACAAAGGCGATTGTTGAATAGTATCGACAACTTTCCCCTACCCAAATTCTCTTAATCTGTTTTTCCCATTTCCGATCAAGTTGCCTTATGTCAAAAATATCACTGGCAACCTTTTCAAAATTTATCTTTATGTGTCTTGTTCCTTCAAGACGATGGAAATCCTGCCTATCTACATGACCTTTGTAGCTCTGAAAATTGTCTTTTCGTCATCTCTTCAAAACCTGCCTCGCCATCAATTCACTCAAAATGGCCATGTAGTTCCCGTGTTGTTTTTCTATGTTCCCCGTGTCTTCAATCTATCCAGTGAATATCAAAATTTTCTAAGCCCCCTATCCTTTTTAGAAATATCAAATGTCTCTTCCTTTTATTATGTGATTCCCTTATTTCTAGAACGCCAACGCTGTTCACACGGTCGTTCCATCATATTCTAAGCATCCTTCTGTAAAAGCACATTTCTGTTGCTCCTTCATCTGTTGCTTATGTGGGTAAGATTGCCGCTGGAAATAATTTTTACTTCACTCAGAATACAGTGCTATTCGATAAAAGTGACTCTCCTGAATATTTTTACTTAAAAAATTTTCCCCTATAGTTTTTTGGGTCAAACTAATTTTTAATCTTACTAATATAAAGACCCCCTTCCCGACCACCTAGTAAAAAGTTTACTCACCCTAAGGTATTCTATTGATAATTATAATTTTGGATATAAATGAGATTTAGGAAAAAACTGTTTGTTAAAAAAAAGTGACTCACTTATTTCCTGCATCTAGTAATCAATAGAAACATAACGGAACAACTTTAAATAAAGAATAATAGAGGTATAATTTATTTATAATAGGTAATATAGTTCGAAATATTTAATAATCTATGGGTCCGCCTTTATTTTGAATAAACTTTTCAACGCTTTTTGGCATTGACTTGATTAGTTTCTGGCAAATTTCATCTCCAAGCATTGAATTCCATTCGGATATGAAATTCACAATCAAATCCTCTTTGTTGCTCAACTGCTTTCTCGAGAGCCTGTACTTTATAATACTCCATATGTTTTCTATGGCGTCGAGGTCAGTATATTGGGGCGGCCATGTCATAACACTCACCTGCTTCTCATCAATATATTCCTTCGTCAATTTTGATTTATGATAGGGGGAATTATCCTACATAAAAATGAGCTTGGTGGGGTCGATTTGCACCCTTTCAGCAGAAGGGAGCAGACAAGACTCTAAAATTCTCTTGTACTGCTCGCTCCTGAGGGTCTTTTCAATAGGTTTTAAGAAACCAGTTCCATGAAAAGAAAAGCATGCCTAGAACATTATACTGAACGGATGCTTGACAGTACTAACTGCTAAATCCAAAGTTTAAAGCTTCTTCTTCGGATTTTAGATCGCTTATCCGTTGAATTTAGCTCAACTTTCGTTTCATCGGAGAAGAGAACATTTAGTAAAAAAAATCAGGTGTGTCACTTTTATCGAACAGCACTGTACTTTAGGTGTACATGTTGAATAGATCTGTTGAGAAGACACGTAATTGTAATACACTCCTTTCTAATTTTGCATATTTACTGAATCCATTTTCTCTGCGTCTAGAGGTGAATTTCTTTCAGTATTGAATCTGGATTACTCTAATATCCTTCCAAAATATGTCAATGTTACCTAACAGTTCTAACATTCCGTTATGACATACTTTTTCAAACGCTTTTGTATATTCTATGTAAGAGACATACACCACCTACATTTGTATTGTTCTTTCTAATAACATTCTGACCATAATTATCGCATTCCTTGTTCGATTGTCTTTAACGAAACTGCACTCTTCTTGACCTATGCCCGGTATAATTCCGCTGCTCGCTCTATACATCAGAATTTGGATGATAAATTTTGTTACCTGGCTAATTAGATTCATTGTCGTTGGAGTTCACATTCATTTGCACATGGCTTCTTAGTCAGTGCTATCTAAATACGTTTACTTAGGAAGTCACCATTATTGTAGATTTAATTTAACATTTTTGTAATCTTGTGTATGCTGAAATCATCTAAGATGGGCCAGCATCTCCATTACAATTCCGTCTGACCCTGATGTATTCGATTACAACTGGCTTCTTAAACAATGCTAAGAAAAGTCATTTTCCCCCGTATATCACCCCTTTTATATTTTATTTAATATGTCTGCAATATTTTCTATGCCGACATCATCTAAGGTTGCCATCATCTCAATTATAATTCAGTCTGGCCCAGTCACTATGTTTTTTGTTCAATTTGGCCAATACCAATTCTACTTTAGATTTAATATTCTCGAACCGTCGATATTTCAGTGTATTGCTGTATGTTCTCTGTGGCCCCTTTTTATTTTATATCTCCTGCTCATGAGCATGTGTTATTTGTTCTTTATTTTTTGTATGGATCATTCTTATTGAACCTGACTGCATTTATTTCTAGTTTCTTCATATATTCTCTGCATTCCCTTTGCCATTCTATTTCTTTTTCTGCATCATTTGAAGAATTTCATCTCTCACCCATCCTTTTCTTCTTAGTTTATTTTTCTTTGGGATGATCTAGATTGTTGATGATAATAAAGATTTTCCTGTCCTGGGTAAGACGATAAACTACGTCAAAAAGCAAGGTCTCTGATAAGGAGAATTTGAAGAGTGTGGAACCATATCTTATTTGCTGTTGCTCCCAGGTCAACCCTTTCCCGGGGACGTAGTCCCTGTTAGGGTCCCAGTTATGGGCAAATAATTAAACCCCAAACTGCAGTCAAAACGCTATGAAAGTTTAAAAATAAGTTTTTAATACCAGCAATACGTTTTTGTAAAAATATTACCAACAATTAATTTTTGAAAAAAAAATATTACATATTACATTACCAGTAATATATTTAAAAATTACCAGCTATACATTTTTGAAAAAAAATATTAACAGCAATAAAAATCTTGTCGGAAGTAAATAATGCATTAAAGTTGATATGCCGTAAAACAAAATAAACCAAACCAAACCTGAAAAAATTTATTTTGCCTACTTGCAGTTTCAGTTTTCTTATAGCCATTGTATACTAGTTTAACACTGTCTCCAAATTCCTCCTTCACATTCGGATCCTACAGAAGTCTATGGTATTGCAATGTAGAGGTTAGCTTGGCCCTCTTCAAATACCGTAGTTTATCTTTAAGTTTAAATATAACGAAAAGGTTGTCACTCACACAGTTGATATGTTTTGCAATGTAAAACTGCATTCTTGAATCTTTATTGATATATATATATATATATAGTCGGTTTGATGTGTTCCATTCTCCGAATGAACTTCTCCATGTCTATATATATCTTGAGTTCCCTTTTCAATTACATATTGTCTACTACCTGATCATTCGCTGTGCACCATTGAACCCATTTTTCACCGCACGCATTACGAGGTCCTAATCCGCATATTTCAACTATAACATAATATCTCTCCTTGCTTACTTTGGTATCCAGGTCTCCCATGATGATTTTAATTTCTTATATTTTGCATCGAGCTTTGACGTTGAATATCGTTCATTAAAACTTTTCAATTTATTCTTTTCTGTTTTGTGCTGTGAGTGAAAAAATAATTATGATGAATATTTTGAAAGGCATTCCAACTGTTTAATTACAAGAATACCTTCAGTTATTTAACAGTATCCCAGAACACATTTCTTTGAGTATTGTTCTAATACCAGTCCTACAGCTGTTTCATATTTCGCCCAGCCTTCATATGGAGTGTTATCAATGACGAAATCTCATTTCACAAACGCCTAAATTATTGACATTTAACCTCTTCATTTCCTGTTTTATATATTATAAATTGGTTGTGTGATCTGACATTAAATGTCCCAAGATTTATTTGTTTTGGATGGGAACAGTCGCTGGGTCAAGTTCCGGTTACACCTGTCGCTCATGTCTTCAGTTATGGGCGAGGGGTCAATTCCAAGAAACACTGGATGACAGTCAGATTGCATATGTCTATTCTTACCAGACTAAAAATACGTTATCCAGTAAGATTCGAACTTGCCCCTCCCCCCTATCAGGAGAATCCGTCGTTAGATCCCACGAGCTTCTAACAGCCTTGTTCGCGAAGAGCATCGTTAAATACATGTCGGAATAATGAATAAAAAATCTATTATGTGTACATATATATATATATATATATATATATATATATATATATATATATATATATGTGTGTGTGTGTGTGTGTGTGTGTGTGTGTGTGTGTGTATATATGTGTGTGTGTGTGAGAGAGAGAGATAGATAGAGATAGGATAATGAAAAATAAGAAACGTTTGGCAATCTAATATGTTTCCCTTTTATTAAAGATATGATCCCATTAGGTGAAAACTAGGAGGGTCGTACCTGGCTCATTAGGATTTATTTGGTCAATTTAACGTAATCATCGTTTAACTTATTACTCGCGTTTTTATTTTTCTTCGTACCAGAAATTTAAGGTACTGGGCGATTTCTTTCGCCCAGTTCGAAGGTTTTTGGTTATTTCATTTTTTTTCAAATCTTTTTTCCTCGGATGCCAATTTGTTTGAAAATTGTACCCTCCAGGTTTTTTCACCCACCGAGTTTAAATAGATTTACATTACATTACATACACAGACACGCATATGCATATATATATAATCGTCAAATCCAGTCTGGAGTTTGCAGGCGCTCTTTCTTAGCCAGTTTCTAAATACACAGAAATGCATATATATATATATATAAATATATATATATATATATATATATATATATATATATATATACTCTCCTTTGAATGGAACCTGGGATATATATATATATATATATATATATATATATATATATATATATATATATATATATATATATATGCATTTCTGTGTATTTAGAAACTGGCTAAGAAAGAGCGCCTGCAAACTCCAGACTGGATTTGACGATTGGTTTTCATGAATTCAGAGTGAAAGTGCGCAATATACGAAATATGAATTAATGGTATCGAGTAGTGTTTTCCGTGTGGCTACAGACAGACGATTTGATAGAAGAGAAACAAATATAGGAAAATAAAAAGAAAGTTGATTGAGGAAAAGGAAGTGGATTAAAGAAAAGGAAAGCCTTCAATTACCGCCGTTAGGAAACGTGATTATTTGGAATTGGTAAAGACAAACACTTAAATAAATTCCTCCGGGTTTGCAGCTATGAGATAGAAAACGACCACGGGATTAGAAAATAGAGCCTCTGCGATGAGATGGACGAGAAAAGAAGGATTTAGATGGAGATAAATGTCTTGCTTAAAAGAAAGTGAAGATTATCCGAAGCGATGGATTAAGAGAAGGCAATAAGCGTATAAAAATGTGAGTGATTCATTCAAACACAAAGGAAGAAACATATAAAATGTGTACGCATGACACATAGATAAACACTTACAGGCACACACACACAGAGACACACACATACACACACACATAAATATATATATATATATATATATATATATATATATATATATATATATATATATATATACATATATATATATATAAGTGATTGCATTATTTATGTATATTAATATATATATATATATATATATATATATATATATATATATATATATATATATATATATATATGTATATATAGGGAGAAAGAGATTTATTACTTCAAATGTTAGATTTTGTTTTCACATTTGAA
The DNA here is from genome assembly GCA_964036315.1 of Acanthosepion esculentum. Lineage (NCBI taxonomy): Eukaryota > Metazoa > Mollusca > Cephalopoda > Sepiida > Sepiidae > Acanthosepion > Acanthosepion esculentum. Next base: position 12,228,776 of record OZ038477.1, read on the forward strand.
TACACTATCCGTGTTTTTGGTCAATGTGTTTATTTCGTCTACCGGCCTAGCTAGGCTTGCAATTTAAAAAAGAAAAGAAAATAGGCCCATTTATTTCTATATTATCTGTGCACTCAATAATACCAAAAAAAAAAGTTGGCATGGAATATTTATATTTCCATATATTATATATATATATATATATATATATATATATATATAATTCTTCAAACATATATACAGAAAAAAAGTAAACTGGTTTTATCATTAGAGCACACACAAACAGACACGCACACAAATATATATATATATATATATATATATATATATATATATATATATATATCGCCTGACGATTGCACTAGTCGCCTGACGATTGCACTAGCATGAAACAGACTGTCGCCTCTAAGTGCTAACTTCCATTTCCACTTTTATATTTACACACGCTCTATCTCTGATATTGAGCACTTTATCCCATAAATATAGCACACTTTAAGACTATATTTCTGCATATATATATATATATATATATATATATATATATATATATATATATATATATATATATACATACACATTATATATATATATATATATACATATTATATATATATATATATATATATATATATATATATATATATATATATATATATATATATAAACAACCCCGCCATATATATACACACACATATATATATATATATATATATATATATATATATATGCAAACGATTTAGCTAATACATTTGATCATTTCGTACATGGGAAAATAACTTTTCCCTGAACTTATTAATGCAAATATATGTACTAAATATGCACTTATGCTAAATGAATTTGCATTGATACGTCACTACATTCCCCTGGACGAAATGATAATCTGTATGAGGTAAATTTTTGTTTATCATCAGTTGTAATTCACTTATATGTCCTATAATAAATATATATTGCGCCCTCTATGGTGGATCAGTTTTCATATTTTATATGAATAGGGTGTACTTGGATTATTTACCCACGGATTTTTCTGGTATATATATATATATATATATATATATATAAATATATATATATATATATATATATATATATATATATATATATAAAATATATATTTTAAGATGATCTATATTTATATTATTTATTATTTAAGATGTGCTATATTTATATATTATATATTATATTTATATTTATATATCTATATTTATATTTATATATCTATATTTATAAATTTATATTTATTTGTTATATTTATATTATTTATTATTTAAGATGTGCTATATTTATATATTATATTCATATATTAAGATGTGCTATATTTATGGGGTAAAGTGCTCAATATCAGATATAGAGCCTGTGTAAATATAAAAGTGAACATAAAAGTCAACACTACAGCGACAGTCTGTTTCATGCTAGATGCAATGGCCTGACGATTGTATCTAGCATGAAACAGACTGTCGCCTGTAAGTGTTGACTTCTATGTTCACTATATATATTAGCAGACAATTGTAGTCTAACGGCAATGCTACAAAAACTTATCAAGCAGGCACTGTCCAAAACACAGAAATTTGGGGGAAATTTTCATTAATAATCTGTATATTAATCAAGTTGTTAACCTTGCGACTTCCATCTCCATGCATTTGTAGTAAACTTCGATCTTCGTTCCATACTCTCCTCTTGACACGATTTCCTGTGCTAATATAGTTTCCGTGAATTCTTTTTTCTTTAATTGATTCATATATTTCTTACTGACACTTTTTTTTATATTCCTCTATCTCATCATGTAACCGGGGTGTGCAGGCCATGCTTCCTTAGATTTGTTTATTCTCGACATATAACCTCTCCCCAGGGTAGATCATATAACGTCGAAAACAATTAACATTATTTTCTTCACTTTTGCTATGATCGGAATTTCTGTTATCATGAATCATTTTTTTTCTATCTGATTTTCTGGGAATAGAAGTTATTTATATAATCATATGTAAATTATTTCCCCCTTACATTGTTGTTATAACAACAATTTTTCAGTTGTTGTGCCCTCTGCTTTTCATCGGGTGATAATCAACCCGTGTAACGTTAATTTACTATAAAGTAGGTTGATTTTTCTCTGTCAATCTCTCTAGAAATATATAATCTATTTTTCTTTAGTATTTTCTCCAACCGTTTCCAATATGTACAAGTAGACCCCAGCGGATCGACTGATTGAATTCACAATTTTATCAAATTCAGAAACTATATCTTTAATCCACTCGTCTAGTGAATTAAATGGTCTGGTATTAACAACAATGATGAAGAATATAGCCTGCAGTCAAATAATGTAAATAATTAATTAATTCCTACAGGTACAGTGTGAGTTGTAGAAGACTGGTGAGGAAAACGTTTCGACTCCGAGGAATTCAATCAATGATCAACATTTTGGTAATCGCAATAACATGGAACTATGTTGTGTTGCCCACATTTCTCATATTCTCAGTTTTTTGACTACGCAATGTATCGTGATACTTTGCCAATTCCTTCCTAATCGAGCGTTAACCTACATGATTTATATTATTCGGACTAACGGTTCGGCCGCTGTACGCTCCGGCCTTCTTCAGGTGGTTGGAATGTCGAACTGAAACCTTTATTTCGTTCACTGGGGTAGACTGTTCTAGTTCCACGTGTCATGTTTAATAGATGTCAGTTATCAGTTAGCTCCTGTTAATTTCCCTCTGAATGTTCCTTAACTGCCTTAACCGGGTATTGAACTCACACCCTTTAGGTCCTGTCACTTTATCCACTGTACCATGTGTCCTTGAAAACAATAGTCCGAATAATGTAAATAACGTACATAATACCTCATCTCAGAAATATAGACAGACAGCGTTAACCTGTCGAAAACAATCATATATCAACCATCTTGTTTGATTTATAATATATGAAAATAATACAGGTGTTTAGCTGTGTAGCATGTTATAATCTCAAGTGCAAAAATAGAAAAAACAACAAGTAATGAGACAATATTTTCACTAAATCAGCCTGAAAATGTAGGGGAAGTATTGAAATCTTCACATTTATGTCATTGTTAGTGTAGTAATGTAAGGTGCAGTTCATAAAAAACAATTTACCGAGCAACAGAATGGAGTTTCCGTTTGAATCTATTTCGTTTTCTGAACAAATCCTTCAGTCTAAAGAAAATATGGTGTGGTATTCGGAATGTTTCAAACGCAGCGTATGTAGTATTTGTACCAGTATAAGTACGTCCTATGCCTACATTGCTCAAGATTTGTACATAAGGAGCAGGGACCCATTCTGTAGTCCCACTTTAACACGTCTGTGAAATGATCCTCTGGAAAGAAAAATACCGATATATACTGTTCTAGCGCAGGTGCAGGAATTGCAAGACTGTTGCTGAATCCAGACACTATCTGTCTCAGAGATTGACACATGAAGCCTTTCCTATTGCTGATTCTAATGGCAATTCGAAAATTAGTGTTTAAACGAGCATCCGACCAAATTATACCAGCCGCTTCTGCTAGAAGCCCGGCAATAAATTTAATGACGAATGTTGTTAAAAATTGGTTAAGTCATAAATCATTTAGAAATGAATTTAGAAAAAATAAATATAATAAATTACTAAAATTATAATAATTTGCTTTAGTGAAATGTGCTGGTCGGATAGTTACTTTTATATCTAAGCAAATATTATTACTGAATATATCTGATTACTTAAGTAATAACATCAAAGATGAAGATATTAGTTCAAATTTAAATAATGATAGCTCTCCATCTTAGAAATGTTCACTGAAAAAAACAGCTTTTTACTTTCATGCTTATCAAGCTACAATGCTGTATCTAAAAGGGCCATTTAATTTTTTTTTAAAGTTAAAATTAATGTTTGTAGTTATTGAGTAGATGTTGTCTCTTTTTTATAGTTTACCATTCATCTGATACCTACTGTTTAACAAACTAATAAAAATATCCAAATCATTTAAAACCTCTTCATATTTAAGCATTACTTTATATTTCCTAATAATTCTGTTTGAATTTCGAGGATGAGGTGGTATCATTATTGGCACTATTTATATTCGGACAATTGTCCTTATCTTTGTTGTTGTTATTGCAAGGTTCCAGTATTCCTCAGGTGTATATAGATCTGGTTAGCATACATGGAATTCCGAAATAAAACCTTTATTCATTGCTCATATTTAGGGATATCTCTTCTAATTCTCATTTTTATAAAGTTCTGTTCAGGTAATCCTCACCGGGTTCCATGTAATGCAAGTACATACTTCCCGATTCACAAACGATCACTTTAATCGATTAGCTAATTGTCGCGTAGGCTGGGGATTAGTAACTGAGCAATACTAATTAAAAATAAGAAGTAGTCGCTATTACTAACCATACACAGTTGAACTTAAACAGTCTAAATCCGTAGATTAAATAAAGTGTTCAGTTCATAAATACCTGTAGATTAGCCAGACCTATATGCACCTGAGGAAGACCTGTAGGCGAAACCACCGAAACGTTGTGATAATTGCGCGTGCAATTGTCCAAATATATAGTTGTGTATAGACTGCTAATATTTATAAAGACACACATCGTAAACACCTAAAAAAACACGTTTTCCAGTAAGTTATTGTGGTTTAAAACAGTGGCAATCTACGGTTCGCGATCCACATGGGGCACGCCAAACAATTTCCAATAGCACTTAGCCCCAAATGACATCACGAAGTCTGAACCAATAAGTACTACAACGCAAAGAAGCAGTTTCAATTTTAATATATACTAAAGGATATATATTACATATTGATATATAAAATATATTGTAGAACAGGTATATTGGCTTTGACTTGTATCAAAATACGTATGCTGTTGGCAAACTGAATGATTTTAAAACCATAAGTCGGCACATATTTACCAAAAGGTTGCCGACCCCAGATTTAAGATATTTATAGAGAAACAGTTTTGTGTAAACAAAGTGTTCAGTATTAAACAAGTGAGCAACAATTGTTTTTATTCATCTGATAACTAACAGCAAATTACCATACTAACGAAATACACTTGGATATTAATAGTCTTCAAAAAGACGTTGCTAGTTAATAATTGACTCTTTAGATGCAGATCTACTGGTGAGTACGCCTCGGGGCAGGTTTTTTGCCTACGTTGAAATTCGAGTGGTGTATTTGTGACGGAGATCCGCTCTAAGCGTACTGATGTCAAGTAACTCCGTGCATAAAACTGAGTAGATTTATGAGGTTTTAAATGTTAAACCCCAAAATAAAATCAAAAGAAGTGATAAAATTGAGAAAAAAGTTAGCAACATAAACTTCACGATTCCTTAGCGAATAACTCAGATGTTTTAAACCTGCAGGTGTTTCCGCTTAATTAACAATGTCTACAGTGAACTTTACAAAGACATTGATAAAATTCAGGCCTCTTCGTTATTCCTTCAGTTAATTTTGATAAAGTTATTAAACGCAGGTCCGTAATAGAAGGAACTTTTATCTCGTAGACAATGGACAATACTGATAAAGATGCTAACTTCAGATTTTTATGAGATTAGCCGATACCTATGCAGTTATAGTGATTTTCCAAGCTCCGCTTGGATGTGGCACAAGGCCGAAAGTAAGGGGCACCCAGTGAGGATCGAACTCACTACTCAGACGTAATTGTTCTAGCGAGACAAGCTGGCTAACCATTACACCACCTCGAGGTGCCCAACCTATGTAGTTATATGCGTATTATTTGTAAAAGCTATTATCGGCCTCAACAGAAGTGATGTTAAGCGGTGTTTAGATTGGAACTATTTCTGTTCTGTTTCCTTAATGAATGAAATAACATACAATTCAGAGCAATTCTGAATATCTGTTAAACCATTTCTGTAGATTTGGTTAAATTTAACAACAAATATGATGGGAGCTTAATCTGCGTGCGTAAACAAATGTTTCGTTGTGGAACTCAGCCGGCAAGGAAATACAACTGAAATATATAACGTACCAAGTAAACTATGCATTCACAATAAGAGAACGTATAGATCTTACATGCCTTGCGTAATTTACTATTTAAGACAGCCCCCCAACACTATAATTGAGATTTAGCTTATAATCTTTTCCACAGCAATCAGCTTGAAATACAGAGAACACGAATAATTAGAACGCAAAAATGTGTTCCAAAATACGGAATCACAGCTTGTTTAGAAAAGTGAAAAAAAAAACTGGTTAAGTATGGAAGATTCCTAGGAAATAATTTTGTAAGGTGCTGATACCTCATTGCAGTCCCAAGAGGAACGCACAAGGGATATATGGCGACTGGAATGCGATTTCAGTTCGTGGGGTGAGAAATCAATCAATTTCAGAAAGTTCCCCAGTTTATATGTAGAGCAGGAAGACGCAAGACCTGACTACCCACAATATTTAAAGATGTAGAAGAAATTGCATGGTCTCACCATGTACATTGTTGACACTACCGTTTGCCTGTTTTCACTTCGGGAAATATTAAAGTAAGACCATTTCGTTTTTCTCCCACTTCAAACTAATTGGTTTATTTATATTCTATAATTTCTCTATGAGGAAGCATAATGAAAATTATGTACTAGCAGCGAAAATATCCAAATCTTGTAACAAGATAATTGTACATCTCACAAAATGTTTAATATTTAAGAACCTTTCTTTTTACCATGTTTCGGATAAGACGTTTAGCTATCTAGGCTCCATTTGTCGGAAGAATCACTGAACAACCCTTTGAGTTATTCAGCTAGATTGAGAAGAGGTTAAAATCGATTTTGTCTCAAGTCCACTGTCTTCTCAATTGAGCAATGGTGGAGGAAACAGATCATTTAAGTCTTCATTAATGGTATCAACGTTCATATTCTGGATTCCATTTGGAAGTTCATTCAAGAAGAATCAAACGAACGGTGAATACGTTTTAAAAAGAAGAAACAGTAGAGAGGAAAACTGCATGAGGAAGTCACAACAGGACGAGGGATCATCATTTCAACTCAGAGCTAAGTAAATTACAATTGTTAGTATAGAATGATTCAAACTTTAGAAGGAACCACAAACACAATCCTAAACATGAAACAAGGGGGAAATCCCTACTCCTGTAAAAAATAAATAAATAAGTAAACTGTGATGAGTGTGAACCGCACGATAGGATAACTTATCTACTCTTTAAAATAAGGAATTCTTAATGTCAGCTTGTATATAGCTCGAAACATGGACATTAAACAAATAGCTTGTAAACGAACGAAAATAATGCACAAAGACCAATAGAAAGATAATGCGAAAATAACCCACATTATTTGGTTTTATGACGTATCAACCCGAGTATGATGATTTAATATTTTTTGATTACTATAAACTGTCCTTAGCGGTAAGGTTGAAATCACTTGTTATGCTTAACTTCGTTAAACACTAACTTTCGCCGAACGTGGTAGAAAAACCACCAGATAAAATACGGAGAGATGAAACAAAACGTGTTTTCTACTTTTTTACGAAAGATCCTTTGCCTGATATTGGACTGTTTCTTGGAAAGAGAGCGTAGTCCGGCGTTATCAATAGTTAAACAAGGGTAGATAACTCAAGCCCTCGATCACGATGACATGTTATTTTGTGCTATCAGTAGTATCAACAGATCCCGAGTAATTTTATTCCGGAAATTTCACTCATAATGTTTGAGTCAACCAGTGTATATTTTTGTTTAGTGTCTCACAACTGTGAAGTCGAACATTGGTTTTTCCTCGGCCAATATTATCAAATGTCATCTCCTTGACAAATCTAACATGGTGATATTAGAACCAGCGTCTCTCGGTCGATACGTTAAACATAAATACATTAAAACCTATATCTACTATCGATAGTCATTGAAGGACGGTAAATAAATTTCCTCGAAGGTCTAACTTAGAATTTAGTTCCTCATTTACTATCTTACTAAAATGTTAAATAAACTGCATATTTATATAATATATATATTTCGTATTAGCTCAGAAGCCGATCTTTGGGCGGATTTTAGGCTAGTTCCTGCGGGTGGGCTTTTGGTCATTCTGACTTTTGCCTTCAGCTTCCTATGCTCGTTAATGTTATGAAAATTTAGAAATAATAAAATTATTTTATTTTTATTCGATACCATAATTTGGCATAACATTTCTTCGTATACGCAACCAAGCTCCGTATTTAGTTTAAATTCAATTTGCGCGGAATTTTTATTTCCTTTTAAAATAACCATTCTTTAAGATTCCTTCACATAAAGTTACTCTTACAAGACATTAGGGAACCCGAAAAATGTAATATTTAGAATACGTCACAATATCCATGCTAAAAAAAAATAAAAAATAAACAAAACATATGAGTAACGTACCGGGCCCCGCTTTAAGTTTTAATTATGGTTTAATGAGAGGAAATCAACTGTAATTGCGATGAAAAGCGATATTAAAGTTATACCTTTAATAAAGAATTGTTTTTTTTTTTTAATTTCACTGACAGATATTTAAATTTATCTCTTTAAATGAGGTATATATTTAGAATTTAATTGCTTGTTACTTTAGGTTCGAGTCAATTGCAAAATGGACGAACGGATGGACACACGTGTACTGCACTTTATTTATATAAAGAGAATGATATTAAAAGATAGTAAAAAAAAATAATTACATATCTCATGTTTAATGAATGTATCATTTTTGCACAAAAGTTTTGTTTTTACTTTTGTTTAACTGACTGCATGCAAAGAATATCTGCACGTTTCTTTGAGAAATATAACTGACTGTATTCATTATCTAGATAATTATCCTAATCGTCAATATTTTATTTCTATTTTTTAAGATTGATGATAACAGTTAATTGACTTATAATAAACGAGGACTATATATATATATATATATATATATATATATATATATATATATATATATATATATATATATATATATATATATATATATATATAATGAAATAGAGGTGTCCTTCAAAAAGATAGCACGAGACAATAATCATCAGTGCATAATATTTTATTTGCACCTTTGGCAGGTTCTCTCATTGAGTATATCATAGGCAAGGACCCTAAGCTGCCTCTCGCCCAATACACCGGTCATACATTCTCCGCTATGGTGGAAGAGAGACTAGGTGAGATCAACACACACACACACACGCACGCACACACACACACACACACACACACACACACACACACATATATATATATATATATATATATATATATATATATATATATATATATATATGTATGTTCTATATTCGCGTTCTCAAGCTTTCAATAATGGTTGCATGTGCGACTAAATATACTTCTGCAGTCAGTAAGTGAGACTGATCTAATGTTTACCTTTGCCATGCCTTCCTTGAGGGTTTCATTTGATTTGTTTTACGGCATATCAAACTCAATGGCTTATTCAATGCCGACAAGATTTTTATTGTTGGTAATGTTTCTTTTCAAAATGTTTTGCTGGTAATATTTTAAAAAAAATGTATTGCTGATATTTTTTCCAAGAATATATTGCTGGTGTTATTTTTCAAGAAATGTATTGCTGGTAATAAAACCTATTTTTACACGTTTTGACCCCAGTTTGGGGGTTAGCTCTTTGCCCATAATAGGTACCCTACCAGGTGCTACCACTCCGAGTCAGACCAGGGAACACCACAAGTAAGAGGTAGTTCCACGCTCCTCTAAACCTACTGATCTGAGACCTTGCTGCCAGATGTAGTTTATCGTCATACACAGAATAGGCTTCATTGATGCTCGGCGTGAATTTTCTGTAATATCTACTCCTGCATCATACCACACGCGAAATCTGTTCAAGGTGTATAGTGCATTATTTGGCCTAACAAAATGTTGGGCGTGTCAGCTATACAGAAAACAGAATATTTGTTTGGATGATTCAGTTTAACTTAAACAGTGTCATGATTTATTACAATTATTCCGGATATGTTTGGCTATTTTAAACTTAAACTGTTTAATGGTGGTCCAAATAATAAGCACCTATCTCATATACAGAGTCAGATTGATAAAGAGGTCGAATTTATCAATTTCGAAAATATAGTGTGTAGTGTTTTATTTCTAGCCTTGTGTGATTTTTCAGGCGGTTCAGATCCCAGGCATGTAGAAGCAAAAGGAAAACAAAGAAGAAATCCCCTGATGGATGGACATGAAAGAATCCTAACTAAAAGTTAATTAGAAATACCTTTTTACAAACGTATCGAAACACCTGTGCACCGAGAAAAGTGATTTTTCAAAGGACCATTTATATTCAGCAGCCATAGTTTACTTAGGTACAGGGCAATCTATATATAATAATTTTAGAAAGATCGTGTAGCGTTTTTATTCTAACGAAGAAATTTTGTCAATTTTGAAAAGAGATTTGAAAGTTCTTATTTTTATCAACATCAGATGGCAGATATGCACTTATGTAAAGCAAAAGCATGTAATAATGTTTATCTACAACAAAGGTATATAGAAAAACTAATTGTGATTCGTAACATCCATAGAAGGAGAACTAGCTTGAGTTATACTAGAGAGTGTTCAAATAAAAATTAGTCACATAATATATGTATTTTCAAATTTTCGAAAGTTCTCTTGACACCATGTCGATCTTTAGAAATAGTGACAGTCATATACGCTTACCCCGTTATCTGAAAGTGTGAAAAACGAATAAAACATTATCATGCAATCAAAAGAGCAAAAGTTGAAGCGTTACAAACCCGCAAACTTTTCTATGAATATCTCGTGCTACCTTGTTTGTTTATAGAGCATTGGGGATAGCTTGAAATACGGCATTGTACAAACCTCTTGAATTGTTAATTCTAAGTATCTAAGTACTTTTGGGGCTTTGGCAACATCCTGGAAACCTACTCACAGCCAATGTACTCTTAAAAATATTAAAATAATTATTTTGGAAATCTATACGTGACTGCAAATAATAGCGAAAACATTAAGGTTATTTTAAACTCAATGAATGATCAAGGATTTTTTCCATAATTTTCTTCTTCAAGTTACGTTATTTAGTTTTCGGTAAGAGTTCATAGAAACGCATTACGGGTAGATTTGAAGTCGTTTATCTCGAAACAATACCAGATATAGATAAGTATATATTTTCCGATATTTCGAGTTATTGTAATTCTGCTAGAGATTTCACAATCTTGCCTCTAGCTCTGACTTTAATGGTAAAGACAATTCTTAATCTGAATGTCTATTTTCACTGAGCGCAAACTTTGAGATATCACTATCGAAACGGGTGGCTTCTAGACTTAACAAATGCCATGAGTTTAAAATGGTTTCTGGTTCGGACAAAATGCCTGTAGCTGTTCTCAAGATCCTTGACCAAAAATGTTATCCAATCTGGGCAAAAGTGTTTAATAGCTATCACAAGGAGAAACGATTCCTAAGCAAATGGAAGTTGTCCTATATGTACAAGAATGCAGGTGAACAGTCTTTCCCGTCACAGTTACCCATCAGTCAAATTATCGTCATTAGCAAAGTTTTGAAACTATCATCTACAGTAAATTTGTTGAAAACCCCAACAAAAAGAAACTCCTAAGCGGAAAACATGATGGTTGCCACTCCACTATGTTCACTGGGCTTACGAATCACATTGAAAAACCTGTTCTCATACAATCAACGAAGTTAAGCAACGTCTAGACTGGTCAGTACCTAGATGGTTAATAGCTTGTGAATACCAGGTACGGTTAGCCCTAGATATCTCGAAGGCCTTTGAAATTTGGGATACACAGGAATTACTACACAGATTGCCATCTATGGAATCTCTGTGAGAGTCCTCTTGGGCTATCTGTCAGGTAGGTCTATGAACGTCGTCGTTAATTGTCTGTCCTGGGATGAAAATGCGATCAATACTGACATACACAAAGTCTCTCTTCTCGACTGTACCTTCTTTCTGCTTTATATTAACGATCTGCTAAAAACGTTATCTTATACTTGGTAAATATATATGCAGATGACACTAATGTGTATGGGTGCACCTTTAAATATCTGGATGACCTGTACCTGGCAGATGATCGCAACTCTGATCTAACTTTCAAAGCTTAATGGGGAAAGACAATATGGTATCATTTTTGACTTCCAAAATAAAGCTTGTGTCATTTCATCACTACCGTGCCGACCTTAAACCTCCAACAAACCAGATGAGGCACTAGCCATTGAAAGCTTTTTACCTCATGTAATCCCTTCTCCAGGATACTTCTGTATCAGACTTTCTTGGCATTTTCTTATATTGTTTGCATTATATGCTCTGTTATGGGGGGACTTTGAGGGTCTGCGATTGCTGAGGATTATTTTGCTTTTAGATATCGAATATTTTCTCGGTAGGCCTGTGAAATTATTCAGTGTCTGCATTTTTTGTCTAAAATAATGACGATATTATGGCATGGTAATCTTTACCGGATGAGCATTCCTCCAACTCGCTGTGTTGGGTTGGTGTGTCCATGGTATGTACAAAACTACTACCTTTGTTACATTTTGAAATTGCCAAAAGAATATAAAATGGACATTTTCACAATATACATATATATATATATATATATATATATATATATATATATATATATATATATATATATATATATATATATATAATGGATTTTCAAGTCGTTTTCGTCGTATGAGTGTATATCAGTTCCATTTTTATGTTTATGCCTCGTATGACACAAGTGTTCTGCATGGATTTGCAAACAAGACCACACGAAGGAAATGCTGAAAGGTTCAAAAACATCGGTGCAGGTGTTTCTCCAGTTTGCTCGGTTTTCAACGACGAGTTCGAACTCCTCTATAGGGATGTTTGCAGCATATATATTGTATTTGAGTTTGTCATTGAAGCGTAACCAAAGAAGGCCTACATTACGCCTACCATATAAAGTTGGCCATGCATGAGGATTTTCGGCATCCGATGATCACTCCTATAATATAACCAGCCCATCTGAACTGTGATTGCATCAGAAAGGATTCGATACCACCAATGCCACATTTAATGAAAATATCAGGATTAGAAATTTTGTCGTGCCATGTATAACCGCATATTGAACGAAAACAGCGATTATGAAAAGCATCAAGTTGATTGATGTGTGTCCTATATGGCGTCCACGATACTCACCCATAAAGTAGTGAGGTGAAAATGATTGCTCGATATACACTGATTTTCGTTTTCAATGAAATCCCACGAATATCACATAGGTGACGCTTAAGCTTCCCAAAGGCATTGGTTGCTTTCTGATTTTCGGTTAATTATCTCGTTATCCAGAGAGGCACTTCAATTTATTTTGCTTCCTAAGTATGTGAACGATTTCACATTCTTCAGGTTGTTGCTGCCAGCATTAATGGGAACGATCGGCAATGTATAGCGGTTGATGGGCAACTTCTGTTTTATTTAAGCTTACAGTTAGTCCGAATTATTTGCAATCGGTGGAAAAACGAGTGTTTCAGCTTCTTTGATTGCGGTGGCCACGATCGTAGGGTCAAAGTGTAAACAAAAGATCACGAATAATGGTTGCTTGAGTCAGGGATTTTGCTTTAAAGTTTTGATGGTTAAATTGGACGCCACTTGCGCGGAATTAAAATTTCACAGCCATGTTAATATCACTGAAACCATGGTGTAGCATGAGTGCCGAAAGTACACTAGCCATGACACAAACTTGTTTTGTGCCTATTTGTCACATCAAAGGCTTCTGAAAACTCTTCATTAGATAGAACAGATGCTTTCATTCCTTTGTAAAAACGAGATGATGATATTTAGCATACTGTTAGGTATGCTAAGATTTTTCAGTACTTCTCAGAGGATAACCTTGTTTAAAGAGTCAAACGCTTTGGTCAGATAGATAAACACGGTATAGAATTCATGGTTCTTCTCGCGATCTTTCCCAAGAACCTGACGAAGTGAAAAAATCATATCGATGGTTCCGCGACCTGATCAAAAGCCAAAGTGAAATTCGTGATAGATGACGACATTGAAATATTTGATTATTCTGTTGTGAATAACCCGAGCAAGAATTTTGCCAGCGATATTACAAATAAAATATTATTAATAACCTATGGGGGATTTAAACTTAAACCGATTAAGATTAATGTAAATTGCACAATTTACATGATTCGAACTATAGTTCTAATCTTTGTCGCCATATTTATTAAAATATTTCAGCCTTTCAGTATCTGAGTATATTTCTGATATGAGGTATTATGTACAATATTTACATTATTCGGACTATTGTCCTCATCATTGTCACCATATTTATTGCAACGATTCGCCCTTTCAGTATATATCTATATTTCTGAGCAGAATTCTTATGTACATTATATACATTATTCAGACTATTGGCCTCATCATTGTCGCCATATTTATTATAAAGTTTCAGCCTTTCAGTATATGTCTATATTTCTGAGATGAGGTATTATGTATACTATTTACATTATTCGGACTATTGGCCTCATCATTGTCGCCATATTTATTATAAAGTTTCAGCCTTTCAGTATATGTCTATATTTCTGAGATGAGGTATTATGTATACTATTTACATTATTCAGACTATTGTCCTCATCTTTGTCGCCATATTTATTACAACGTTTCGGCAGTCTCATAATCTCTCTTTATATCTGAGATGTGGTATTATGTACAATATTTAAACTATTCGGACTATTGTCCTCATCTTTGTCGGCATATTTATTACAAGGTTTTGGCCTTTCACTTTCTCTCAATATTTCTGAGATGAGGTATTATGTACACTGTTTACACGATTCGGACTATTGTCCTCATCTTTGTTGCCATATTTATTACAACGTTTCGGCCCTTCAGTGTCTGTCTATATTTCTCTGATGAGGTATTATATACACTATTAAAATTATTCGGAAGTTTGTCCTAATCTTTTTCGCCATATTTATTACAACGTTTCGGCCTTTAAGTATCTGTCTATATTTCTAAGATAAATTATTATGTACATTATTTACATTATTCGGACTATTGTCCTCATCTTTTCGCAATTATCTATGACAACGTTTCGGCTTTTCAGTTTATGTCTATATTTCTGAGATGAGGTATTTTGTAAACTATTTATATTATTCGGATTATTGTCCTCATCTTTGTCGCCATATATATTAAAACGTTTCGGCCTTTCAGTATCTTTCTATATTTCTGAGATGAGCTATTATGTACACTATTTACATTAATCGGACTATTTTTCTTACTTTGTCGCCATATTTATTACAAAGTTTCGGCCTTTAAATACCTGTGTATATTTCTGAGATGAGCTATTATGTGCACTATTTAAATTATTCGGACTATTGTCCTCATCTTTGTCGCCATATTAATTACGAAGTTTCGGCCCTTCTGTATCTGTCTATATTTCTGAGAAGAATTATTATGTACATTATTTACATATTTATTACGAATTTTCGGCATATTGTCTATATGTCTGAGATGAATTTTTATGAACAATTTTTATTTTATTTGGACTATTGTCCTCCGCTTTTCCGCCGTATTTATTACAACGTTTCGGCCCTTTACTAACTTCCTATATTACTGAGATCAGGTATTATGTACACTATTTTATTATTCGGACTTTTGTTCCTCATATTTTTCGAGATATATATTACAACGATTCGGCCTTCTCTCTATATTTCTGAGAATAATTATTATGTAAATTATTTACATTATTCGGACTATTGTCCTCATGTTTGTCGCCATATTTATTACAACGTTTCGGCCTTTCAGTATCTGTCTGTATTTCTAAGATGATGTATTATGTACATTGTTTACATTTTTCGGACTATTGTCCTCACATTTGTTTCCATATTTATTACAACGTTTCGGCCTTTAAGTATATGTCTATATTACTGTGATGTGGTATTATGTAAATTATTCACATTATTCGGACTATAATCCTCATTTTTGTTGTCATATTTCTTACGAATTTTCGTCTCTTCAGTATCTGTCTATATTTCTGAGATGAGGTATTATGTACACTACTTTCATTATTCGGACTATTGTACTCATCTTTGTCGCCATATTTATTACAACGTTTCCGTCTTTCAGTATCTGTCTATATATCTGAGATGAATTATTATGTACATTATTTATATTATTCGGACTACTGTCCTCATCTTTGTCGCCATATTTATTATGAAGTTTCGGCCTTTCAGTATCGGTCGATATTTCTGAGATGAGGTATTATGTACACTATTTACATTATTCGTAGTACATAGTGCACATAATGCCTCATCTCAGAAATATAGACAGATACAAATATAAATTAGTTGAGTTATAGATTTATAGATTGTGGCTAATAGCAGATTACCCAATGAAATAAATCATGCTTTTCCACACACTTATTGGATACCTGTAGTACTAAATCTATTTACTGTGAATCCCAGAAAGATACATTGGGTCTTGTATAAGTAACGCCTCATAGTGGGAACCGATACTAAACTACAAACAACGAAAATTCCGAGCCATAAACACCAACCCCAGACCGCTTTACCCGGGATAATATAAATTACGTCCCCACTACCCCCTAACTCAAACCCATTCTCATTAACATGGTGTCTACTAAATGAGGACTGAAAATAAATTTAAAACGATACTCCGAAACAGACACTTAGGGCTGATGGTAGCTGCGTACAGAACGCCTTGAAATGGACTATATTCTGAGGTTTTTTGATGTTGTTTTTTGGGGGGCTCTAAAAAATACATGTGCTCTGTTATAATAAATACATTGAGCTCTAGGTCGATCATCTTTAATAATTTCTATTACTAGGATTCACCCGGTTTATATACCAACGTATCGATTACCTGTACTATATATATATATATATATATATATATATATATATATATATATATATATATATATATATGTATATATATATGTGTGTGTGTGTGTGTGTGTATGTGTGTGTGTGTGTGTGTGTGTGTGTGTGTGTGTGTGTGCGCGCGGTTAAATAGTTTTGAGCGATTTAAGCATATAAGTCTGCGGGAATCTAGTGGAATGATGTTACAGGATTCCCAACAAAGCACTTTACGAAATAACAGAAACCGCATAACTTGAGGATTTCCAGCCGCAGTAACAACTAAAAAGAAAAGTATAACATAATCAAAATGCTGAAACTTCACGTAACGCCAAGGAAATGATTATAGCCGTACCATGATAGAAAAGTATATATTTGAAAGAGAGAAAATGCCGCAAAATTTTGTTTATTATTATGCGGATTTTTTCATACTTCATTCTGTATATTTCGCTAACGGTGTTTCGGGTCTTATGACCTTCATCAAGCGATGAATGGTTAGTTCAACATATTATATAAAGGAATGAATGTTGTCTTCCTGTATTAAACCTTTTAACGGGTGTCTTTTGTCTGAAGTATCAGTCATCAAATAAAACAAGACAAAAAATAAAATGCGATATTTTATAAATTTTTCTTTCTTTTACTTCACCATTTTTCATTTTCTGATCGAGCCTGAATAAAAGCGAAACGTGTTAGATTTATAAAAAATTACTATTTGTTCTTTATTCTATCCTATCATATATATATATATATATATATATATATATATATATATATATATATATATATATAACCCTATATATATATATATATATATATATATATATATATATATATATATATATATATATATATATATATATATATATATATATATATATTGCGTTTACATTTGCATTGTGAATGTTATTTTAGCTTCTGTATTCCACTTCCTGTACCACCCACTAAAAATTAGTTTGCTTATTTCTTCTATTAATTGTTTTAACTCAAAGAAACATTAATGTGTTTTTTCTAGACTCGATCCATTTTCGTTGCTACTCACTCTGAATAACCGTCCCGAATATATCTAAAAGGCGAAGCGACGATTCAAACGTCTCGTCTCCCACACGACCAGCGACTCTTTCCGTTAACGTTTGTCCACCATCGGCTATTAAGTCAAATCAGTTATCAATTTTGCCTGATATACACAGTAAATCAGACTGGTACGTGCCAATTTCAGTGACATTGGCTAAACCTTGAACTAACAAAATTTCTTTCTTGGGGAGATCTTATTAGAGATCTTATTAGAGTACTAGTGGCTATATAAGCAAGATGTCCATTGGAATTAGAAATCAAATTTGGCAGAGTGAAGTTTAAAGATAATCTCGGCTCGCGTGGGATTGGTATTTATTCCAGTTTGGAGTTCTCCGAGCGCGCATCTTGTTGATTTAGCCCATAACTACGCAGCGTATCCTCCCTTGACATATAAGATTCGGCATGGATTTACGCTGAAATAAAAATGGACAACTAAAACTACCTTCGCGCATGCATATAAATATATGTTAAAACTATGCTTACATATAAATTCACACACGCACATATGTGTGTGTGTGTGTGTATGTGTGTTCTGAACAATGAAAGTATAAAAATTTAAAATCTTCAGACAAACTGAGTTGTATATTAATCTTCTGTCGTTTTTATTATTTCATTTAGATTTCTCGATTAGTTTCGGCCAACATGTCCATCATCAGGAAAAAAAATCTCCTTGTTAGTGGCAGTGAACTAGAGAAATGAATGACTTGATTGAGAAAATGAACTTTTGTCTGACGTTTTCATTTGTTTTTTTTTGTTTTTTTTTAACATGAATTTTGGTCAGACCTTGTGTTTGTCATACAGTCTCTTTTAAGTTGTTATTTAAGAAGAGCTGGACGGATTCATGCTTCTCTGGTCATTTTGACAGTTTTATTGGTTCCTGCAAAGGGGATGTGTCCTGATAAGTGTGTGTGTTATTTGGTGTTTAGGGAGTGAGTGAGTATGATGAGTGTAAGTGTGTATATTACTATTGGTGTGCGTATAAGTGTGAGGCCACAAACTCTCCGCAAGCATGTCTATCTCGTATGGGTGAGAAATATGGGTAGGTCCTGATTTGTAAGGGTTGTATATTAATTATATCTATCCTGTTAAATTTGGGATTAAGCCCGTAATGCATTTTTATGTTCTAATAAATGCCCTTGATATATAAAGACAAAGATTATGAAATATTTCAACATACACATATGTATACAAATGTTTTGAGATAGCTAGAAACTTATGGATATAAGATAGATATATTCAGACAGTTATACACAGATAGGGAACGCGCTAACTGTAATTTACCTTGACATTAGGAAAATGAAATTGTCTATGAATTTACAAGACCAACATAATATCTTTCAACAATCTATCTATCTATCTATCCCTATATATATATATATATATATATATATATATATATATATATATATATATATATATATATATATATATATATATATGTGTGTGTGTGTGTGTGTGTGTGTGTATGTGCTTTTGTATTTTGATTAGTACAGGTATATCAGATCGTGTATATTTTTTTAAATGTACTTTTTGGCAGGGAGCGGAGTTCGCCTTTTGTACTGTCATATTAAAAAGTAGCATGCTGATTTTTTTAATTTTATTAAATTAGATGACAAAATATAAGTTATTTAAGACTAGATGTTAAGTCATTTGGATTCACCGACTTCATTCTTTCTTTCTCTCTATCTATCTATCTATCTATCTATCTATCTATCTATATATATATATATATATATATATATATATCAGTCTTTTCATATCGACCTATGGATCTAGCTAACTAGATATCTATTTAACTATTTCAGACTATTCATATCTCTCTGATTCTCTCTCTGAGCATCAACATATTTATTTCAGTGTCCCTATATATATATATATATATATATATATATATATATATATATATATATATATATATATATATATATAATCGGCTGACGATTGCACTAGCATGAAACAGACTGTCGCCTCTAAGTGCTGATTTCCATGCCCACTTTTATATTTACACACGCTCTATCTCTGATATTGAGCACTTTATCCCATGAATATAGCACACTTTAAGACTATATTTCTTCATATATATATATATATATATATATATATATATATATATGAAGAAATATATATATATATATATATATATATATATATATATATATATAGGGTTGGAACAAAATAATTGGAACCGTTGCAAATTCCACTCCTATATTTCAGAGACCTATTATATTAAGATCTTTAACTAGAACTTCGTAATTGCAGGTTATATCTATTTTAAATATGTTTATTTATCTAATTTACTGTATTTGTCTTATTTATTTTTAGAATTCGGTAAAGTTTAAGCTAAATACGTGACCTCTCCGAGTTCGAAACTGAGCTATAACACGGAGTGGCCTCCCCAACCTCCAGATATCAATATTATTTAAACATTTGTGGTGCATTTTGAACCGATAAGTAAGGAGACGCTATCCCCAACCGTCGAGTCTTAAAGAGCTGGAGCAGGTGTTAATGGACGAATGATTGAAAATAACTCTGGATGAAGTCAGGAAGCTGTACGATTCCATTCCTAGACGTATTAAAGCTGTATGAGAGGCTAAGAGAGGACCAACTCCATATTAAATTAATTTTCTTTGAATTTGACAAGTGTTTCAATTATTTTGCCAACCCATATATATATATATATATATATATATATATACATATATATATTTATATAAATATATGTATATATATATATACATACATATATATATGTATATATATATATATACTTAAATATATATATATGTATATATATATATATATATATATATATATATATATATATATATATATATATATATATATATATAGATAGATAGATAGATAGATAGTTAAATCCGACAAAACATCTCAATTTTACAAGTTATCTCCTAAGGATTATGATACTTTTAATTTGAATAAAACTCTAAGAAAATATAACACAGTAATTTGACTGAACTAAATTTATGTATTCCTCTTTACTTAGATACATGTACACTAATATATACACCTCGTGTTGGGGTAATGTTTTCTGCAACTATTCTGGCTGTTCATTACTACTGAATTGGATCCTCTCTAGTGGTTCTATATAAAAGTCGACATTAAATAACCCTAAACATTGTATAAAATAAACCATAAATCTTTTTTGACTGTTATAATTATTTATTTATTTATTTCCTTTTGTAAAAGCCATTCATTATTTCTCTCTCTTTTTCTTCAAATCCGAAAATCCTAAATAAACCATCCTATCTTCGTTTCTCTTGACCTTTGCTTTCGAGTGCTTTGAGTCACTTCTGGGTGTTCGCAGCTAACTCCTCCGTGCTTGATGCAATGGCGGTACGATTCTCTCACGTGACTGAGAACCACGTAAAACATCTTACGTTACTTTGTGCATAACGCCACCAGGTGGCGTTCCTTGTTGGAGGTATCAAGGTCGCCGCTTTTGGGTGCTTAGCGTCTGTCAGCCTTTGAAACTGCGCCCTTAAAAAAAGCACAGAGTTACTGCAATGAAAGAAATACGTGATATGCCATTGTAATTTTTTTCATGTATTGTGTAAGGTATAATCTTTTCAAACTTAGCTCCTATTTTTAAGTTAGAATAAAGTACTGGATTTCAGTAAGATAAAATAAAATGCCTCATAGTGGCTAAAGGCAACATTTTTTCTTCAAGTAAATACACTCCGTAGAAATTTTACCAAAGTAATGAACACCACGATTTCATTTTACATTATATTATGAATAAAATAGATTATTGTCTGATCTTGAATGATCAATAAAACTTGTTTACAGATTATTTCATTAGCATAATAAGTTTCCAAAACGTTTTCTATCTCTCTAACAGATTGAAATGTCGTCAGTACCAATCAATTTGTCAAATTATATTCATGTGTATGAATAAAAAATAATTATGTTTAAAAATAAAATTATGAAAGGTCATAATTTAAATAATTATTTGTTTTCTGATGATTAATTTTATAGCAGAAAATCATATGAAAAATAACTCCTGGTTTCAAAATATTACTTTTTGTTTCGTATTTTATATTCTTAAAATTTATTAAATTATTCTCGTACAATCTAGATATTAAGCTTGTTCCGTTTTGAGATGGTTAGTGCTGAACTGTAATGTAACATCAATCTATTAAGCAGTGAATGTGTGGCAATCACCTCATAGTTGAAGAAAAACAATCGTGTCAGCAGAAAAGGTGGTTTTACAAAAGGATGATAAGATTTTCATGAACGGAACGCGTAAGAAACAAAGTCTTAACGAAAATAGAAACAAAAGGACTTTTATGCTAAGAATAAGAAAGCGACAGATGAAAAACCTTGGGCATATAATGAGGACGGACGTGAAGAATTTTACATTCAGGGTGCATATCGAGGGTCAGAGTAAAACAAACATATCTGAGCCTTCCATAACTCTCTATATTTCTGAGATGAGGTATTATGCACACTATTTACATTATTCGGACTATTGTCCTCATCTTTGTGGCCGTATTTATTACAAGATTTTCGGCCGTTGAACGCTCCGGCCTTCTTCAAGTGGTTGGAATGTCGAACCGAACCCTTTATTTCGCTCACTGGGGTGGATTGTTCTAGTTCCACGTGCCATGTTTAATGGATGTCAGTTATCAGTTATCTCCTGTTAATTCCCCTTCCCAGCTTTCTCCACTGCCTGAACCGGGTATTGAACTCACACTCTTTGTGTCCTGTCACTGGATCTAACCAACGCCTTTATCCAATGTGACCTTGAGCGTAATAAAGGGTTCAGTTTGACATTCCAACCATCTGAAGAAGGCCGGAGTGTACAACGGCCGAAATGTAATAAGTATGGCGACAAAGATGAGGTCAATAGTTCGAATAATTTAAATAGTCTATCTGAGCCTGTGTGAATGGATAGCGGATTGGTAAAAGCGGAAGTTTTGGCAACGGTACAAAATTTTCTAGTCAGCTACAAGGGAGAGGATGTTATGACGAATCATGTTCGTCGGCGTCCTGAGAGAGCAAGGAAGTTAAACTAACATGGCCATTTAGTAATCACAAACAATGTAAACATCTTGTCGTCTTTGGTAAGTTAAGAATTAACAATATTTGATACGTACTTGTATAAAAAAGCTTCTAATAATAATGACATTGTTCCTTTTACAATTTTTAAATAGAAATTCTGTTTATAAATAAGTTTTTGTTCTTACATCTGGAAAACTTTAATATTCATCCTCAACACTGTTCATGCGTAACAAAACCCTGCATTTTTATTTTCAAGATATCAAAATTAGCTAATCATCTCAAATACATTTTGCAGCATTTTCTAAATATTATTTAATATTTTTAACCAGCCTAAGGCAATTTACGAAACATTTCAGCATGAATGTTATGTTCTTGAAAGATGGAAAAAATATTGATTGTTTTGACTTTGGATTTATTTGTCTTTCTGTCACGAAGTGATTAAAGGCTAACCAATAATTTCCGTTCGCAACTCGTCTCCATAAGAATATCATTTTCGCTTCCATACATCTAAAAATGTCCATCGAATCACGCAAGAGAAGAGATTATAGATATTTTTACTAGCCGCAATACAGATTTTAAAAACACAGTTGCAATCATTAATTAGAACATTTGAAAATCTTGCTCAATGACTGGGAAAGTATTTTAGAATATTACTTCATGATTTTAATTAATGAATTTAAATAAATGCTGCCTACAATTTTAATATTGTGTTCCTAAAACCAGTGGCACTTACAGGAAATCAAGTGACATCGATTTCTTCAATATCCAAGCAGCCTTCTCAGAATTCTGAATACAGTGATGAGTCATTTCGGTTGATCTAATTCTTACTCGGAGTTTCACATTAATTATCCTCTGCCAAACTGATCCATGTGCATCGATAAAGATAGTTAACACTGCAATTTTTATATTCCAAATCCCTTCTTACAGGAAATATTCTTTCAGTTATATTTCTAAATTGCTTTCCTTTTTATTCTGGGATCAATTGACACAGCGAAATATACTTGATGAATAATCTTTATATTCACTACGAGTCAAGTTCGTAATATTTACTTACGCAAAAAAGTGGGAAAGGTATTAATCTTATTCGTCTCCTCAAGCAATGGGTTAATTAGCCGGATTTGTATCAGTAAAACATTATTATCACCAAAAAACAAGTATCACGATATAAAAATATTTTAAGGCTTTAAATAACCTGAAAAAATTGTGTATATAAACTTTTATTCGGTTTCTTTCCAGAATTGCATTTTTTCGATTCGAATCTTATTCTAAGATCCAAGGAGACCATTCTCAGAATTTGTATCACGGTCAGCAATTTCATTTTCTTTTATCGTATTTGGCGGCTTAAAATACGCGAAATAAAAATTTTTAAAAAAAGTAGCAAGAATTGCTTTTGTTGCAAATTTCAGGGTTTGGTTTGGTTTGGTTTACGGCATATCGACGTAAATAGGTTATATAATGCCGACAAAGTTTTTATTGCTGGTAATATGTTTTTCTTCAAAAATCTATTTATGGGAATATTTTTCCTTGAAGAAGTCTATAGCTGGTCATACTATTTCAATGGATGTATAACTGTTTGTATTGCTGGTATTTTTTTAAAGTATTACTGATAATAATTTTTCCTTCAAAAATTATTTCTGGTAATATTCTTTTATTACGAAGTATTTCTGGTATTAAAACCTATTTTTACACAAGTTTGGGTGTTAAATATTTGCCCATAACCAGGTTCAGGTTGGACCTGGGAACACCAGCAATTAAGAGGTGGTTCCATGCTCCTTAAAACCTCCTGATTAGTGGCCTTTCTACTGGATGTAGTTTATCGTCATACCTCGGACAGGCAAATATCAAGGAACGTCTGCCAAAGCTCGCAATTCATGCACGAGTTTTAGTTCAACAGCAGTAAATTTTTGTCCTTCACATTCACTTTGAATCCATGCATCCTATATGGCAGATATTGATTGATTTGATTTTTACGGCTTTTCAACACTTTGAATTAAGGCGAAATATATGTCGGATCATAGGAGGTTGATTATAGTATTCGTTGTTCCTAAGAAGTCCCCTATCCAAATACTAACCGGGATCGTCACTACATCAGGCCATAGAATACGGTGTATAATACTCTGCATGAATTCCAAAGAACTCAACTAAGGATCGAATCATCAACAAGATGTGAGTTTACAAATGTATTACCTAATGCGTGATGATCACTTAATACATGTATTAATATCAAAATACTTCAATGCGGAATTATCTTAAAAATGAAATTTAATGGAAGGAAGTAAAAAAAAAATATTGTTTTTAAATAAAAGAAAGACAATTATAAATAATAATCAGTATTGTCCTGATATATATATATATATATATATATATATATATATATATATATATATATATATATATATATATATATATATATATATACACACACACACACACAGAGAGAAAATCGTTTTAATAAATGATAAACTTTTCCTATATACATATATATATATATATATATATATATATATATATATAGATATATATATGTATATATATATATGTTTGTGTGTGTGTGTATGTGTGCATAGATAGATAGATAGATAGATAGATATATAGATAGATAGATAGATAGATATATAGATAGAGACATTTTTCTAAGATCAATATAGATTCGACGGTCGCTTTTATTATATACACTTTTGTTTCCCTGGTGAGGTTTATTTACAACTCTACAAAAATATGTGAAACAAATACAATGTGATATTTATTATTTACCATTTTAGAAAGAAATCTTCTTATTTAAATTTATTTAAAAGGGAAGATATGCTCTCAACCTGTTTTAGTTAGAATTACGGTAATAAAACGAAGTGGTATTATTGACTTCAATAAGCATGAGATATACCTTCACTCATATTGACGCCGTTATGTGATTGCGCACCTACAGCTATTATCACTTCAATATGTGAAAGACTATTCAGCCTGAACTACACAAGTTTTGACATTTGTAGACATTCTTACAACGTTGTGGGATTATATCATAATTTAGTCAAGTTTATCAATGACATGTATAGTCTAAAGTAATAACTTTGCAGAGAGTATTGCAGAGAGTATTTTCCTTGACGAATATTAAGTCTAGAGTCTTATACATTAGCATCTATTCTTTTCTTCTCTGCAAATATTATTCGCCACGTAATACACTAACATCATAAACAAAGCGTGTTTAAGATTGTAATTATTTTATGCTTGCTTATAATGAATTTCATGTGAATGTTTCACGCCAATAAAATATAATATGATTTTTTTCTTAGAAGCGACGTTCAATATTGTGTTTATCTGTTTACAGCAATTAAATCGTTCTCTGTTTTCGTACATAACCGTGCGTGTTTAATACTTTCAGTGATAGCACTCCGGTCACAAGTTCCTGGTTCGAATCTCGCCGTAGTCTAGAGGAGATAACTTCTTGATATTATCGGCCTGGGGGGACGCTTCTCGCCTGCAGTATTATTAGGAAATGCCTGAATGAACCAAGCCTTTTGACTGGTGGATGAGTTAATAGTGGGCGAATACTGGTACCAAGAAGAGATTAAAATGGCGTAATGCATCATGGGAGTGATGTCGAAAAGTGGTGAGCTGAGAAGTGGCGGAATTGAACGAAAACAACCGAGCGTGATCAGATAAAAATAAACTAAAACTGAATTCCAGTCGGGTTCGTTATAAAACTTATACCTGCTGGGAATTCCTGGTTATGCTGGAAACAAAATCTTATTGTTTCAAATTAAAGCAGCGTAGTGTGTGGGGAACTTGTAAAGCGATTATATGACATAGGTCGTCTAGTGATGTACCAGGATTCAGTTTAAATCCCGTATATAATAGTCAAATAGAACATAAATACCCATGTTTGGCAGTCTATCTAGAGTCCGCGTTTCGTTAAAAGAGCCCACCCCTAAACCGCCTGGCCACACGCGTATATGGACAGCCTGAAAGAAAAATGAGTGAATTTAATAACGTAGGTTCACAATCAGCGACAGGTTTAAATAACACATAATGATTATTTTCTTTTGTAATTGATATAAATTCGTACATATAATGAGTTTTATCTTTTCTTTATCTTCCAGATTATCAGCAAGAGCGATAAGAAATATCAAGTGTAATTATGTACTTAATTGTTGTCTTATAATTTTTCGCGGATATCATACACTTCCTAATCACAAATGATTATTGGTATGTTTTCGGTTCAATAACTGCACGCTGTAAACCGATCCAGTTTTAAAGACGTTTTGGGGCAAACCCTGGTGGATAAGTTAATAGTGGGCGAATACTGAAACCAAGGAAAGATTAAAATGGCGTAATGCATCATGGGAGTGGTGTCGAAAAGTGGTGAGCTGAGAAATGGCGGAATTGAACGAAAACCACCAAGCGTGATCAGATAAAAATAAACTAAAAGCAATGACATAAAGCATAGTCTTAAGTACATAAACACACCGTTCAACGATGTGGAATGGACGAGGACAAAAAATATAAATGAATGAATGGGAAAGTCTAATGAAGCGTTTAGGGCAGCTATTAGATGTGGCTTGAATTTCAACAAAGTTGAAAGTTAAAACTTATACCTGCTGGGAATTCCTGGTTATGCTGGAAACAAAATCTTAATGTTTCAAATTAGAGCGTAGTGTGAGGGGAACTTGGGAAGCGATTATATGTTGAGGGTCAACATTTTCAATTCAGGTAAGTACTGAATGACTATTGTGTAAAATAAACAAGCATTGTAAATATACAATGAAAATGATTTTATACGGAGCATAATGATAGACATTAATAAGTAATATGAAACCAGTTGAGAAATTGCAAAGAAAAAAGGTAATAAATACTACTAATAAATCGGAAACCCTCGACCATCAAATATACGTTTTAAGTCACTTTTCTTTTACAAAAAGAAAAAGGAAAAACAAAAAACAAAAAACAAAAAAGTCCTCGCCTGTTGTTTAACCCGAGGATACAACTGTCTTTGATAAATATTGAAAAATATTTTGAGCATTTCCGAACTATTTGATTAATAAGGATGATTTTAAAATCATTTTTTCTCATGACAAATAAACACATATGATCAGCTTTTTGCAAGAATTGCTGTCATACTGTTGCAGCACACATATGAATGATAAGAGTTATGCCCCCATTCCCATAAATACAGTAGTGAACACTGTATGTGGGTCTCCGGTTTGCAGTTGTAGATTCAGTTTGGATTTCACTTGACTTACTTCTAGTAGTTGACTACTTCTTCTACGCACCGCTGGCGAATCTTATATATATTGTTCTTGTCGTAAGTTTTATCGTTCATTACCATCCTTCGTCTGATTATTATATTCAGTAACCTTACCTAGGTTACAACACATACATACTTCTATCAAATTCTGTCTTTCTGATTCCAGTGTATTATGTGGATTTGCGAGTCGTGTGATAAGTAGTGGCTCGGAATTAGAAATTGAAGTGCTACTTTCGAATTCCAGTCGGGTTCGTTATAATCGGTTAAGAGAAAAATAACCTTGGTAAAGATATGGTTACATGTATTCTACTCCCAGCTATGGGTTAATTAGTAAGATTTGTATCTGGAAATATTATTGTTATTCGCAAATAAACTGGTACTTGCCTGTTTTCCGCTTGATCTTTTCTCAATATTTAGATCCAATAGTACAAACTAGACACAGTTTTGTTTACTTCTCAAGCAATGACCAACAAACCGCACTCCTTTTCACCGATTGTGTCCATTGTTTGTTAGCTTTTGATATATGTTTCCCTTGCTTATATGATTTTTCCAGTTGACACTGAATGTAACTACCACTAGTTGAGTGTACATGCCATCAAGTTAGTTTTTGACTCTGATTTTCTTTATGTACAGCTGTTTAACTTGTATCAAAGAACTATTGCTCTTGTTAACCTAAACAAGGCACATTCAGTTCCTTTTTACTTCAATATGGTATTCATTTGTTATAATGCCATATCCATGTCATTGCAGTTAAACATATTCCTTTTTATGTGATGTTCGAATATGACCACAGCGACTGAATGTCCTTTACCTGATTTACTACTTCTTCTTGATTAAGAGAAATGAATACTGTTTTGATTTCATTTATATGGTAATTAAAGCTTGCTGCGGCTGGGGTAGTTATTCAAGACTGATGGAATGAGGAGTGAAAAGATCTGCAAAAAACTATCTGCGATGCTGATTCAGTCTATGGGAATCTTTTAAGTTAGCATACATTACTTATCTTGACTTGTCAGTTTTCAATAAAAATGAATACATTTTTTTCTCTACAAGACACCATTTGATATTATAAAATATCTATACCTAAATCTGGAGAGGGTATTAGTTCTAAAGTATTTGTGTATAGCACATTATAGCTGTGTATATTTCAATTGACATTCCATGGGACTTGTTTCTCTACACGAGCCTTCATCTGTGTATGAAACAAATATATTTCCAGAAGTCCAAAAATGTCAATACAGCTGGAAGTTTTTTAAGTTTTATACACTTGATTATACGACGGACATTTTGTATCTGGGTAATAGTCGACAGACCATTTGCAAATTCTTTCTGGTTAAATATCAAAGATTGGTTAACATTGAGACAATTTTAGAGAATTAGATGTGCTTTCAGGATTCATTATCGGCTGCCACAATCGTAACAATATAAGATATGCAACTGACACAGCGCTGATAGCAGACACAGAAAGGAAGGTACAGTCTTTCTTACAGAAGATAGAGAAAGAAAGCAAGAAAAAGGAGGAAGAATAAACTACAAGAAGACAGACTGAATGCTTGTTAGCAAGACATATGAACCCAATATGCAAATTACAAGTCAGGGATACTAAAGGCAAGTAGTCTAGAAACTTAATTATCTGGGAAGTTTTCTAGCAGAGGACGGGAAATGCGATCCAAATAGGTATTGGGAAGGTCAAAAATACATTCCAAAAGCTAAGCAGAGTATGAAGAGACAGAAAAATTTCGTTGGAAAGAAAGAAAAAAGTTCTGAATTGTTATATGATATCTCTCCTCCTATACTGCAGCGAATGCTAGACAATCTCAGCAAAGATGAAGATTTAATTCGAAGGAAAAGAAATGTGGTTCAACAGAAAGAATCTGGGGATAACATAGGGCGAAAATGTATGGAACAACGAGGTTTTAGAGAAAATGGAAACAGAAAGGAATTTTATTCTTAACATCAGGAATAGGCAGCTGAAATTTCTGGGACACGTAATAAGGAAGGAGGGCTTGTAAAATCACTGATAATCACGAGACGGATTAAGGGAAAGAAGGACAGAGGAAAGCAGAGCGTAACATACTTGATGGGCTTGAGTAAATGGATGGTAGAACAAGGTTTGGCAGAAATAACAAAAAGACAAAACTTATTAAGATCTACACAGGACTGGAAGATGTGGAGAGTCATTATCACCCAGGCTCTGAAAGGATACAGGAACTAAAAGAAGTATTGCTTAGCAGGTGGGTGAATTGTATTTAGGAATATTTTTTTTTAAATATTTGCTGAAACAGCCGTTAATATTCTGCTTCTATAGTTATTGGTGAAACAGAAATCTGCTTTCTTTGGAAATGGATAAAATTCACCTGTTTTCAAAACATCTGCTGTCCGATTATTTATGTTTTGTTGCACATTGTAAACAATGAAACATCTAAACAGCTGTTGAATGCTAGAATAGTTAGTTTAAAGATATTTCACAGTTAGAATACTGTGGAATAATTCAAAACAGTACACTATCAAAATTAATCATACTTTTCACCAGTAATTACGAAACTATAATTCATAGCAAAAATAAGAAAGATAGTTTTTGTTTTAAAACATTCAATATATTTCCCACACCAAAATTTCATCGTTTACGCGAATTCGAATAAATTTATTTTATTGACATTAAAACGGGTACAAAATGACGCCATATAACAATAGTACATTTCGTAAATTCGCTCAACCTTGAAAAATGGAACTTAATGATAAAAGTTTTATCAAATATAATTTATATAGAAAATTTATCTAATGTGTTTAACATAATTTTGCAGATCATATGTATAGAGAATCTAGTGTGGATAATAATCAGTAGTAAATTTCGCCAGATTAGCTCGCTGAATATATATATATATATATATATATATATATATATATATATATATATACACAATGCTGTTCCTTATCATTTGAATTTGGCTCAAATTTCGTTTCATCGAAGAAGAGAACATTCTTCCAGTCTTCTACGTTGAAACTTTTGTAATAGTGAGCTCATTACAGTCACTTGGCTTTTTGGCTTTGCATAAACCTTCGTGTACAATATTTGTAGCCTTGTTCTAACAGCCACCGATGGACTGTTGAAGAGGCAACATTAACACATCGCACTTCGCCTAGACCAGCTTCAATTTCTTGGCTAGTTATAGTCCTATTCTTCGCAACTTCTCTCTTGATTACCCTGCCAGGTCTATCATCAATCTTTTTCTTTCGTCCACTTGTTTCTTTCCTTGGAGCAGGAGTGGCATGATTATGTGCCATAAGCACTCGAGAGACAATTGATTGCGAGGTAATAGCAATTTCTGTAATTTCTCTCGCAGACTTGCCTGCTTTTGAGAGGGCAATAATAGATGCCTTAAGTGGTTCTGATGCGTGTTTGTACCCATTCATCTGGTTAGTGAATTGAGTGGCTATTTCAAGCTGTTTTTATACTGTGTGAGGCTTTCTGGAATATTCTGGAATACTCTAGATTTAATTTTAGCTGTTCTAGAATTCTCTAGAATATCGTTGTTAGTGTATTGTAAAATAGTTTTCAATATTTTGTCAAAAGCTCTTTAAATTAACCAGTTTAATCATTAGAATGCGATGTCTGTCACTTTTTTTGCACAGAGTTTTTCCTGAATCTCATTTATATCCAAATTTATAATTATCAATATAATACCTTAGGGTGAATAAACTTTTTTCCTAGGTGGTCGGGAAGGGGTCTTTATATTAGTAAGATTTAAAATTATTTTAACCCCGAAAACAATAGACAAAAAATATTTTTAGAAAAAAAAAATCAGGTGAGTTACTTTTATCGAAAAGCCTGTATATATATATATATATATATATATATATATATATATATATATATATATATATATATATATATATATATGACGGACGCTCTCTTCGTTTTCGACATATGAGTGTCATAATGAGTTTTTAATGTTTATATTTCGTATAAGACAACAATCCTGCACGGGATTTGCAAACAACTCCCCACAAAGGGCACACTGAAGGTTTGACCATCATATAGGCTGATGCATTAGCCCGAGATTTAGTGATAATTATTAATTCTCTCAAATGATTGAGACGATTCTTTTCAAAGTTAGTAAATACCTCGGTAGCAGGTTTTTCTCCAGTTTGGTCGGTTTTCAACAGCAAGTTCAAACTCCTCTATAGGGATGTTTGCATCAATTAAATTGCATTTAAGTTTAACTACGGACACTCTAGGTTAATCTTACCATAATAAAAGTTGTCTATACATGAGGATTTTGACGACATGACCAACCCATCTGAACTGTGCTTGCATCAGAAAGGATTCAATACTACCGACACCATATTTGATGAAAAGATCAGGGTTAGCGAATTTTGTCTTGCCATGTATAACCGCATATTCAACGAAGACAACATTAAGTTGTTTGATGTGCGTCCTCTATGGCATCCACGATTCTGACCCATAAAGAAGTGTGGTGAGAATGTCTGCTTGATAGACACTAATTTCCTTTTTTAGTGAAATCCCATGAACATCCCATAAGCGATGCTTAAGCTTTCCAAAGGCATTGGTTGCCTTTGATATTCTGTTAACTATCTCGTCATCCAAAGACCCATTTGAATTGGCTTTGCTTCCTATGTACGTGAATAATTTCACATACTTCAGGTTGCTGTTGCCAACAGTAATAGTAACGATTGGAAAGGTATAGGCAGGTAGTTTTTGTTTTATATCGTTGAATTGCTTAGTTGTAGGCCTTGGATTTCTTTATGCTTATTGTTGTGTAGGATCCACCTAATCTGCATAGGTGACTACCAACTATATAAATAATGGTTGGTACCGGAAGACGAGGAGGAGGAATCACGAGATCCAACTAGAGACTCTGATCGACTGCGACTAGTCAACACATTCTCCAGGAACGTCTTCCCAGAAATATACAGAAATACTATATGTACTTATTGTGTACACTTTCTTGTTATAATACATTCTTGTTCTAAGTACATTTTGTGTTGCATTATTATTCCATACATTAGGCGAGATTCAACAATGAGTCAAGACTCAACAATGGCGACGAAGTAGAACGAACCATACGTCAAGTTTCAACAATGGCCACGAAGTAGAACGAACCATACGCCAAGTTTCAACAATGGCAAAGAAGTAGAACGAACCATTGGGAAAGAAGAAAGAATTAATAGTGAGAGTTTTCAACATTTGGGACAAGTCATTGAAGAACCCAGGCTGAAAAAAAAAACTATTAATTCAAAGTCTAACGTTAACGTAACGACGAAGGATTCTGAACTTCTGGATATGTAGAACTCGTTAAAAGACGACTAAGCATAAAGGAACGTTCACTCAGAAAAATTGGAAGGTGTCGTAAACGAATAACGGTAATTTTAAATTAAAAAATTATCTACAACGAGACACCCTCTAAAAAAAAAAAAAAAAATTGGCCGACTACAAAAACATGCATGGATTAAAAGGAGCACAAATACACCGTGTCGACTTTGGAAGGTCACAAACTTTAAAAAATTATTTTTTTTAAATTATTTGTTCAACAATATAGTGACGAATTACCTCTGATAAGAAAATCAGACGTTGTCATTGAAATACGCGAACAGAAGTCGAAAACGAAAAAAAAGTCCGACGCTCTATGTTCACGAAAAAAAAATACCAAAGTTGATTAGCACGGGCGTGAATGTAAAAGCAAGACATAAAATATAAAAGTCGTACGTTGTTTCGATTTTTTGGTCAGCTTATATGATATTCGTGGATACACAAATTAAAAGTATATTCCTTGTTGCATGAACACTATCAGCTAAAGATGGATGAACTATCCAAAGTCATATCTGAATTATTCAAATCCCTGCAGTTGAGTCAACAACGTCAACAAGAACAACAGATAGCACAGCAAAAATATCAAGAACAGCAGATAGCACAGCAAAAATATCAAGAAAAAATATGGCAAGAACAACTGATGGCGATGCAAAAATATCAAGAACGTCAAGAGGAAAGACTTTTGGAAATTCAAAAGTTAACACTGGAGAAATTAAACAACTATCAGGCAAATGAAGGAAATTCTTCATATTCTAATAACACCATATTTAATTCGCTGGAAACTTTCAACTATGTGCCAGACGAAGAAAAAACGTTTGAAGCGTACTTTAAACGATATGAAGATATTTTCTACACAGACTGTGAAAACTGGTCGAATTCAAGAAAAGTCAGTCTATTACTAAGAAAGCTAGGTACAGCAGAACATAGCAAATTTGTAGATTTTATTCTACCGAGAAAAACAACTGAATTGGAATTCTCTGAAACAGTGAAATTGCTAAAAGAGCTGTTTGGAGCAAATATGTCGCTTTGGCATAAGCGATGGTTATGCATGAATGTCTCTAAATCCGACGATCAGGATTACTTAACATATGCATCTATAGTGAATAGACATTGTGACAATTTCAGATTGGCAGAGATTACGGTTGAAGAATTCAAGTGCTTAATTTTTGCTCAAGGACTGGTATCCAGTAAGAGTGCCGAAATAAGACGTAGAGTTTTGTCTAAACTCGAATCTGAACAAGGCCTTACCCTGCAAAAGTTAGCAGAGGAGTGTCAACGGGCCGTAAGTTTAAAGAAAGAGTCGCAAAAAATCGAAGAAGCTGGTATTGCTTATATTAAAAAAATAAAAAAGCAGTCAAAGTACCCATCAGAGAAAAATTGGAGAAAAAATTCGGCGTATATTAATAATAGACAAGAAAATAAAAAGAACGAAAATAAAAAAGTCCCACCATATAATTGCAGACGTTGTAACGAAAGACATTGGGAGGTAAATTGCCCATATAGAAATAAGAAATGTTTCGTGTGCCAAAAGAATGGTCACAAAGGATCGTGTTGTAAAACGAAAAAATTCAAAAGCCGAATTAGACAAACAAATTCGAATATCAAATCAGATCGAGATTTTAGGAAATATGTGACGGCTAAAATATTCAAAAAGAATATCAAATTTCAACTCGATTCGGGGTCAGATTTAACAATAATGAACGATAAAACATGGAAAATTTTAAAAAGGCCTACAATAATGAAGTCAACGAAACTCGCTCGAACGGTAACTGGAAAGCAAATTAACTTCGAAGGCGAGGTTGTACTTCCAATGAAATTGAATGGGATCGTTAAAAAAATAAAAGTTTTCATTCTGAGAAATGGAGAAAACTTGTTGGGTACAGATTTTATTGAAACATTCGAATTGTGGGATAAACCGTTAAACTCATTCTGCAGAAAAGTAGAAAGTAATACGCAATCAAGTCAGGACATTAAAGATGAATTAAAGAAAAAGTGTCCGGAAACCTTTACACCTGGTCTTGGAAGATGTAACAAGTTTGAAGCTAAATTTGAATTAAAAGAAAATACTATGCCTATATTTAAAAAGAAACGTAACGTGCCTTTCGCAAGTGTAGAGAGAGTAGTAGTACCAAAAACGTTGCAGAAAAGAATCCTACGGGACTTTCATATGGGTCACCCGGGGATTAATAGAACAAAAAGCTTAATGCGAAGCTTTGTATATTGGAAAGGAATGGATGTGGATATCGAAAACATGGTTCATCGATGTAAAGGGTGTGCGTTAGCAGCTAAGGCACCACCTATAGTACACAAACCATGGCCAAAGACGGATCATCCGTGGGAAAGATTACACATTGATTTCGCTGGTCCAGTAGAAGATTATTACTACTTAATAGTGGTAAATAGCTTTACAAAATGGCCGGAAGTACTACGCTGCATAAAGCCTACACCCAATACCACAACAATTTTTTTGCATGAACTATTTGCACGGTTCGGTGTGTCAGAGTGTATTGTGAGTGACAATGGTACACAATTCACTTCTGACGATTTTAAGGAATTTTGTGAGTTATATCAAATTAACCACATAACGACGCCGCCGTATCATCCGAGATCCAATGGACTCGCAGAAAGATTTGTAGATACGTTAAAGCGCGCTCTGAAGAAAGCCTCAGGAGTTCCAACGGAAAAGGCGCTTCAGCAATTCCTACAAGTATACAGAATCACGCCTAACCAGAGAACACCATCAAACATGGCATCAGCTGAACTAATGTTCGCTAGGAAAGTTAAGTCAGTGTTTGACAAGCTTTTGCCAGGAAGAAATAGAATAAAGAACACTATGTATACAGCTAGAAAAAGATACACCCCCGGAGAGAAGGTCTTTTTCAAGTGCTATAGAAACAACATTGAGTTCTGGGAGCAAGGCATAGTGGACAAGAGAATCGGTGACCTGATTTACATAATTAAAGGGCCGAAGAATACTCATAAGAGGCACCAGAACCAACTCAAAAAATGCTACGTGCTAGAGCATGAAGAGAGTATACCGGATGAGGAGGAAGATCCCATTGATGTAATGTATGATACTTTTCAAGTAGAACCTCCGCAGAGTGCTCATGAACCGAGAAGATCCGGTAAGAAACGAAAGTTCACGGACCCATTGGACGTGAATCCAAAACGAAAAAGATATTGAAAAAAAAAACAGATATACATATGAACTATGCAAAGAGGATCTACAAAGAAATAACCATGATCATCATCCCATATAGAAGCCAGTTGAAATCCAAAAGGATTCCAAGGCTTGGGAGGGGGGTGTTGTGTAGGATCCACCTAATCTGCATAGGTGACTACCAACTATATAAATAATGGTTGGTACCGGAAGACGAGGAGGAGGAATCACGAGATCCAACTAGAGACTCTGATCGACTGCGACTAGTCAACACATTCTCCAGGAACGTCTTCCCAGAAATATACAGAAATACTATATGTACTTATTGTGTACACTTTCTTGTTATAATACATTCTTGTTCTAAGTACATTTTGTGTTGCATTATTATTCCATACATTAGGCGAGATTCAACAATGAGTCACTTATAGTTAATCCAAATGCGTTGCAAGCTGTGGAAAAACGATTGACGAGTCCTTGAGCTTCTTCGATTGAGGTGGTTACGATCGCAACGTCATCAGCAAACAAAAGATCACGAATAATGCTTGCTCGAGTAAGCGATTCTGAATTTTGATGGTTAAAGAGGCTGCCAATGTCGGGATCAGTAAAAGAATGGTGTATCATGACCGAAAAGAAGAGAGCAAACAGTACAGGAGCCATGACACAATCTTGTTTTGTGTTATTTGTTACATCAAAGGTTTCTGAAAACTCTCCATTAGATAGAACAGATGCTTTTACATACACACACTCACAGAAATAAACACACACACACACACACACATATATATATATATATATATATATATATATATATATATATATATATATATATATAATAGAAATTGTAACGGGAATTTGATAATTATAATTAAATAATTCATTGAGTCTGAAATAAACCTCAACAGAATGCAGAAAGCACTGGACGGCCATTCCGTCCTATATTTGGGACTCATCAGCAGTGCGCATCCACTACCGGGAATTGAAACCCTGAGAGTTAGGTTGTCAAGCAAACACCATACCAACTGTTCCAACGGGCCTCGGTGACGAAGAGATAGCAAATCAGACTCAATATAGCGCCGCTCGCTCACATATTCCATGGTGGAACTCAACTGAAGTTCTCTGTAACCATTGGACTGTGCCCCCCGAAGCCACGACTACTATCACCACCACGGAATATGTGAGCGAGCGGCGCATTATTGAGTCTGATTTGCTATCTCTTCGTCACCGTTGGGACAGTTCGTATGGTGTTTGCTTGGCAACCTAACTGTCAGGGTTTCAATTCTCGGTAATGGATGCGCACTGCTGATGAGTCCCAAATATAGGACGATACGGCCGTTCAGTGCTTTCTGCATTCTGTTGAGGTTTCTTTCAGACGCAATGAATTACTTAATTATATATATATATATATATATATATATATATATATATATATATATATATATATATATATATATATATATATATATGCCGGTATGCTGAAAAATAGGGAAGAACACGTTAGGTAAATTATCCGGTAGAGCTTATATTACAATATTTTTTGTTTTTAAAAATATGATTCCTTCGCTACATAAGAGTTCTCATGTTTCAAAAGCGAGAGCCGAGACCCCTAACATAATTTTTGAAGTTATGTTGAGTTAAGGTGCCTGGACTCGTTTCCTCGTCAAGCGAGAATTTGGGAACCTTCCCAAATTCTCGGTCCAGGCAGCGAAGGAATCATATTTTTAAAAACAAAAAATATTATAATATATATATATGTATATATATATATATATATATATATATATATATATATATATATATATATATATATATGAGGTTTTCAGTTTATAGACTTTAGATGAGTGTATTACTAAGTCCAGTCACTTGCTTCATTGGAGTGGACTTTCTAATATTAAATGAGTAATTTTTCTCCAGTTATGAATTGTGAAGGACATCTTGTTACACGTATGAATCATAATTACGATGGTGAGATCGTAACGAAATGACAATTAAAATAGGTGTAGGATAGGTCTGAAGAAAGTATATGCCCGTGGACCGTGAGAAACACTGATTTAAGCTTGAAATAGAAATCAATATTATAGTTAGCAAGAAGATTTTGACCTCGGTCTGGCCTGTCACGATCAATTCATTTAATACCTTTCGCGTTAATTCCTATGTAAAAATGTTTAAACCCATCTTCTTTTAGCTAAGGGTTAAATAGAAAAGCAAAGTTGGCTCTCTTACCTTCAATTGGCAACCAGCCTAAGAGAAAGAAAACGCTTAAGTAAGACCTATCCTGAAGATAAATGGGCTATTTGAGGCTATTTTGATCAAGACAGAACACTGATACCATGTCTGTTTTACATGTGATGACCCTAAGACAACGGAAGCTTCTATGATAAAACGTAACAAAACTCTAGCACTTATCCTGTTAGCAAGTACTTTTGATTCGCTTTGACGACCTTCTCATTGTATTCATTAAAATTCTACATGATTTTAGATGAGGTGTATTAAATACTATTAGTTATCATTTTGGTTTGGTTTAGTTTGGTTTGTTTTACGGCATATCAACCTCAATGGGTTATTTAATGCCGAAAAGATTTTTATTGCTGGTAATATGTTTTTCTTCAAAAATCTATTTCTCGGAATATATTTCATTGAAGAAATATAGAGCTCGTCATATTTTTTTCAAAGAATATATAACTGTATTGCTGGTATTTTTTCAAAGTATTGCTGATAATATTTTTTCCTTCAAAAATGATTGCTGGTAATATTTGTTTTATTAAGAAGTATTAAAACCTATTTGTACACAAGTTTGGGTGTTAACTATTTGTCCATAGCTGAAACCCAAACAGGTGCTACCAGCCCGGGCC
Organism: Acanthosepion esculentum; assembly: GCA_964036315.1. Lineage (NCBI taxonomy): Eukaryota > Metazoa > Mollusca > Cephalopoda > Sepiida > Sepiidae > Acanthosepion > Acanthosepion esculentum. The sequence continues at coordinate 12,268,192 of OZ038477.1, forward strand.
AGGGAGGATCTGGGAACACCAGCAATTAAGATGTGGCTCCAGGTTCCTCTAAAGAGGCATTGCTGTTGGACGTAGTTTATCGTCATACCCAGGACGCGGTTGTAGTTTTTAGTCTTACCCGGAACGCGCATGTAGTTTATCGTCATACCCAGGACGCGGATGTAGTTTATAGTCTTACCCGGAATGCGGATGTAGTTTATCTTCATACCCAGGACGCGGATGTAGTTTATAGTCTTACCCGGAATGCAGATGTAGTTTATCTTCATACCCAGGACGCGGATGTAGTTTATAGTCTTACCCGGAACGCGCATGTAGTTTATCGTCATACCCAGGACGCGGATGTAGTTTATAGTTTTACCCGGAATGCGCATGTAGTTTATCGTCATACCCAGGACGCGGATGTAGTTTATAGTCTTACCCGGAACGCGCATGTAGTTTATCGTCATACCCAGGACGAAGTTATCATTTTGATAGATCTTTTTCTGTTGCTATTTCGATTAATCATTTTAAGTATTATTTCTTTATTCCTAACTTTTATTCATCTTTTCATTGAAGTTTATTTTCCACAAATCTACTATTAAGAAAAAAAGTAAAAACATCTATCAAAGCAAATGTATTTGTGGCGGAAATATTCCAATTACATTACAAAGTTTAAGATGACATTTTATCTATTTTAATTTCCACAATGGCGAATACAGGATCACATGTGCAAGCAGAGAGAGAAATGAAAGAATGTAGGACTGATATTATAATAAGGTATAAAGATGCGTGTTATGCGATAATGTCAAGTATCTGAAACAATTCGTGGCGTTAAGCTAAAAGGAAAAACCTCTCAGCATATCTATCATAGTTGTTTATGCACCGACAGCCAAAGTACAGAATAATAAACTGAAAAGATTTGACGTTTATGGACGACACCAAGGCTCAATACCAGTTGTCAGGAATTATAATTGTCATGAGAAAACTGAATGCCAAACTAGAATGGAGATGTTGAAATAGTTGGCAAATTCGGATAAGGAATGAACGCGGACAGGAATGGGTCAAAATGGCACATGGCGAATGATCAGGTAGTAACCAACAGTTAGGTACATAGACATAGAGAATTCCAATAGGAGAAACAAAAAAAACAATTCGTTTATATATTTACCAATACTGAAATTCAGGAATGTATTCTTTGCCCTGTATGGCATAGTCTAGTGCATGTAGAAAGGATCAACGTACAGTGATAAGAACCTTTGCACCTACGGAAACTGAAGAGGGTATAAGCAGCACCCACAATGCAATACGACAATTCCTGAATGGCCTGAATGTGAAGGGCAAATATATAGACAGTGTTAAAAAGAGATACAATTGATTAAATGGTAGTGAAAACGATTGATAGGATACATTAAGGGAAGCTTTATTAACATCAGCAATCGAGATCAACCCAAATAAAAGCAGACAACGATAAAAAGAACTGATGACAATAAATTCGCTGCATGATGAAAAGGAGACAACATCAATGCCAAGTTACAGCACAGAATATAGGACTCTACAAAATGAAATTATGAACAGCTGAAGAGACAGAGAAACTGAGAGGTAACCTTGTCATTTATTAGGAAGGATATTAAAATAATCCAGAACCTACACTGTAAGAAAACTTCCTGAATACGGATAAAAGCGTTCATTAAATATACAAAATCACAAAGTGATCGAAGTCATAAATTTGTTTTGTCACGAAACTTATTCAAACTTTACAGTGAATCAATTCTGAGAGAATTAGAAGTCCAGCTAGGATATATTTTTGACGACCCCAATCTTAACAGCATAAGATATGAAGATAATACTGTATTGATAGAAGATATAGAAAGGATATTATATTTATAGAAGGTAGCGAAGGAAACCGTGAAGAAAAGATTTAAGATCAGCTACAAGCCAGAATGCATGTTCGTTAGCAAATGCAAATTATAAATTGGAGATACCAAAATCAAACAACGACAACGATTTTAAATATCTGGGAAATGGTTTTCATACGAGCTTCTAAACTCAGATATTGTTGTTGAATGAGAAATATGTAAAGTACAAGATAATCTCGATATTTCACTTGGTATGAAACCATACTTTATAACTGGGAATACTGATCTTATCAAGTCTACACTAGCTTTTTTTTAAGTTTAGGAAGAGACACTTTTTCAGAAAATCAGTATTTGAAATCTTGTCTTTCATTTCATGTATATTAATTAGCTGGAAAAGAAAGATTCAGTGAACGGTCGGGGAAAATCGTCTTCTTGATAAGGTAGGTAAATAATTCAACACATATTTCTATTGTTGTATTTGTAAATTTTCACGTTATTAAAATATAGAACTGAGGGTGGGGATGAAGGCGAGCAAGTATGGATATTAATAGTTAGAAAGAAACTGAACCCATTTCATCTAACCACTATCAATCTCTCCAAAGAAGAGCAAGGCTCGTTCGAAAGATTTGTTTCGTGTTTCCAGTCATTTTGTATGTATTCTTACAATAAATACCGTCTAACTACACACGTATATTCAAGTAATATTAAAAAATGATATGATTTGATCTTATTCAGCCACATGTAAAATATGTGTAATCCTCTGCACCTTTCACTATGGATTCCCTGTTCTAACTGCATTCATTAATATAAATATATCGGATCTGGACGGAGGAAAATACGCTTATTTCTCTGTAAGAACGAAGGAACAGATCACGTCTGTTTTATTTAATATTTTTAATCATTGTTCACGCAATACAATACCCAAGTACCACTCAAAGTAAAGGGCTACTAATGTAGCTTGGTGTACGGACGTAATAAGAAGTTAAAAGTGAAGATCATGGGAAAATGTAGGAAATTAAACGGTTGAGCGCTGACTTGAAAGGGTTTACGATTGCGACGATCGAGGAAGTCGTATCCCAGGAAAGTATTCCACAGCGAATCGGGTTTTGGGAAGAAGCTTTATGAACTTCCTACTTACTAATGGAATATGAATTGAACAGAGATTATTAACCCAGTATAAGTGTCTTGGTGGATTATAGCTATGGAAATCTGAACTGGTGGAACTATGTAATGTAACTCGCCAGAATCTTTATCATGGAAATAGTGACCCGAATAGCTATAGGGCCGTTTCATTCGTGGGAAAGTGGTTGTAGAGTGGAAAATGATTCATCATCGATATTGCGTTGTAAACGATTTTGAGCTGTGTTTAAGCTAAAATGGTTAGGATTATGCTGCCCCAGTCTATATATAACGGCAGTGTTACATTTTGGTCTGATTCTGAAGGTAGCACATGACATGATGAGCCAGATACATTCCGGAATAGCACAAGAAACTGATCATTTTGACAAATATCTTAGCGACAATTCGTATATACGAATCCCGTTTGAAATCTGCCGTGAACTTGAGTCGGATTAAGAGTTTCAAATTATGAATTCGTCAATAGTCTGCAGTGGGAAGCGACATTTTAACTCTTTTAATTCGACTAATTGAATACCTCACCGCGTGTAAAGCAGTTTATATATTTTATTTTAATCGTTCTTCATTTTGTCAACTTTATTCAATTTCTGGAATTGTTTCTATTAAGCATGTAACTGGTCAGTGATGATTTTGTTTTTAACTGAAAATTTCCCAATCTGTAGTTTTTCGAAAAACAAGCACCTGGTGCCTCATGAACTCACAATTACAAAAATCCTAAAAAAGCTTACAAAAGTGAAAGCAATAGAAAAAGAAAAAAATGAAAGTCACAAATAGCTACGTGCATGGAATGAATGAAATAAATCAAATTTTGTTTGATATTATTTACTTTAATTTGAAATCGTAATGCTTATTTTTCGCAAATGCATTTTCGTTTTAAAATTTACATGTGTCAGCAAATTACATCACGTGATATCTCATCTGAAAAATATAAGAGAATTAAACGAGAAAGCTTGAATTTACGCAATTCAGGATTAATATTGTTTTCTTTATTGCAGAAGTAACAAGGACCATTATGTTTTATTCGTAGTTTATTATAGTTCAGAGTAAGAAAGAAGAAATAAAGTGGAATTTCAAATTATATTAGCCAGTGCACTCCCTGCTCAGATAGACACCCTAAAATTTTAAGATCTCTCCATTCGCATTAAACAAGTGATTAATGTCTCAGCGCCTTGATCAGAAATAATTCAATTTGATTTCATTAATTACAGTCCACACAATTAAACAACCATCTGCTTCCTTACGTAACAAAGTTTTAATTAATGCTTGCATCTGGGTTCATTGTATTTTATCGTGTATTGTCAAGTTTTTACAACACCCAGGAAAGGCCCTGATAAGATTTGGAATTTGTAAATAGTTTTTGTTTCCTTTTTCTTCTTCTGAAAAAACCGAGAAAATGAAAGAAGAAAATCCATTTACGTGAAGAGGCAAAAACAATAAATTTGTTTCCAATTTGTTCTAACCACACCTTTTTTGTATCCCCTAAAATTGTTCGTTTACTTAAGTAAAAGCCATGTGCTTTTTTGCTAATTTTCCCCTTTAACTTCTTTGAACATGATATTTGGCATTTTGTTACAATTGCCTTCTCGACGAGCACATAATGCATGCTGACTGCCTTACGTTTTATTTATTTTCGTCGATTTTCACGCTAGATTCATATGAATACATGAATGACTACAGCTACCCGGCAATATTGTGAGAATATAAAGAAACATGAATTGTCACGCTATACCAAAAAAAGGAAACATTTTGGATGAATTTATTTAAAACTAAACGCAACAATAAATAACTTTATGACGATATATCACATTCCGCGAAGAACTTTGTTTTAATATATAAAATGTAAAATGTTATTCTCCTGTAATAAGGTTTAAGGTAAACAGCTGCTCATTCCCTGTATATACAGCGTTGTTCGATAAAAGTGACTCACCTTATCCTTTGAAACTAGTTCAACTTTCGGTTCATTAAGAAGAGAACATTCTTCCAGTCTTCTACGGTGAAATATTTGTAATAGTGAGCCCATTCAAGTCTCTTGGTTTTGTTGGATTTGCTTATTAGAGACTTAGACCTTGGTGCACAAGATTTGTAGCCTTGTTCTAACAGCCACCGACGCACTGTTGAAGAGGCAAGACTAACACCTTGCTCTTCGCTTAGACTGGCTGCAATTTCTTGGCTAGTTATATTCCTATTCTTCGCAACTTCTCTCTTGAGTACTCTGCCAGTTCTATCATCAATCTTTGTATTTCGTCCCATTGTTTCCTTCATTGAAGCAGGAGTGGCATCATTATGTGCCCTAAGCAGTCGAGAAATTTCTGCAATTTCTGTCGTAGACTTGCCTACTTTTGAGAGGACAATAATAGATGCCTTAAGTGGTTCAGATGCGTGTTTGTACCCTTTCATCTGGTTAGTGTGTTGAGTGGCTATTTCAAGCTGTTTTTATACTGTATGAGGCTTTCTGGAATATTCTGGAATAATCTAGATTTAATTTAAGCTGTTTTAGAATTCTCTAGAATATTGGTCTGAGTGTATTGTAAAACAGTTTTCAATATTTTATCAAAAGCTCTTTAATCATTAGAATGCGATATCTGAGTCACTTTTTTGCACAGTTTTTTTCTGAATCTCATTTATATCCAAATTTATAATTATCAATAGAATACCTTAGAGTAAATAAACCTTTTCATGGTGGTCGGGAAGGGCTCTTTATATTAGTAAGATTAAAAATATTTTTTTAAAATATTTTTAGTAAAAAAAAAATCAGGTGAGTTACTTTTATCGAACAAGACTGTACTTGAGTTAATTTTGTAAAAATGTCGTATTATAAATGTTGCTTTTTCAAATATAGCGAAGCGTTTAACACGTGGATTTTTGCTTCATTACTAATCCCCGCCTAAATATCATTCGAAACCCTGCCGTTCCCTGCTAAATTGTGCAAATATCTATATTACGACTTATCACACTTTGCAAACATCTCTTTCTCGTGAGGGATGAACTTGGTTTTAATATGCAATAGGAAGAGGCTTTCTTTGTCCTGCAGATATTTATAGCCGACCTGAAAGCAACCCACGCCTCTTTGTACAGTCAACCATTGTCTTTGACCGCTTTACTATGTACAACCAATTTTGACGCTAACGGCTTTGGTGATTTAACGCCACAAGCAAAGATTTTTGCATTGTTATGTTAAAAGACTCGCTCAGCTCTCGCGAAATTCTTCATAAAAGGCCCAAATGCCGGAGGGTGAATAATGTGCTAGCTTAAGTTCTGATCGCTTTATAAAACTTTGAGAAAATAGAATTCAGAATGCAAAATGAGTGACGAGAAGGACTGACGCATCAAAACAGATTTTTCTTTTCGATAAAGTTGTATTGAAATAGGAGAAATATATTTACTCAAGAATAGTTTGAAAGGAATTGAATAGGATTTGAATTCGGCGCTTCTTTGTCACAGATCCTTGATAAATTCTCAACATAAATCCGTATCAAAATGGCACTTACAGAGTTCTGGGTAGATTGTGTCTAGAAATTCTTCCTGGTAGATCTTCTTCTAGAAAATGAGGAAGATCTACCAATAATGATAAGTAGAAAATGGGATTTCGTTAATTGTATCTAAAATGTTTACAATTGATATTAGCGTGATATATGGAGCAAAAACCATTTTGATTAATTAATAGATATTGTTTTGTTTATTCTTATGTCTTCTCAAGCATTAATATATCCTGGGTATGACGATAAATAATATCCAGCAGCAAGGCATCTGATCAGGAGGTTTTGAGGAGCATAGAACCACCTCTTAATTGTTGGTGTTCCCAGGTCCGCCCTCAACCGGGGTGGTAGCACCAGTTAGGGACCCAGTTATGATTTAGAGGTTGAATGAAAGTCTTATTAAGTCAATGGGAATTACCAACTAAAAATCAGGCGTATACTCATTCATTTTAACAAACTCTTATAGATTTATCTCAAAAATAGTGTTTTGCTAATCCTAGAACACTAAACATGTGTATATAGTACCCAGCGCAAATTTTCCTATTTTTAATTACAATTTTAAGTACCTTATTTTCTTACCTAAATAATATGTTTTTTAGTTCCTATTAATGTTAAGCATGAAACATATTTTCACTTTAATTCGAAGTGATTATATATTCAAATAACTATGAGGATGTTCGAAAGGTAATTACGGATTGCACATCTATTGTCAAAGTAGAACCAATGTTGAAAGGTAGGAAACTAAATTAATTTTTCATCTCCTTTATCCAACTCTGTTTCCTTTATATTTCATTTCAGAGTTGAAATAGAAAAAAACATTAAAAAAAGAATTTGGATTCCTCGTGAGATTTTCCTTGTGAACCAAAAACAAAATAACACCATTTCTAGCCGTCGTCTAGCCAAGAATTCCAACATTTCATTTTTTTTTTTTTGCATCGCATTTCTACTTGTGAGAAGAAGATGAGATCTGATTGTAAACAAAAGAAAAACAACATTAGCTATCATTTAATTAGATACCTTACAAACACAAAACAGGATTTTATCCACAAAATTCCTGGTCTGGTGCACGACGGAATATGAAATGTGTCATCTGTTTCGATCTACTGGAACAAGTAAGAACCATCACGCAAAGCTGCATTTCTTGAAACTTGATCAAGTATACAAATCCATCCATCAAAAGCGCCCTTGTTTGGTAATAGAATAGCAATAGGACAATGTAAAGGCGCAGTCTGCAAAAAGATTGACAGGAGAAAAAATGATCATTGAGATAGAAGATTATTCCACGTACTGGATACTCACCGGATTTACCACCTACAGATTTTCATTTCTTTCGATCATGAGAACATTTCGGAAGCAATAGTACACTGAGGAATAAAAACTATAACAAAATGTATTTCTTTAAACCAATTTCTTTAATGGGGAATTGACGTAACGCCGTCTGCAGTCATTGAACATGAATGTTAATTCTTTTAATCATTTCAACTCAAGCAAGTTAATAAATCTACTAAGACGCAGGGGAAAACAGAATATAAATATTGACATTGAATTTACACTTCTGAAGATGATATTTGATAGGGAAGCAAGAAGCCAGAAGAGAAATCTACACGCGAAAAGTGCGACAGAAGACACTGTTAGCATTACAATTAAGGTTGCATTTAGGCATTTAATGGGACCTTGCCGACAATCTAGTACCTCACTTAAATTCATTATGTCAATGTACCATAGCGAAATGTTCAATCAGAACAATTAACATGCAAGTATTTACATAAATCTTTCAGGGAAACGACAATAAGAGACCGGAGAAAGGGATTGAAGCCGAGATGTGATTTTTGAATAATAATATTTAAATAAATTTAACATGCCCTAGTGAATAACGACGTTGGTCAGATCCGGTGGCTAGACCCAAAGAGTTATGAGTTTAATAAAAGGCTATAGAATGCTGAACCAAACTTGGAGAGTTGAGTTAAAGACAAATAACAGCGACATCCGGAAGAGGCATGGCACATGAAACCAGGTGGACGAAATAAAGTGGTTCAATCACCGAAAGAAGGCCGGAGAGTATAACGACTGAAAGCTTGTGTATATAAAGATGAGAATAACAGTCCGAATAATGTAAATAATGTAAATAATCATAATACCTCATCTCAGAGATATAGAGAGAAATTTAACTTCCATTTTTTTTTTTGCATCCTATCTGATAAAATTACTTTCTGACTAATATAACCTAATATAAATATATTGTACACGTAATATATATATATATATATATATATATATATATATATATATATATATATATATATATATATTAAAATGAAGCGAGAAATCGCAAACGATATTTAAAAAAAATTCCACATCACAACTAAAAACGTTTGTGGTTTGTCTCTTCTTTTTAATATACACACTTTTCTCTCGTTGGAACTACTATAACCTCTTCCTTATATATATATATATATATATATATATATATATATATATATATATATATATATATATATATATATATATGAACATTGAAGTCAAAGCTTAGAGGCGACAGTCAAGTCTTGTATAAGCAAAATTGTCCATTTGTTAGATTAAGATTTGAAACGTTGCACCTTAGAGATGATAAAAAATATGTTACTGTAATTTTCCGAGATTTTTTTTAGCAATACTGGACTCTACATTGCGTAATAAAAATGTATAATTGCTCTCCAAGCTTAAGAGAAGAATCGTGAAGAAACGATCTCAAACGAAAATGACAAGTTCATCATTAATTAATCATAGCTAAGGATCAGAAGACCGTGAAGTATTTAAATAAATTTCCCCCACACACACACACACACATATATATATATATATATATATATATATATATATATAAAAGTGAACATAGAAGTCAACACTGAGAGGCGACAGTCTGTTTCATGCTAGATGCAATCGTCAGGCCACAGACTGTCGCCTATGTTCACTTTTATATTTACATACGCTCTATCTCTGATATTGAGCACTTTATCCAATAAAAATAGCACACTTTAAGACTATATCTATCCATATATATATATATATATATATATATATATATATATATATATATATATATATATATATATATATTATTCCGGGATCATTTTTCAACTTTGGACTGTCATAGCTCAATTATCCCGTGTCAAATGTCTTATGAATTGTGTTTTTTTTTCCTAATTGATCTCGTCTACATTGAAATGATGATGCCTCTTCTTGTTGGGACGTCCTGATATATTTTCGTCTTTACTGATCCCTGATTTTTAAACTTATTTACCATTCTCTTGATGTTTCTTGAATGCGCTTTAACGATGGAAGCCAATGTATGAATGTGCTGATTTGGGAAAACAGTGGGTCGGACACAAAACGATTTTAAACTATTCACTTTCCAGCCTAATTAATCAATGTGTTTTCACTTATTCTTACTACAAATGGTTTCAAGATAATTAAACGTCTTATTTGAAAACATGGGAAATATAAACTCGGTTAATTTAGTATTTTTAAATATTAAAAGCTTTAAGGGGGACAATTATGATGTTACACGATTGGGTCAAATTTGCTGTTACAACCGGCCGTATACAGAGCTGTCCGATAAAAGAAATTCACCTGATTTTATTTTACTAAAAATATTTTTTGTCTATTGTTTTTGGGGTTAAAATAATTTTTAATCTTACTAATATAAAGTCCCCTTCCCGACCACCTATGAAAAAAAGTTTATTCACCCTAAGGTATTCTATTGATAATTATAAATTTGGATACAAATGAGATTCAGGAAAAAAATCTGCGCAAAAAAGTGACTCAGATATCGAATTCTAATAATTAAACTGGTAAATTTAAAGAGCTTTTGACAAAATATTGAAAACTATTTTACAATACACTGAGAACAATATTCTAGAGAATTCTAAAACAGTTTAAATTAAATCTAGAGTATTCCAGAATATTCCAGAAAGTCTCATACAGTATAAAAACAGCTTGAAATAGCAACTCAATTCACTAACCAGATGAAAGGGTACAAACACGCATCTGAACCACTTAAGGCATCTATTATTGCCTTCTCAAAAGCAGACAAGTGTACGAGAGAAGTTACAGAAATTGCTATAACCTCATAATCAACTGTCTCTCGAGTGTTTAGGGCACATAATGATGCCACTCCTGCTCCATGGAAGGAAACAATGGGACGAAATAAAAAGATTGATAATAGAACTGGCAGGGTAATCAAGAAGGAAGTTGTGAAGAATAGGACTACAACTAGCCAAGAAATTGCAGCAAGTCTAAGCGAAGTCTCTCCTCTTCAACAAACCGTCGGCGGCTGTTAGAACAAGGCTACAAATCTTGTACACGAAGATTTAAGCCGGTAATAAGCAAAGCCAACAACGCCAAGAGACTTGAATGGGCTCACTATTACAAATATTTCACCGTAGAGGACTTGAATAATGTTCTCTTCTCGGATGAAACGAAAGTTGAACTAGTTTCAAAGGATAAGGTGAGTCACTTTTATCGAACATCACCGTATTTGTCGTACATTCAACTCTGTGTCTTTTAATCTTTCAGTTATGCGGAAATAAATGATACCTTTCTAACAATGTAATTGACGGAATATCGTGAAGCGATTACATCTACAAGAACAAATGACTTCAAGGACAAAAACAATTAGTCTAAACATGAAACATGACGAAAGTCACAAATATTTGTTCGCTGTATTAAGCCTTTGTTCACTTATCATGAATAAAATGAATATTGTTATCATGAATAAAATGAATAAAATATATTTTGTTGTATAAGATTCAGCGGCATCATTCTCATTCCAGGAAATACTGGAGCAAATAAAAATCTTTTTTTTTCTTTGCATTTATCTGCTGTCAGTCTTCTGCCGATCCATTCTACCGTCTTCATCGTCCTGGCAGTCTGAAATATAAGAAATATATGAAAAATTGAAATAACTGGTGACAAATACACGTACATGTGAAGATTATGAATTGCAAACACGGAGGTGTTTAAAATAAAAAGCCCGAAATGTTTCACTAACAAGGCTTGGGTCAAGCCCTGGTATAGTCGTCATACACTTTGATAATTTGGCGCACGTTGTGATCCCCCCACCTAGGTCTATAAGATCAAGAAGACACATTCCTCACAAATCAAGTATAGTAAGATTCGAAAGTTAATTATTTACGATAATTTTCCAAGGTTAGATTGCATAGAAATCGGGATTATTACCTGATCTTAAATGAGAACTCATCGTCAGAAGTTAATTAATTTAATCATTAAGCATATCAAGTCATTATAATTTTATGTAAATATAAATAAAATTAAGACTTCACACCATTAATGATCGCCATACCAAAAAATGATTATAGTTTGAAACCTAAATCGCTGAAAATTTTGCAATTTTTCAGCGATTTAGTACGGATCCTTATGACGTTTTAGAGAATGAATGATAGCATTATACTCGCTGAATCGGAAGACAAGATTGGAGTCTTCCTCGTATCCTAGAACCGTTTATTGTCGGCTCAGGGTATTTCTATATTTCAGATTTTAGTCAATTGAATTATCAACACTTTTGAAACTCAGTTTGAATTCCCCCATATCACTACAAGATGATGGAATTCACGAATAAAGGGACAGTTAAAGATATTTTACAAAACTTACCCTAACTTCTGACCTTCCATCGTAAATTCGGATTGGTTTGTGTATAAAACAAAATATGGAAAATAGTGATTTCGCCTTTTCTGGAATCTGTAACAAAAAATAAATTTCATTTATTTTTTTAATTGAGAAAGATGGTCTCCCTTTCTGAAATTGTACGTAGAAGTTAATCACTTTCAGCAAGGACACTCCATTATATTAAAATTAAATTATTAACAAATATTTTGTGTATATTGTCTCTTGAGATATGTGGAAACGTTGCTTGTCGTCTCGACTAATAAACAAATATTCCTTTCCCGAATAATTAGATTCATTTGCAATTATATTTAAAGAAAAACATAAAAAAAATTTATAATATTCCCCGATGTCAGTTGTGATGCATTCATTTCTCCATGTCACTTACTTAAAAAAAATATTATGCCAAATGTGTTTCTCTGGTTTCGATATGGTTAATGCTTATAGGTTATATTGTGCAAAAACACAAAGTAAATGTCTCAGATTTTCCCTGATGGGGTTGCGATTTACTGTGATGTTTATTGCGTGTTTGAGTTTATTAATATTAGATTTGTAGAGAAAGGAAAGTGAAAACGAAGAGCAGCTGGAATTCATTAGCGTAAAGTAACTTCCGTATTGTAATTAGCAAAGTCTATGTTAATACGTCAATGGAAAAGCGAAAAGCGAAAGAGTGAGTGACAAAACATCCTAACAAGATAACAAGAAAAAAGATGCCGCAACATTTTTAAAAATACAAAATATAGAAAGCAAGATATTTAAATGAAGTCAGAAAAGGAAAAAAAAAACAATAAAAAGAGATAAAGAAAGAATGGAAAACACTGACACCCAAAATTAAGCAGACGCACAAATGGTCAGAATCAAAGATGGCTACTTAGTGCCTTCGGTAAAATTTTAGTATATGTGACTATAAACCAAACGAGTGTGAATTCTCATGAATATAGCGTACAGCACCATTAGACAGCAAATAAAACAAGAACAGTGTGGGTTCATTAATGTCACTGGAACAAGGAATGTAATATTTAGGCTCAAAATAATACCAGAACAAACAATTCAGATGCAAAAGGTGGTGTACCTGTATTTTATAAATTATGCGAAATCATTTAATAAAGTATAAATGTAAATAATTGTTAGAGCCACTCGGTAAAACTGAGATATTTGCGAAATATATTAGAACAATTCATAACATATAATGAGAGCAATCCGTCCGCATACGGAAAGGAAATGAATTCAATAAATATACATAAAGAGAAAATGGTGTAAGACAATGATGTCTTTTCACACCAGATTTATTCATCCTATACAACGAGAACACAATCTTAAAATCATAAGAAATGTGGATGGCAAAGTGTTGATAGCAGAAACAAAAAGAAAACTACAAAACGTACTACAGAAATACTAAAGGAAAGAAGATTAGGAATAAGTATCACTTGCAAGAAACCAGGATGCATTGATGCCAATAAAAGTAACATCCTGACATACATATGACATATTAGAGATACCAAAATCAGATAAATACAACTATTTAAATAGCTGGTTTTATCAGTGGATGGAAAGTATGACACAGAATTCCGAACGCGCATTCGAATAGCGAAAGATGCCTTCCAAAATGTAAGCAAAGTATTACGAAACAGAAACCATTAGAAACAAAAAACAGTAATGAACTATATGAAATATAAATCCCCTTATGTTGCAGTGAATTCTGGACAATCATTTCAAAAATTAAGAAGAGATTTGAAGCAACAGAACTGTGGTTCTACTCGTGGAATCTGAGAAGACCATTGATCAGCAACGTAGTTGTAGTGAAATAGAAAGAAAAAAATTCTAAGACAGATAATGAGGAAAGTACAGATTGAAAACAAGACGAACAGAGGATTAGACTGCATAACCTACCTGGCGAGTTTGAGTGAATCGGTAACAGAGCAGGATCTAAGAGATAGCAAAAAAGACAAAATTTATTAAGAATTACAGATGACTAGAAAGTGTGGAGAAGCATGCTCTCCAATGCTACATAGAAGAATATATATAGATACCATAAAGAGAAAGAAAGTAAAATGTGCTGAAGCTCAAGTGACGAAGAAAGCACTTGTACCCACAAAATTATGTGTGAGATTAAAATTAAAGTGTAAGTAGAAAAGGCAGAATGAAAGGGTTTCTTCAAAAGAGAGGACCACTGAAAAGAAATAAACAAAAGAAAAGAAAAAAGATTTGGTTTGTTTTGTTGTGTTTTACGGCATATCAACATCAATGGGTTATTTAATGCGGACAAAATTTTTATTGCTGGTAATATTTTGTTTTGTCAAAAATCAATTTCTGGTAATAATTTTTCCTTCAAAAAAGTATTGCTGATAATATCTTTACCTCAAAAATGTATGGCTGATAATATAGGGTGTCCATAAAGTTTGTGTGCTCTTTAAAAAATTTATAACTTTAGTTGTATTTGCGATAGAAATAATCTGTAAAAAAATGTTATAAAGTTTAATATACCTAGTTTTAAGTATAGCTAAAATAACTAATGTGATTTCAGGCATTACTGTAAATCAGTTGGCAAATGTTTTCCGTGAACTACAAAATCGTATTACCCTTTGTATTGCTAATGATGGAGCACATGTGGATACTTAAATAAAATTTCAATAAAACCTTAAAAAATATAGATTTACTTCTTTCTAATCCTTTTTACAAATTATTTCTATCGCAAATACAAATAAAGTTCTAATTTTTTTAAAGTGCACACGAACTTTATGGACACCCTGTATTTTTAAAAAAATGTATTGATGGTAATATTTTTCAAAAAACGAATTGTTGGTAATATTTTTTTTTCAAAAATGTATTTCTGGTAATAGTTATTTTCTTCAAAAATTAATTGCTGGTAATAATTATTTTACAAAGTATTCCTGGTATTAAAACCCATTTTTACCCCAACTTTGGGGTTAACTATTTGCCCGTAGCTGGGACACTAACAGGTGCAACCACCCCGGGTCTGGGTGAACCTGGGCACATCAGCTATTAAGCGGTGGTTCCACGCTCCTCAAAACCTCTTGATCAGATGCCTTGCTGCTGGACGTAGTTTATCGTCATACCCAGGACGGAAAAGAAAAAAAGAAGAGTATTTTAATAGTAATAGGGAACGCAGAATTATACACTAAAAAGAGTAAAGACAGGAACTTTAAAGCGGAAAGAGTAATTGATGAAAGGGAAATAATGAAAATAGTGGTCATAATATAAAAATATAGCTTTTATGTTCATGATTATCGGATATTACAGTTTGTTTTTGTTTTGTTTTGTTTTACAATTGAACCACTGCTCAGTTCATATATATTTGGGTATAGTGATGATGGCTTTTGTAGAACATGCCGAAATTTTATGAGGAACTGATAATATAGAAATGCTGCACATTTTGAAACACAGTCTCCAAAAACCCTGTGCTCAGGTCTAAATTCGTGGGATTTCTTTTTCCCTGCCCGATTCTGGTTGTCAAATAAAAATCTATAAAGAGTTCAGTCTTCTTGCTGGGAAGCGAATAAATGGAACGTAACGATATGGGTTGAAATTTGAACTCGGTATACCAATTCACTTTTCTGCAACGATAGATATTACTCTGCATACACGCACGCACAGGCACATACACTCACACACATATTTCTAAATATGTGTGTGCGTATACACAATTATTTTGAATGTTAAAACAATACTAAAAATAATAATGATATTTTTAAATTTTTATATATATATATATATATATATATATATATATATATAGAGAGAGAGAGAGAGAGAGAGAGAGACGGAGAGAGAGAGCGATGGGGAAATTGTCGCAATTCTATATTTTAAGTTTTACGCATGCGCCTTGGTTGGTTTTGATTTGGTCGATTGCACATCACTGTTGGATCTGTTTGGGCACCGTCTGTGTGAAAAAGAGCACCGCAACGCAATTTACTCGACCAGGAATTTGAACACAGCAAGCTATACTGCTTGGCATTAACACAGGATGCTAGAATCCGAACATTTCAGAGTGTTTCGGCGTCAATCCGAGGACGGTCCAGAGGACTCAGAAAGATTTGTTTGGCTCTAATGGTGATTATGAAGAGGTTTGTAGTTATTTCTCTTAATGGCGACGTTATACCGCTATTTATCTTCCGGCATGGCCCCAGACCCAATGCGGAGTCCTACAACAAGTGCTTAAAAGTGGTAGTGACGCCGTGGAGGAACCTATGTCACGCAACAGGTCTTTTCACCATGACACACAATATTTTGCGATCACATCACCCCTTATATCTGGCCAACTAACTCCCCAGTTTGCAACCCCACTTCACTATTATGTCTGCATCATAGTTGAGCGAGAGACCGACAAAACGTAACAAATAAAGATGAACTGAAGGCAGTGATTATGGTAGCATTCAACAATTCAAAGGAGACCGTCCAGAAGAGATGCAGGATATCCCGTAGGCGGCCGAAGGCCATGGTTGCAGCCAATGGCGATTTTATTGAATACATTTACTGTTTTCTATTCCAAGATATTTTTGTGCAAATTTGGTAAATATATCTGTTAAAATGAGATGTCAATGTTATTTCCATTTTCGCGTAATTTAGACGACAATTCATCCATCACACCCTACATATATGTATATATATATATATATATATATATATATATATATATATATATATATATATATATATATGTGTGTGTGTGTGTGTGTGTGTGTGTGTGTGTGTGTGTGTGTGTGTGTAATAAACTGTCTTTGGTATGTCTGTTATTTTGACTTTGTTGCATTCCTTTTATTCCTCAATAAATTAGATTTTGGAAAAGGGAGGAACACCTTTTTGTTTATTTTTCTCTCTTTCAATTTATCTGCTTTATAATACTGACATTTTCTTCGCCATTTTACTTTTCTCAATTTATTGACTTAATATGTCGGTCTTTATTGCTTAATGACGACGCTTGGACCTAGAAAATATTTTCAGAAACAACGTTAAAAAAGCAAATATTATGGACACAGATTTCGCAATTAAAATATCAGATAAATTTTAATGAAAATGGGTAACATAAAATTAAACCATTAAACAAATTATATAAAATATACTATGGAATAATATAACAATGAGAAATCTATCCGGAAATGATAGAGCAGTTTGTCAATATGCCTTAGTCCCCGTTAGAATAATCCCTTTAGGAAGTCTCATGCTCTGTCAAGTGCTTCTTCTAGATACAATACAATAAGTAATGGTCTATCACGAATTTGTTATCACTTAAATCTTCTCTATGAATTGCCAATCGTGATTAGAACTAGAAAAAGATCTGAAAATTACATGGTCATATTTCGAGTTGTGTGGATTTAACAGACGTGGGTGATGCTATACCTTTACTGCAAAAACCCTGAGGAATAAAACATCTATAAGTTCTGTCAAAATAGTTTCTCACTACCTACGACAGAATAACCCTGTTATACACCGTAATGGGTATGTCCCAACCTTCATAAATAAGTTAGACATTATTGGTAGTTGGGGTAATATGCTGTTTAAGTATTCCACCACTGGCAGTGGTTTACCTACTACACGCCGCTGGCGAGTATTCTATTTTTTTTGCTGTTATAAAGATTGCCATTTCATCTCCAACATCGGATTTGGTTATTCCTCATTTAGTAATCCTTTCTGTGTATTCAACACAGCCCACAAGAGATAATAGGTTCAAACTTACGATCAGTTGTAATTAGTTGGCAAGTCATCGCGGCCAGTGCTCCCCATGACCAATATGGATGGATGCCACCGGGTAGACATTATATTAACTCTTAAAGAAAGAAAAAATGCTGACATAAAACATGAACATCTGTAGGCAACTGCCGTATATATCGATCTGTATATCAAGCAAATGAATAAAAAATATCAGAGAGATGAGAGGGGTTTTAACTATTGTAATCTAATTCGATAGAAATATTTTGGATTTGAGCGTTTGTTTTTTCAAAAGCCGTTGATCGTGCTATCGCGACAGGTACAAGTGACGTAAAGGAAACAACAGAACAGAGAATAAATGAGTAGGGAAACTAAAGAGAATTAGAGAAAGGTAATAATTACAAAGATTAAGGAAAAAGATGAGTAACAAGTGAAGAAAAACAGAAGGAAAAAAAAAACAAGTGAAGAAAAACAGAAGGAAACCAAAAAAAAAAAATAAAAAAACAGAAGGAAAGAAAAAAACATGTGTCAAAAAACAGAAGAAAAAAACACAAGGAAACATAAGGAAAGAAAAAAAAACAAGTGTAGAAAAAAAGAAGGAAAGAAAAAAGCAAGTTAAGAACAGATGGAAAGAAAAAACAAGTGAAGAGAAAGAGACGGAAAGAAAAATAAGTGAAGGAAAACAGAAGGAAAGAAGAAACAATTGAAGAAAAAAGAAGGAAAGTAAAATCGAGAAAAGAAAACAGAAGGAAAGATAAAAACAAGTGAAGAAAAACAGAAGGAAAGATAAAAATGAAAAACAGAAGGAAAAAAAAAGTGAAGAAAACAGAAGGAAAGAAACAACAAGTGATCAAATAAAATGAAAGAAAAGAAAACATGGGAAAAAACAGAAGGAAAGAAAAAATCAAGTTAAAAAAGAAGGAAAGAAAAAACAAGTGAAGAAAATCAGAAGGAAAGAAAAAATCATGCGAAGAAAAAGAGAGGGAAAGAAAAAACAATAGAAGAAACACAGAAGGAAAGAAAACTAACAAGTGCAGAAAAACAGAAGGAAAGAAAAAACAAGAGAACAAAAGCAGAAGGAAAGAAAAATAATAAGTGAAGAAAAAAAGAAGTAAAAGAAATAAGCAAGTGAAGAAAAATAGATGGAAAGAAAAAAAACAAGTGAAGAATAAGAGAAGGGAAGAAGAAACAAGTGTAGACAAAATAAGGAAAGAAAAAAACAAGTGAAGAAAACAGAAGGAAAGATAAAAAAAACAAGTGAAGAAAAAGATGAGGAAAGAAAAATAATAAGTGAAGAAAAACACAAAGACAGAAAAATACCAAGTGCAGAAAAACAGATGGAAAAATGCATGTGAAGAAAGACAGAAGAAAAGAACAAAAATCAAGTGAAGAATAACAGAAGGAAAGAAAAAACAAGCGAAGAAAAACAGTAGGAAAGAAAAAAACAAATGTAGAAAAACAGATTGAAAGAAAAAACACAAGTGAGGAAAAACAGACGAAAAGAAAAAATAGCAAGTGAAGAACAACAGGAGAAAAAAATAAGTTGAGAAAACTAGAAGGTTAGAAAAAAACAAGCTTTAAAAGAAAAGAAGGAAAGAAAAAACATGTAAATAAATAAATAAAGAAAGAAAAAACAAATGAAGAAAAACAGAAAGAAATCCAAAAAAGAAATGAAGAAAAACAGAAGAAAAGAAATAAACAAGTGAAGAGAAAAGAGTAGAAAAGAATAAAATCATGTGAAGAAAAACTGATTGAAAGAAAAAATGTGAAGAAAAACAGAAGTAAAAAAAATCAAGTAAGGAAAATCAGAAGGAAAGAAAAAAACAAGTGGAAAAATACAGAAGGAAATAAAAAAGACAAGTGAAGAAAAAATAAGGAAAGAATAAACAAATGTAGAAAAACAGAAGGAAAGAACAAAAAACAAGTGAAGATTAACAGAAGTAAAGAAAAAATGGATAAAAATATAAGGAAAAAATCAAGTGAAGGGAAACAGAAGGAAAGAAACAAAACAAGTGATGAAAAACAGAAGTAAAGAAAGAAACTGGTGAAAAAAAAGAAAAAACATGTGAAGAAAAACACAAGGAAAGAATAAATGCAATTGAATAAAAACAGAAGAAAAGAAAAAAACTAGTGAAGAATAGCAGAAGAAAGACAAAATAACAAAGGAATTAAAACAGATAGAAAGAAAAAATAAGTGAAGAAAAACAGAAGGAAAGTAAAACAAGTGAAGAAAAAAAAAGAAAAAACAAGTGAAGAAAAACAGCAGGAGAGAACAAATGAAGTGAAGAAATACAGGAGGAAAGAAAAAAACAAGTCAAGAAAACTGAAGGAAAGATAAAAAAAAACAAATAAAGGAAAACAGAAGGAAAGAAAAAAACGAAGGAAAAATGCTAAAGGTGAAAAAGAAAAGGTAATTATAAAAAGAAATAATGAAGACGTACAAAAAAAAGAAAGAGAAAATGAAGTGTAAATAAATAATTAACGAAATAAATAAAGTAACAAAGTACAAAGAAACAAAGTACAATGGGATTATGAAAGAATAACAGTGGAAGAATTATAAGATCGAGGTTCTGAAAATACAAAAAGAGAAAACGATAAAGAAATAAAAAAAGAAAAAAGGAAGACCAGGCGTAAAATAGGGACAGATGAAATAATTTAAAAAAAGAAAAGGCTAAGAAAAGAAAGGAAGTAAAAAGAATAGAGACGAATTAAAAACCAGAACAAAATGCCACATGGACAAATCTATATCGTATAATTAAGGGAATTCGAAAACACTGAATGCAGTTAAATTATTGGCGATAAAAACTTGATTATTTTTTTAAATTAAAAGAATGAAACATTTTCTAAATACATACATGTGAACGAAGTAAGTCAATTTAAAACAAATATCTAGGCAAGCTAGCTACCAAGGTTACCTTAACGAAGTCAATAATTTGTTACATTTCTTCACTCGTGCCTTGTCAAAAATAAGATAAAGGCTGTCGAATTTACAATATCAATAATATATATTTCTCCTATTTGTTTCCTAGGTTGTGATCTTATCTCAGAAAATTTCCGGTCAACTTAGGACGAAATATTGCGTCAATGTGGATGAAAGTGATATAAGACCTTAACCTGTTTGACATATTCCCATTGTATCACATCTATCTATCTATCTATCTATCTATCTATCTTATGTCGCAATAGTGCTGAAAGGAAATGTAAAAAAAAAAAAAAGTAAATTGAAAGCTTGAAGGAGATTAAAGAAGACGTTTGTCGAACCATAAAAAATAGATATATTCTGTAAAATGAAAAAAATAGAGATAACTTAAAAGAATTCAAATGTTTAACGGCAGGTCACATCAAATGATATTTCCTGGGAGATAAGCGGGTAACGATAATTTATTTAAATATGGTCCGAAAGATACAGAACTCATTTCTTCATGATTCCAGTCTAAATGTCAAATTGGCATCTAAAATGCATGATGTTACTATTTATTAGGATCCATGGCGTTACGTCATATCGTGTAGAAATTAGTTAAATATAAAGCCGAAAGAACAGGACAAAATATTGTTATATATGCATGCATGAATCTAAAAGAAAGATGAGGTGAAAATCATTACAACTTTGAGCAAAGAATGTTTAACGGAGTTGTGCATTTAATGTTTCAAGGGGGATCAGACTATTTGTTTAATAGAGTTTTGCATTTAATGTTTCAAGGAGTATCAGACTATTTGTTTAATAGGGTTTTGCACTTAATATTTCAAGGAGTATCAGACTATTTGTTTAATAGAGTTTTGCATTTAATGTTCCAAGGTGTATCAGACTATTTGTTTAATAGAGTTTTGCATTTAATGTTTCAAGAAGTATCAGACTATTTGTTCAACGGGGTTGTGCATTTAATGTTTCAAGGTGTATCTGACTATTTGGTTAACGGAGTCGTGCATTTAATGTTTGAAGGTGTATCAGACTATTTATTTAACGAAGCTGTGCATTTAATATTTCAAGGAGTATTAGACCATTTGTTTAATAGAGTTTTTCATTTAATGTTTCAAGAAGTATCATGCTAGTTGCTTAACGTGGTTGCGCAGTTAATGTTACAAGGAGTATCAGACAATTTGTTTAATAGAGTTTTGCATTTAATGTTTCAAGGAGTATCAGACTATTTCTTTAACGGAGTTGTGCTTTAATGTTTCAAGGTGTATCAGACTATTTGTTTAACGAAGTTGTGCTTTAATGTTTCAAGGTGTATCAAACTATTTGTTTAACGGAGTCGTGCGTTTAATGTTTCAAGGTGTATCAGACTATTTGGTTAACGGAGTTGTGCTTTAATGTTTGAAGGTGTATCAGACTATTTGTTTAACGAAGTTGTGCTTTAATGTTTCAAGGTGTATCAAACTATTTGTTTAACGGAGTCGTGCGTTTAATGTTTCAAGGTGTATCTGACTATTTGGTTAACGGAGTCGTGCATTTAATGTTTGAAGGTGTATCAGACTATTTCTTTAACGAAGCTGTGCATTTAATATTTCAAAGAGTATTAGACCATTTGTTTAATAGAGTTTTTCATTTAATGTTTCAAGAAGTATCATGCTATTTGATTAACGTGGTTGTGCATTTAATGTTACAAGGCGTATCAGACTATTTGTTTAATAGAGTTTTGCATTTAATGTTTCAAGGAGTATCAGACTATTTGTTTAACGGGGTTGTGCATTTAATGCTTCAAGGAGTATCAGACTATTTGTCTTATAGAGTTTTGCTTTTAATGTTTCAAGGAGTATCATACTATTTGTTTAATAGGGTTTTGCACTGAATGTTTCAAGGAGTATCAGACTATTTGTTTAATAGAGTTTTGCATTTAATGTTCGAAGGTCTATCAGACTATTTTTTTAATAGAGTTTTGCATTTAATGTTTCAAGAAGTATCAGACTATTTGTTTAACGAGGTTGTGCATTTAATGTTTCAAGGTGTATCTGACTATTTGGTCAACGGAGTCGTGCATTTAATGTTTGAAGGTGTATCAGACTATTTGTTTAACGAAGCTGTGCATTTAATATTTCAAGGAGTATTAGACCATTTGTTTAATAGAGTTTTTCATTTAATGTTTCAAGAAGTATCATGCTAGTTGCTTAACGTGGTTGTGCATTTAATGTTACAAGGAGTATCAGACTATTTGTTTAATAGAGTTTTGCATTTAATGTTTCAAGGAGTATCAGACTATTTGTTTAATGGAGTTGTGCTTTAATGTTTCAAGGTGTATCAGACTATTTGTTTAACGGAGTCGTGCGTTTAATGTTTCAAGGTGTATCTGACTATTTGGTTAACGGAGTCGTGTATTTAATGTTTGATGGTGTATTCACACTATTTGTTTAACGAAGTCGTGCATTTAATGTTTGAAGGTGTATCAGACTATTTGTTTAGCGAAGTCGTGCATTTAATGTTTCAAGGTGTATCAGATTATGTTTATTGTGGAAGTAACGGTTTGAATTTATAATATATTTTACTTTATTTTCAGGAAACTCGTCTTCTGAATTCCGCGAACTATTATCGAAATTTCTAGTACTGTTGGATTTTCCTTCGTAAACATTTTTTAATGATGTATGGTAGGTCGACATCTCCGTTACACGTGTTACTCATTTTCAGTTGTTTTTGTTGCAGAGAGACGTGTTCAAGTGATGCGAGTTTTGATATTTGCTAAAGATCTTTTTCATGGGATTTTGTAGTCCCCGGTTATTGGGTCTGATTACTTATTTGCTTGTTTATGACTTAAAGGATTATACACCCACACACAAATCTTCAGGTTAATGAAAATAAAAAAAAAGATATACATTTTGCGCTGTTAGTCTGAACCACTTATAAGAAAAGGAAAAACAAAATAAAATACAAAATTGTTTAGCGTTTATACGGAAAATGTGAACACTGGAAAATTGGAATATATACTAGCTGATCAAAAGATTAACACCATACTTAAACACATCAGGCAATGCACAGAAATACATCTCAGTAATGAGTTGCACGGCGGCCATTATGAATAACTTCAAAAGTTGCTTCAGGATTGTCAATATAAGCGTCTAAACAGAAGACTTGCTGAAATTACTATACATTTCCCTTGACATTTCCCAACATTTTCAGTGGTGTTCAGGTGGAGCGTAAACGCTGAATGGTCCAAAAGAATCCCGTTATTAACATTAAAATATCTTTTTCCTTTGGGAATTATGGATTGCAGTGCTGTCCTGTGAAATATCCACACACTTCCACATTACAAGTGCTACTCATTTCAGTTGTTTTTGTTGCTATGGGATGTGTTCAATGATGTGTTATTTTTTTATTTGCTAAAGATATTTATCATGTGATGTTGTAGTCCCACGTTATTGGGTCTTATTGCAAACTGTCATTTTTAAGAAAGTGATGGATTAATTGGATATTAGATATATTAACCTAATTCTTAATACAAATCTCACTCGCACGCGCAAACACGCACGTACATAAAGGGAGAGATATTTTTAATCTAACTTAAGATATAGAATGAAATTTAACGCATAAACAAAATCCTTTTTCTTGTAAAGTGTATTTGCAACATTTTTTCCATAATATTCAACATTTCTATTCTTATTCCTGATATAGTGAATTTTATTCACTGCTGTTCTCATCTGTTTAAAGAACGTTAGCTTGTTTGAAAAGATAGAAGTCTCAGCAATGTAGTATGAAATCTAGGAAAGGTTACACTTGGCGTTTTATAACCTTTTACGAATTTAATTAAATTCTATATTTTAGTAATTTTAAGAAGATCACATTTAAACTGACTTTATTAAAGATCTTAAAACGTTACATCCTTTATACCATATATATTCTATTATATGTGTCTCACTGGCAGTTGTGATGCGTTTAGTGTGGAAGTCTGAAGTGGTAGTGCTTGTCGCTTTCAGTTGCCGCCGCTGGCTAGCAGCAATGCGAAAAGGAGAGCCCAGTGCATAAGTCTTCCCCTGCCAGTATATAGCCATATGTAGTGCCTCCTCGCAGCGACACATGGCAACGAAGCACCTTGTGAACTTGGGCTAAACTACAGTTGACGGGGGAGGAGTTTGGCCCCGTTAACATGCGGCATGCAGGCCCACCCACACAGACATGTTAATAAGTGGCATAACGAACTGGTTAATTTCAAGCAATTCTCAAGCGTATGTGTGGTAATGAACGTTATAGTTACTGTAGCCCATCTTAATGAAACAAGACAAAACATTTCTATGGTGATACATTATTGTTGTTATTATTATTATTATTATTATTATTATTATTATTATTATTATTATTCCTTTGATTTCTGCTGCGTACACATTTCTTTCCGGGACCCGTCCAGAGACTTAAGGTTAGAAATGGCATCATGACATTTTCCAATGATCAACTAAAAAAGACAAAAAAAAACAACATATTTTACATAGCTGGAGCCCTTCGTAAGGTATTCGCTATATTCGTGAGAACAATATCTTTATGTTCCTTTAAGGCATGGATCTAATAACAATGCCAGGTCGGTTAGCTTTGATTGTTCTGTATGTATATATTGTGTAGTCCGGTATAATTGTAACAGGTCCTATTACCATACTGGGTAGTTTTCATACCAATGTCTTTCAATTTTCTTCCCGTAGAAAATGCAGATTTTCAAGTCCAGATATTGACCCATTCAGACATCGCGGGTTTTATATTCAGTGAGTGCCAATCCCGTGCAACTGGATACAAGATGATCAGTTGTTTCACACACAATCTGCATTTTGGGCTAACACAATATTTTCGTATATGTGCTTGATAATTCCTAGTTAACAAGCATTGGTCCTGTGCAGCAAGGATAAAAACTTGATTTAACCATGCACTACTTAGCCACTAATGGGTACAGGGTTTGTCTACATCAGTTTATATATATATATATATATATATATATATATATATATATATATATATATATATATATATATATATATATATATATGTGTGTGTGTGTGTGTGTGTATGTGTGTGTTAAGATAAAGGTCATACTTAAACAAATCATAAATAGTGTAGGAAATGCCAAATAAGACGTCCCAGTAGTGAGTTGCACGGCCGTCATTATGAATAATTTCAAACATTAGCTTCGGTATGATCGATAAACGCGTCTGCAGAAAGATGGCTGGAATTCCTAGAGTCTCTCCTTGCCACCTTCAGCAAGAAGTTTCAATGATTTCCAGGTCAGACAAACTCGCTGGGTTGTCCAAAAGAATCACGATATTCCCCCAAGAAAATGGCTTTTTTTTTCCTGGAGGCATTGTGGGTTACAGCGTTGCCCTGCTTAAATATACATTCACTTACACACAAGCGAAGATCTCCAGTCAATAAGTATGCACTTTCCAACATATCAATATAACCAGCAGCGGCTTTACACCCTTGTGTAGACTGAAGATCCATTGTTCTTTAAATGGAGATAGCGTCCTAGATCATGCTGGAATCTTATCCACTGTGTTGTGTAGGAAATGACTCCGATGGTATACCTTTTTTCTTGCCAGTAACTTTGGAAGCCATTTGGATAATGTACATTGAAACTTTCTCATCAGTAAATTAAACCTTCTTCCAATTTTCCGTTTCACTTTTGGCGTATCTCAGCAAAATTTAAACGTGCTGTTTTGTAGTTTCGAAGGAGTCGTGAACTTCGAAGATTTATGGTTTTTAATGACATTACTCTGAGTTGTTTATTGTTTTTGAGCTGCATTATGCGTCCGTAAGGTTGTCCATCTGACTCGCTAGTCGGCTTGTATCGTGCCAGAAAACCCGTCAATGCACCCTGCTCAACGGCGACGTAATTTTCTTGCAATTCTCCATCCGTATCCTTCATGGTTTTTAAGAAATTTGAAACATCAGTTTTTTTATGTCCAATCCCAGCAGTAACGAACACTTAATAATTTAATCCAGTTTCAAGCATATATGAAATTTTAAGCTAGGGTTACATTTATTTTTTCAGATGCAATATTCACGTCGTTTTTAGACAGTTTTAATAAATTTCATTTTTAGAAAGTTTTAATTACACAGCATTTTGAATATCCGATGTAATTTTGGTGTTTACCTCCTCCTCCTTCTTCTTCTTCTTCTTCTTCTTCTTCTTCTTCTTCTTCTTCTTCTTCTTCTTCTTCTTCCTCGTTTTTAAGTGGCATAACTTTTCATAGCTTTTCATCTATCGACAAAACTTCCTATCGTTTGAAGCTTATAATAAGCTTTGTGTTTTCACCATCACTCCCAGTCTGTGTCTTGCCATCCACTTGCGCCAGGTTGTTATGTTGTTTAATTCTCCTATGTTGATCTAGTTTCAATATCTCTTATGTGTGTCGAATTCACTAAGCCCCTTTTTCTCACTGTGTTTCCTAAACATTTAAACACTATATTTCTGATTGTATGTATATGCATCGTTATTGTTTTTCGTCGTTATTCAAATATTTACTTCAAACTATTTTCAACACCCTACTATAGAACTACTTTTCTGTTACTTGAAGTTTCTTCTTCATCGGTGGAAGATTGTCCATCATTCAATGACATTTAGGAGGATTGATATATAACACTGCAGCAATCATTTATTTCTTTCTCTATGTCTGAGATGAGGTATTATATACATTATTTACATTTTTTCTGACTATTGTCCTCATCTTTGTCGCCATATTTATTACAACGTAACGGCCGTTGTACGCTCTTTTGGTTAGTTGGCTTTTCCTGACATCCGGATTCAAAATCCTGGGCGGGGAGGTAAGTGTTGTTTTATTCTCAGATCCAAACGTTGGGACGTCGTCCCTATTTTGTCGAGTCCACAACTACACCTATATTTATAATTCCCGGAATTTATATATATATATATATATATATATATATATATATATATATATATATATATATATATATAATTAAGTAATTATATATATATATATATATATATATATATATATATATATATAGATAGATAGATAGATAGATAGATGTCTCTATATACGAAGACTTTTTTATATTATATGAACCTTTCATATATTTATGTTTTCGAATTTTTAATTCCCTTTGAAGTGAATCGATGCTTCCTATTCGGCAGAACAAATGTTTCTTGTTTTTCTTAAATGTACATCCAGAGTTGACATTATCTATTAGAAGCTATAAAAAAAAGCAAGTGAAATTTTAAATATTTCAATTTGTGCATAATTTTGAATTGTTAATTTAAAGGAAACAATTGTTATTAAAAATATATTGCTGTTAGAATCAACAGACGAAGTATATGTAGGATATACAAGGACAATATTTAATAAGTGTTCCTGAAAAGAAAAATATTTTTTTTTTTTGATAATGCTTATCAAATTTATTATTTATGTCAGTATGTAATCAACAGGCGTTTAGTAAGCACAGTATATACATATATCATGACATGTCTATATAAACCATTTTTAGATTCTCGTCCTTTTTTTTAACTTGCTATATATTCGGAAAACTTCTCTCTATATATTCTTGTTAAAAATCTACATATATAATTCCTATGTATATGTCATTCTCTTTGCTATACAGATCAATATAAACTTTATCAATAATAACAGTTTTACTGCAGCACGTCATTCTAAAAAAAGAAGCATTTTTGTCGGGAAACTAAGAAAGATCGGCAGGAATTCGCTATTGTTTAGGTTAATTGCTTCGGCCACTTAAAAAAAACACTAATTTAGTTAAATATCGCATCAATGGGACAGAAATAGAAAATATTGGAACACTTGACAATGAAAATCAATATCCAAATGTCCTTTTATCAACTCTAATTGTGTGATAGTTTCAAGGTTTATAATTAAAATCCTCCTTGTTTAAAATAAATCACTTTAACATTTTCTTTAGATTTGCGTGCATTCTCTTAACAAAAACATTGTTGTTCATTCAGGGTTGAATGCGTGCATAGCTGCAATATCTTAGATTTCTTGCTAGACCTGTTATACATCTGAGAATCGCGTGTCTTTCGTCTGGAAGCAAATGCTTTGCCGATATTATTTAAAAAGATCAAAAAGACGAAGCTCTTCGTTGATCATTGGATTATGTTTTTCCTCTTATATATATATATATATATATATATATATATATATATATATATATATATATATATATATATATAGGATTCAAATGAACAAAACTTTGTCACTTTGTTCATATGATGTTCCGTTCATCATCCCGACTCCAGATTTCGTAAGCACTCCTGCCCGTCCATTTTTCAGTGTTATCAACAATTTACTCATATATATATATATATATATATATCAAAAACAAGACTATTTCCATATCTGGTGATGTCTGTATGAACTGACGAAAGTACTTGTATAAAAAGACCATATGCAACTGGAATTTATTAAAAACAGGGATCATAACATTCATCTACAGGTTCGTGGACTAATGTATCTTAATAAATTTGTTTGCGAAGATGTATTCTCGCCATTTATATCATTCCCTTCACTATATGCTTTTTGTATGAATGATTCATATGATATATATATATATATATATATATATTATATATATATATATATATATATATATAATTAAGTAATTCATTGTCTGAACGAAATCTCAACAGAATGCAGAAAGCACTGGACGGCCGTTTCGTCCTATATTTGGGACTCATCAGCAGTGCGCATCCACTACCGAGATTTGAAACCCTGACAGTTAGGTTGTCAAGCAAACACCATACCAACTGTTGCAATGGGCCTCGGTGACGACGAGGTAGCAAATCAGTCTCAATATTGCGACGCTCGCTCACATATCCGCGGTGGAACTCAACTGAAGTTCTCTGTAACCATAGGACTGTGCCCCCCGGAACCACGAATACTATCAGCAAGCCGTTCAAACTGAAGCATTAGAAGCCGTATCAAGCAATGATATACATATGATAGAAATTCTAAGGAGGATTTGACTTTCAGACTCAATGAATTACTTAATTATAATTATCAAATCCTCCTTACAATTTCTATATATATACGTTTTTTGTGTATGAATATGAATGTGCCTGTATGATGTCTAACAATGTTATGTATTTTTAATTATTAGTCTGATATATATTATCACTTTACACTGTAATTTTTGTTCATACCCATATTTCATAGAGAACTCTGTTTATTGATATAATGTATAAGTAATTATTTTCATTTATGTATTCTTGGAATGTTTTGTTTCTGATTTTTATTAAATTTCATGATTTATTTCGCACATTATAGATTAAACATTCGTGTTTAATTTTTCTTTTGCAAAGTTCTATGATTCTTTGCTTAGAATACCATTATTTTTTGTCATTAAATGAAGTCCCCTATTTTTCTTTTTCATGAAAAAAAGAATTTACTTTTTATTGCTAGAGAATCTAAATCTTGTTACGCATCTTTCCAAACGATAAAAAAATGAATTCTTCCTGACATCCTGTTGCCCAGTCTTTCCATTTATTTGACCATTTAGTTTTCTTTCATTCCACTTTCTTCCTATCTTTGATCATTTATCATTCATTAAAACATTAAACTCATTTATCAACTGAATCCATGGCGTCAATTATTTTTCTGTTTTCATTGACAACTTTTGTTTTAATTTCAACATTGTTTTTTCGCTAATGAATCAATTGAAAGAATGAATCTTGGAGAAGTCCTGGAAATAAGGATATTATTAATAAGGATATAAAAATAAAATCTTTTATTGTTGGCTTGGTCTCTTTACAAATTCACAGGTAATGTAGAAAAGGCCGGACGAACCACCAGGCACAGCTGACTCGTAAAGATATCATTTAATACAAATGGTGGCTCAATGAAACGAACAAAACCTAACGATCAATTCTGAAATTTTAATCAGGCGTTTGCAGCATTCTTTCCTCTTTGTTATTCAATTGTTTTTCTCTTCACATTGCATTATTTTTCGTTAGATTTGTAATTCATTTTTCCTGATTAATTTCCTTCATTTTTTTTACATATTTTATAGTTTTTTCTCACTACTGCATTCCTTCTTTCTAGGCATACATTTTCGTCGATTTCCAAAATGTTTCAAGTATATATATATATATATATATATATATATATATATATATATATATATATATATATATATATAAAGGAAGAACAGTAAGATATAAAATCCTGTGTAGATAGTTTTATTTTTACACAATAGTGCTCAATGTATATTTACAGAGCATTAATATTATAAATTAATTGATTTAAAATATGTTTTTTCGCTACACAGTGATAACCATGTTTCAAAAATGGAAGCTCAAGCCTTTGAATTTAATTTTGTTATTAAATTAAAGACATTAGTTCCATTTCCTCGTCAAGGGAATTTTGGAGTAACTTATTTTTTAAAACTTACGGTTTCAAAAGCACAGCAAAGATTCATAACTGAGGTTTTCCAAGGATACCGAGAAATTCATTCATATATATATATTATTATCATCCACAGACAGACTGTTTCGCTGTTGCCTGTAGCTAGGATCGAAACCCGACTGAATTGGCGTCAGTCGGAAAATCTACCAAAAAGCTGTCGGCGTACGGCATGGATGAAGGTGAATTTTAGCGTATTTATTTTTAGATTTAGATAAACACACAGTGACAGACAGTGACTCAATTCTGCCGAAGAGTCATGCTATATTAGCTTTAATAGTCACTGTTTACAAACCCACGCTTCATTCCCACAGAGCTCAACCGAAATTAATTTTCAGAAGCCAATATTGTTGTCATCTACAGACAGACAATTTCGCTGTAT
The DNA here is from genome assembly GCA_964036315.1 of Acanthosepion esculentum. Lineage (NCBI taxonomy): Eukaryota > Metazoa > Mollusca > Cephalopoda > Sepiida > Sepiidae > Acanthosepion > Acanthosepion esculentum. The sequence goes on from OZ038477.1 coordinate 12,299,691, forward strand.
CACAGCTCATCAGTGTGATTAGACGTCAGATTGCCTCTAGCTAGGATCGAAACCCGACTTTTTTATAACCTTCCCTGGAGTCTATATTTTTTTACCTTTAGCTGCGTGCTCTCTTTTCTCCTCCTCGGAGAGACACCTTCCGCTCAAAGTAGCCTCATCCGACTTATTGCGATCCGATGCACAGTCTTCCCAATGCTCACAAGCAATGTTGCATTTCTGAAGCTCATCTTGGTATATATATATATATATATATATATATAAATAAACCTCAAACACTAATATTCCATGGATATGATTTATTACATTGGAATCGTAATCACTATCGACTACATCAGCCCAACAAATTTGATTACGATTCCAATGTAATAAATTATAACCATGGAATGTTGGTGTTTGAGCCTTTTTATTATATTCTTGCTATGTCTTGTACATTGGGTTCTACCTGGAATTTATCCTATTGGAAATATACATGCATATATATATATATATATTGCCCACCAATATTAAATATATATATATATATATATATATATATATATATATATATATATATATATATATATATATATCCAGTATTGCAATTGTTACTTCATTTTTTATCTTATTTTGGTATATTGTTTTTGTACATCGAACTTTGGTTTTTAATATTTGGAGTTGTATTTCTTTGCTAATTTAATTTTTGAAACAAATTTCTATTTTCTTATTTTACATTTATCTGTTACATTTTTTTAACACATTGACGGGCTCTTTAACTTTTGTTTTCTACAATTTCTCCACTTACTTTTCTTTTTATTATTCGTTTAATTTTCTCGCAGTTATTTCTATTTTGTAATTTTTTTTTTAAGGACGTTTATGTTATTTGTTTTCTTTCTAATTTTATATTCATACTTTTTTCTATCACTTTTGGAGTTGGACTATTTTTAAATATCCGGACGTTCTAAACGAATCTTTCTGCCTTATTTACGTTTTGACTTTTGGGTCCATTCTTCTTTTTGTTTCACGTCTTTTGTCTTTATCCTTTTGCAAGCATTCCTTTTTTTATTTTATCTTTATTTTAGCTTTCTTTTTTCCTTTCTATCTTCCTGAATAAATGCTAATTAAAGAAAATTTGATCGTCTGCATTGCCCCTCACCCATTTTCAGTCGGTTTTCTCCAAAGTAAGATTTTACCTCTAAGGTGGCATGAAAAATCAAAGCCGAAAACCGAAAACCCAATACGAACGTCAGAATGAAATACGAACATGGCCGGTGCTATTGTTTCCATCTCTGTTATATTGGCTAAAAATACGGGGAGATCGTTAAAGACTAATTCGAGAGAAATCCTTAGTACGGAATCATTTTTCCCTGAGGAGATGAATGTCTCTAGATTCTCGTTCATCGGAATTCTTCTCAACTATAACTGGTATTTTCGGCTCGTATAATTGTTAGCACATTTGTTGCTTCAAATATTCAGTTTCCAATGGAACTCTGTTCACAACATTTCACTGTAACGCCCTTTGTGACAAATTTTTTGAAACAGGATAGAATGGCATTCTGGGTATGACGATAAACTACATCCACGTCCTAGGTAAAACGATAAACTACATCCACGTCCTGGTAAAGGCGATAAACTACATCCACGTCCTGGGTAAGATGATAAACTATATCCGCCTCCTGGGTAAGACGATAAACTACATCCGATAGCAAGGCTTATTCGGGATGTTTTGAGGTGTATGGAACCACTTCTGGTCTTCCCAGGTCCACTCTGACCCTTGGTGGTAGCACCTGTCAGGACACAATCTATGGGGAAATAGTTAACCCTCACCAAGGGATGAAAACACTATGGAAGTATAAAAATATTTTTAATACCAGCAATACATTTTCGAAAAAATATTACCAACAATACATTTTTGGAAAAAAAAATCTTGCTAGCAACAAAAATATTGCCGGCATTAAAAAACCCATTGAAGTTGATATGCCGTAAAACAACAAAAAATAAACCAAACCAGGAAAGCACTTTGTTTGAAATTCGCTACACTTGAAACAGCACGATCGACAAAAATCGGAACAAGAAGAATATAACGATATAATCAAGGTGCTAAATTTGAGCGCAACATATATGAGAGAGACCTCATGCTTTATTGAACATGGGATTATTAATATTATTCGGACTATTTCGGCCGTTGTACGCTCCGGCCTTCTTCAGGCGGATGGAATATCGAACTGAACCCTTTATTTCGCTCTCTGGGATAGACTGTTCTAGTTCCACGTGCCATGTCCATTGGATATCAGTTATCAGTTATCTCCTGTTAATTCACCTTTCGAAGTTCTCCATTCTGCATTAACCAGGTATTGAACTCATAACTCTGGGTCCTGTTACAACACCTTTATTCACTATGCCATGTGCCATTAAGGACACCTGTGTATGAATTTCTGGGACTTATAAACTTCATTTCTTCAGCAACGATTATTTTACCAGTTCTCATATTGCAAAATTTCTGCTGTTATCGTTATTTTTTTTACCAGAGCTCATATTGCAATTTTCGCTGTAAATGAGATGATATAAATTTAAGGCTGTAGTAGTAGAATCAATAAACACGGGTTGTTTCTTGAATAGAAACAGTCAATTACAAATACAATGGTCTGAAAGAATAAATTAAAAAAAACATATCATAGCAGGTTTTCGTGGTCGGACATTTTGCCAAAAGATATTGGGCCGACGGATATTTGACCGGAAAAGTACATGTAAAAATAGTAACAACAATACTTGAAATAATTTAATTAGCAGTATTAAAAGGTAGAATGGGACTAATAATTACCTTTGAATTTCAAGTGATTTAATTACTAAATCTAAACTTAGAGTTTAAAGTTTTCTTATTTCAATAATTGTTTATTGAAATTAGTATATTTAAAAATATGTGAACCTATTTGCGTAAAACGTAGCAGCTAAGTATTTAAATTCGTATTTAAGAGTAAAATAAAAGATAGTTCATCCATTTAAGATAACGATCATTAAAAGCGAAATTGAAGGTTTCATATCATAAAAGCTTAAGATTTTTGTTGTAGCAAAATGTGCTTTTTCTCAAAATATTTATCATCCTACAGTAATATTTTGTTGTATAAGAGTAAGTGTCGTTGTCGACACTGTCGTTTGAAACTAGATCGCCAGTGAGTAACCCGGGCGATTCCATTATTAATAAGATCACGTGTTCATAAAGGAAGTGAATTACTACGAAGTAGCTGAAAACTATTCCTCCTCTATACTCTCTCACTGTACGGGCCACTGTTCACTCTTCTTGTCTATCCGCTATTGTATACGTTCACTCTCTCTCTCTCTCTCTATTCTACGAACTACCCTTCTCTTGTGATCATTATATTATTTGGCGATTACTACTTGAACGATTATTACTAGTGCGGATATTACTGGACTTCATTACTACTAGGACCGGCATCTACCAAGTCTGGAATATAAGAAGCATTTTAACATAGCAAAATCGTATCCGTGCAACATCACAAATGTGGCTGCAAGGATTTGCGAAGTATCACAAAAGTGGCGACGATGTTTAGCAAGGATTCGCGAGGATTTTTGAACTTACAAGAACGGACAAATTAATCTGAAAAAGTTCAGCAGAAACAGAAAAATAAAGACCATTATGGTTCAAATTCTGCAACAATAGAAAAAGGCAGCAGGGACTACAATTACAGCAACAGAAACAGCACCATGAACAGAAGTTGCATTTACAATTACAGCAAAAGTCTTTCGAGTTGTTCACTAAAACGTAGGAAATAAAAACTTCAGATTTGTTTACTCTTGATGCTGTCGCTAATTCAATCACCGAGTCTCTGTACAATCCGGATTAAGGAATAACTTTCCGATCATAGTATAGAAGATATGAAGGAACCTTTAAAAGATTGTGCGCATTGAAATGATGAGAAAAGATCGATTATTGTTTAGGAAATTATCCCCTGCTGAACATGAAAATTATGTAAACTATATTTTGCCGAATAAGCCATGAGAAATAACGTTTGTAACTTTCTGTTCTAATACTATCGAAAATATTTGGAGACAGGAGTTCGCTGTGTAATATACGTTGGTAATGTCTCAATTTAGTGAATCCGACGAAGAAGATTTTGTCACATACGCAGGACTCGTAAATCGGGAGTGGGAAAGTTTAAATTGAATGAAATGATTCCTGATCTATTTAAATGATTGATATTCATTTAGGGTTTAAAAGCTAACAAGGACACGGAGATTAGATCTAGGTTACTTTCTAGACTGGACATGGATCCAAAATTAACTCCCCAGACAATAGTTGAAGAGTGTCAACGCATTGTGAATTTAAATATTTATACCGCGAGGATTGAAAAAAAAAAAGAATTCCCAGGTTCCCAGGGCCCGACCCACAAAAAGGAAAAGCTGCAGACGTTTTGCAACTCCTTATAAACAATAAACGAAGACTATAAAATCCGGTCAATGCCTAATATTTGCGATGGCTGTGGTGGCAGATATTTTAAGAAAGGATTGTTTCTTCAAAAACAAGAAATGCTATAAGTATGAGAAATCAGGACACATGGGTGCGTGTAGTAGATCCAAAACTGGATAACAAATAAAACGCATGCGAACAGAATTAATACATGCAGTAATAATAAAAAACACAAATGGTACATTAATTACACTTCGCAAAAGAGGAAATATGTTTTTGGTGCAAATAAATGATGTGAAGACGAAATTGGAATTAGACACTAGATCGGATATTACTTTTATTAACGAGAAGACTTGGAGGTGAATGGGTAAACCCAGGTTATTAACGCCTGAGAAAATTGATTATAGAGTCTCAAGGAAAAGATTAGACTTTTTAGGCAAATTCAGCTGTAACGTTTCGTTCGTCGGGAAGGCCAGAAAAACGGTAGTATTTGTGTTGAAAAACACCTAATCTGTTTGGTACAAACTGTACTGCATTGTTTGATCTGTGGGGTGTACCTATTAACTCGTTTTGTAATAACGTACATATTATTCCCAGCTCTCGTACAGCAAATGATCAGTTGAAAAGCGAAATGAAAGTGTTTTTCAGGCGATTATTCTGATGGTCTTCGTTGAAATAAAAGGTAAAGCCTACGTTTTACCCAAAAAGAAGTGTACCCTTTAGATGCTCAGATCCAATCACCAATGAATTCGACAGGCTGAAGACATTGGGAGTCATATTTAGAATAGACTATTCCCAATGGGCGGCACCGAAAGTCTGTTAAGAAGTGGAATCACAAAATACGAGTGTTCCTTGATTTTTTGACGGAACGAAAAGAAAGTTTGAAACACCATAATTACCCGTTACCTAGTCCAGAAGAATTTTTTTGCAAAATTAAATGGAGGTAAATTTTTCTCAAGTTGGACCACTCAGACGCATACTTCAAAATTCTTGTAGACGAAGACTGCTCAAAATTACTAAATATTAACACCCATAGAGGGTTATATCAATTCAACCGTCTTCCTTTTGGTGTAAAGATTGCACCAGTGACATTCCAACAAATAATGGATAACACGTTGGCTGGGTTGGATTGTGCTCAGGCATATTGAACGACATATTGGTAAAAAGCAAAACCCGGAAAGAATATGCTGAAGATTTAAAGAAAGGCTTTGAAAGAATCAAAGATGTTGGCTTCAAAATAAGTGAAGAAGCGCGTGAGTTATTCATGTCCAAACTCAAATATCTAGGGCAGATTATTGATGAGACCGGTAGACGACCGGATACTGCGTGAGTAAGCGGCATAAAGGATATGTCTGCGCCAACTAATGTTACAAAACTACAAACATTCTTAGGTCTTGCAAACTATTATCATACATACATACATACATACATACATCCCTAATATGCACGATGTGAGAGCACCATTAAGTAATCTACTGAAGAAGGGTGTCAAGTGGAAGGGGACAGAAAAATGTCAAAGTACATTTGAGCAGATTAAGAAGGTAATAGCACCAGAGGTGTCACTGACTCATTTCGCCCCTAAACTGAAAATTGTCGTTTACAGGGATTGGAACAATGAAATTCAACAAGTTCTTACATGGACGGGAATTTATTCTTCAAACGGACCATCGACCGTTGTTATCAATATCTGGATATAAAAAAGGTTTTTTCTACACATACGGCGAATAGACTGCAGCGCTGGGAAATGATCCTATTAAATTATAACTACAAGATGGAATTTTTATCGCCTGATACGGATGGATTGTCTCGATTAGTACCAAGATGCCGTGAACCACTACAAGACACGGTAATTGCGGCGATTAGGGCTGAAAGCGAAATAAGCATCATACTACGTGATTCCGTGAATGAGCTGCCAATTACATTGAAAGAAATAAAAATTAAGGCAAAGAGTGTCCACTTCATAATGAAAATGAAGGATAAACTAAAATCTATAGAAAAATACTATTGGAAATATTAATGCATTTTCATTGTGCGACGTTGTACTGATGTACGCAGAGAGTAGTTATGCCAGCGTCGTTACGAAGACGAATGTTGAAAGAGATTCATAGACAACATCCGAGGATTTGTAGGATGAAATCTTTAATGAGAAGCTACACCTACTGACCGAATATGGATAACGATATAGAAAATGTGGTAAAATTATGTAGAGGTTGCGTTCAGGCAGCAAAGTCACCGCCTATAAAAGTTTGGTCAACAACTGATAGACCATGGACTAGAAATCATATTGACTTTGCTGGGCCAATAAATGGAGCGTACTATCTGGTAGTAGTAATTATTTTACAAGCGTAGCTAAGATACAGCACAAGGCCGAAAGCAAGGGGCACCCAGTGAGGATCAAACTCACTACTCAGTCGTAATTGTTCTAGTGAGACAAGCTTGCTAAACATTACACCGCCTCGAGGTCCACTTATCTGGTAAGAATTGCTTTACGAAATCGCCAGAATTACTGAAATGCAGGAATCCGAATACCACAGTAACTATTAATTTCTTGCAATAAATTTTTGCGAGATTTGGAGTTCCTGACTCATTCGTGCCTAACAATATTACGCAATTCCCGTCTAGTAAATTCCAGTAATTGTGCAAGTCATTAGCAATTAACACATCACTACACCCCCGTATCGAACGGACAAGCAGAACGCTTTGTTGACATGTTTAAGAAGGCTTTACGGAAATCGGAGAGAAAGAGAGAGGTGTTGGACGAGATTATGATTCAACAGTTTTCAATTGTTTACCGTATTTCGCCAAACTCAAACACTCTGTGGGAATGTCACCGGCAGAATTGATGTTCGCTAGAAAAATCAAGTCTCTCTTCAATAAGCTGCTGAGCGTAAGGCGAGAACATCAAAGATTAACTATACAAATAACTCTTCCGAACCTGGAGAAAAACTATTTTTCAGGAAATATCAGCACATAAGAAAAGTGACAAGCGAAGCCGTCCAATATCACAAAATATTTGAAGAAAATATAATATATACAGAATAGATTTTTTAAAAAAAGCCCTTAAATAATAGAAATTAACACAGTAAATAAATATAAATAGGTGTAGCACATTGCGATAAAGTGTCATACATGTAAGTACGTCATTACATTTTCGGCTAAATGTCTATTCAGTTAAATGTCCGTCGTCCAAATGTCCGGGTACCGCAGATTATCTATGGATAGTAGACTTATAGTCTAAACAACCAAAGCTGTCTCTTACTACAACTACACTACTAAAAGTGATGGTCGAACTTCACGTATGCGCACTGGTCGAATTACTTCGAATAAAGCCTCATTTCAAGCTTAAGTTTCGTTTGTTTTATTTACAAGAATAGATAGTTTACTTAAATACTGGTGGATTTGATTTATGACCAGGCAGTTGCGATATTTTAGCCGACAGTCAGAAATTTAAATAATGAACTTTTACGATTACGAAATACCTCAAGCCACAAATATTCAAGCGTTCATTTTCCGGAACGGAGGTTACTGATACACAGCCAGTTAGAAGAAACTAATCGATATAATTCTCCGAAAGCATTTTCAATTCTAAAATTGTCACGCTGCTGGATGCACATTTAGAAGGGTATCAAGTTTAGTAAGTAGAAAATGAAAAAATATATATAAGGACTAATTAATGGAATATCGATTAATAAAATCGAAATAATATATATTTCACAAATTAAATAATGTATTATGAAATAGGAATATTTTTTTATCGACGCCTTAATATCTTATCTTCTATGCGACACTAAATGCGGGACAATCTTTTCCCAGATGTCACAAAAGACTTGGTGGTGGTGATGAAGAAGAAGAAAAGGAGAAGAGGAAATCGACTTAATATTAGGACACAACTTTTTCGAATGAATAAGCCAGAAAAATGTATGTCCTTTTAAAACAGAAATTATATTTCTCTTTATTCATTCTTAAAAATCCTTTCTTTAGGGCGTAAAGCATCATCCAAAGTTATCATTTTTTTTATTATTTGTCAATTAACATGACTTATTTGGAACGATTGTAAAGTAATTTATCCTTATTGGTTTTTGAATTGATATTTATATGCAGATCAAAAGGATTTCCACTAGTCAGAGTTCAATGTCCCAAAAGTCAAATCGTACAACTCCATTTAAGATTTTATCATTTCTGTAGACTATTTAACTAAAGTGTTTATATTAGACATCGACATATGAAGAAATCGATTCAAAGTAACTTTTGTACACATATAGAAAGGCATTCATTAATGCAGTTTGAAACCAGATGAATGTTTCATGTCAATGAAACATTTAGAACTTAAAATGAACTGCATCATTATATGAGTGAATTTGGGACAGTTCATATACGATATTATTAGGAAATGCATCCTATGATTTATTTATATTATTGGTTCCCCAATTTAAGACGTAAATACCGCTCGTATTAGGGCGTTACTAAATGATGATGTATGTAAAATTAGTATATAAGTACTGCATAATATAAGGCTGTGTATCATAGTTCATATGTGGTTCACAAGATAGACAGACATATATATACATATTTACATATATAAATATTGTGTACATGCAAATTTCATTTAAGTAAAAAAAGATTTGAGACAGTTTTATGCTTTTTGGGACAATAATTATTTTTTTTTCTTTTCGAATTACTAACACAAAAACAGAGAATGTCTCATATCGAGAATATTTAACATTGAAAAACATAAAGGAAAAAAATTAATAATTTTTAATAATATGTGGAAATCTCCACCCTTTACCTGAAGACGGTCGCGAGACCAGAAATACGTGTTGTAAAATTCTGCAAAAATAAAGAATAATTATTTCTTAAAATCCACATTACAACCAAAAAAGATTACGTTACCTCTCTTCTTTTTAATATATATATATATATATATATATATATATATATATATATATATATAAAAGTATGTCTCTCACTACCTATATATATATATACAATTGTATGGATATGAGATAAAACCCTTGGTTTCACGGTCTTGCTATCAACACATATATGGGTTTATTTTTTTTTTAAATTGGATATATTTATGCTTTTTTGAATAGATTTTGTGGTAAGAGAGGGAATGATTTCTGTTATCGCTTGGGTTAGCACTCTCATACACATAGACACACATACATACAGATGGACGGATTTTAGTTCACACAAACACATCTATACAAACAATTCGTAAAACAATAGATATCTGCCTGAAATCATGCATATATATATATATATATATATATATATATATATATATATATATATATATATAAATATGTAAATATATAAATATATATGCAAATATATGTAAACATATATATATATTGAAAAATATTATGTACGAAGTAGATATATATATATAAATATATATGAATATATGTAAATATATATATATATGTATTGTATATATAAAAAAATATATACCTATATAAATATATACATATATATACATACCTCGCTCCCTGAATATATATATATATATATATATATATATATATATATGTAAATACATATATATAAATATATGTTTTTATATTTATATGTATTATATAAATATATATATATATAATTCACCCTACATATTTATATTTATATAAATTTATATACATATATAAATATATATATATATACATTTATATAAATATATTTAAATCAGTATTTAAATATAAATATCATATATATAAATAATATATAACTATATATATATATATATATATATGTATATACATACATACATATATATATATATAGTTATAAATATATATATGATAATACATATATAAATATATATATATATGCAGAAAATTATATATACAATTATATATAAATATACAAATATATTTATAAAAATGAACATATATTTAAATATATATATATATATATATGTCTGTGTGTGTGATGTATGTGTGTGTGTACATTTCATTAAAACGACAGACAATGTGTTTTTATTTAGATTTTATACAATTTTTCATGCGATAAAATAATTTTTTCTGTCAGTCATTATATAATTTATCATCCGAAAAGAAAAAAATGTATTAGCTCGCAAGAGAAATTGTATAAAAAAATAAATAAAAGAACCTTATCTGTCGTTTTAATGAAATATGACTGAATGAAGGATTGCTGCCTAAATACACACACACACACATACACACACACACACACACACACACACACACACACACACACATATACATATATATATATATATATATATATATATATATATATATATATATATATATATATATATTAATATATATATAATTGGATTGATGTCCATTTGTGACCCAGCGACTCACGCTGTGTCTGAAGATCGCAAATAGATTAGGAATCAGGGTTTCAAACACACATCAACCCATCTTAATGTGTTAGCTCCATCTCTGATATTAAGCGCTTTCCAATAGGTACAGCGCATGTTTAATATATAGAATATATATTAAAATTACCTCTCTAAACACATATTTATAATCATATACATACACATAGTACATATAATTGTATATATCTGCTTATATATATATATATATATATATATATATATATATATATATATATATATATATATATATATGTATATATATATGCATATGTAAATATATATATATATATAAATATATATTTATACATATTTATATATATACATATATATATATATATATATATAAATATCTATATATATATATATTTATAGACACATAGATAAAAATGTATATATTAATATATATATAGATATATAAATAGGAATATATATAGTTATATTTATAGAAAATATATAAATATAAATATGTAAATATAAATGTATAATATATATATATATATATACATATATTTAGATGTATATAAATACATATAAATATATATATATAAATATATGAATATATATGTGTATAAATTTATGTATATACAATTAAATATAAAACATATTTATATAAATATACATATATTTCAAATTATATATAGATATATATAAATATAAATGTATATATAAATATGCATACAAATATATATATATATATAAATGTATATATATAAATATACATATATATAACAATATAAAATTATAAATATATATATACATATGTATATACATATATATGTATATATATAAATCACTCTATATATATTTATATATATATAATATATATATATAAGTATATAAATATATATACATATACATATACACCTATATACATATATATATATGTATATATAGATGTATATATACATATATAAATCTCTCTCTATATATATATAGATATATAATATATATATATATATATATATTTATAGGCATATAAATATATATACATAAAACACGTATATTCACACACACACACACACACACACACACACACACACACACACACACACACACACATATATATATATATATATATATATATATATATATATATATATATATATATATGAATTTTTTGTGTGACTGTGTGTGGATTCCCTTGACTTATGCTATATAAAATTGCAACTCACAGAATAAATGTTTCATTTTCTCTATATTATGTATACAACTATTATAGTAGATATGCAGTAAAGTTTCCCATGTACAAATCAATACGACCATTGTTTCTAAAATAAGGCCTGGAAAAACAGTTTCCAGATTTTATATTATTACAATGCATATCCTCCTTTGGCCACTATACAGGATCGTTCACTCATGCATGCAATTGTGCACATGGTCAATACCGTCATGTTATAAATTATTTCCTGCCTTTTGCAACTGTTAACACAATACTGCAAGTCATATATATGAAGGCTAACTGAACACTTATGTATCGTTACGTCCCCTCCACTATGTTTTCAATAGAAAAACAGGTTCGGCGAATAATGCCGATCAGCGGAGTTATCGGTAGGTGTAGAAATTAGACTTTCGATAGAAATATTTAGCGAAATGAAGTAATGGAAACTCATAAACCTTGCAAAGAAGAAATCCAGTAATGATTAATACAGTTATTTATCCAGTGCACAGAGAAAGGTACTTAAAACTGCAGTCTTGCTATATTATCATTAGAAAAATGTTTGCGGATCGGCAATTAAACAATAGACGATCAACTTGCAATAGATCAGTCGATCGGAAAACCAACTCATTTGTTTAGTTATGAAAAGGAATTTGAGTCAATGGTGCATGCAGCATTTTCTAACACACAACCGAAACAGGGTGTTAAATAAAAGTATATAAATTCTGTTGAGAATTACTGTAATAGATCAAAGAGACAGAGACTCGGACAAAATGAAAAATTGGAAAAGGAGGAAAAGATTTTATCTAAATTGCAGTCCTTGATTGTATATGCATGAAATCAACTGGAAATGGTAGAAAAACGACCTAGAATTTCACAAGTGTTTACCTCACATACATTGTATTAGGAGGGATATATATCACGAAGAGAGGATAAAGGGTGGAGCAAAAGTTTGCTTTTGCGTGCTAATAAGATTTTTGCAGCAAATCCTGTTATCGAAGTCAAAACACATGCAATGGTCCTTATATTTGACTTCATAAAAAAACATATGCAGCAGATATTCGACGATATTTGCAAAGAACAAATAAGGCTGCATAATGAGGCACAAATTGGGGGTTTATTAACGATCAAACTTGCGAATAAATTGAAAAAGAAAACCCAAATCCATTGGGATATATGTCATAATATGCTGGTCCTACATTCTGGTGGATGTTATGCAATGAAAACTATTCTATGTTGTATTTTCCAAACCTTAGATGTGATAACCATATTAAACAGAACGGAACCGTGAAAGTACGTCATATTTAGACCGAAACATGAAACGGGCTGGAGAGAAATATGCGCTGGAACATTAGCGTATATTGCAATAAAACAATAATCTAACGAAAGTTAAAATTGAACAAAAAAATAATTTTAAATGGTTTAAAACAAATCCATCTGCATAACATTATGAACGATTGTGGAATGAGTTGAAGACATATGAGAATAAGAAAAATTAGCAGAAAACTTTGTATGAGCTAGAAAGAGACCTGTTGTGACTTGTGGAAATCCAGTGCTGAAATATGACAAGCGGTTGAAAACTGTGATATATAATAATCAGCAACAATAATTTAAACGTAATTTTTGGGGTCAAATTTCAAATAATAATTCCATGAAATTTACTTTAAATTTTTCTGAGTTTTTTCTATCAATCTTCTTCCATTTTAATAATTTGTACAAGAAGAAAGCATTAGGATTCCTTTAACGAAATAGTTTATAAGAAATATGATTTATGCAAGATAATAGATAATTCCAATATATATATATATATATATATATATATATATATATATATATATATATATGTGTGTGTGTGTGTGTGTGTGTGTGTGTGTGTGTGTGTGTGTGTGTGTGTGTGTGTGTGTGTGTACTTTAAAAGAAATCCAACCATTGCCGAAAAGTAACATTTGTCAAAGTACGGATCAAAGTAATAAAAAAAAAAATTTTTCAAAAGAAGAAAATGTAGCGGAATTTATGACATCAAGTAATTGGAGCAGCAACAACTTCCAGCTGTCGTGTTTTCTACCTATCATTTTATTGTCTGACAAAATCTGCTTCGTAGAATCTATTGTTGCAGTTATTTAGTGTAATATTTCGGTCGTGTGTTACGGCAACATTGTACAAACCGTGTAATAGCATGGGTTAATTGTCAATCGCACAAAAAGTTTAATATCTAAAAAAAAAACAAAAAAAACACATCTAAACAAATTGAGATTATTTTTCCAGGTATTCCGGTAACAGGTTCAGCCATCTTTACACCATTTCTCGTAAGAATCACTGAAAAACCCTTTGGATTATTCAGCTTGAAAGAGAACAGGTTATAATAATTTTGTATCAATCCCAGTATATCTTCCCAACTGAGCAATGGTGTGGTGAGAAACACCATTCAGGTCTTCGGTAATGGTACCGACTTTCATACTCTGGCTTCCAACTTCAATGGAGCATTAGAGAAGAAGACTGGATCAGGGGGTTACAACACCAAGAGTGATCGTCACGTCGACTAAATAAATTCTTATTCTTCAATGTACAGGCAATTAGTATTATAAAAATCTCGGCGAATTCTATGATATCTTTAATCATATCTACGATACAACGGCTTCTAAATTGAATTTAACAATTGGACAAACTTACATGATGTGGAAAATTTTACATCCGGTATATATATATATATATATATATATATATATATATATATATGTATATATATATATATATATATATATATATATATATATATATATATATATATATACACGGATAGAAATGTAAGTAAAAGGAAGACATTTTACATCCAGTATATATATACATATATATATATATATATATATATATATATATATATATATATATATATATATATATATATACATATATATATATATATATATATATATATATATATATATATATACACGGATAGAAATGTAAGTAAAAGGAAGACATTTTACATCCAGTATATATATACATATATATATATATATATATATATATATATATGTATATATATACGGATAGAAATGTAAAAGGAAAACAGAAAACAGACGCGCCTAAAACGTACAGAAAACAAAAATTGCTCAATACAAATTTCAAAATCGAATATGTAGAGCTAAATTATTTAAGAAAATGCTAAAATGAAAAGCAGCCTCGCAACACGGATTTCGACCATAACGTTTCCGCAGGCAATATATATATATATATATATATATATATATATATATATATATATATATATATATATACATACATATATATATATATATATATATATACATATATATATATATATATATATATATATATATATATACATATATATATATATATATATATATATATATATATATCTGTGTGTCTGTGTGTATAATTTAATGGGAGAAAGTGCTCAATAATATAGATAAATATTTCACAGATACAAAGTGTGTTAAAGGGAAGCTCATTAAATGATTGTCAATGTCACGCTTCAACGCGATTGTCAGATCAGTAGACCTAGACAGAGAGGACACAGAATGCAGTATTTATTTTAGAATGCACATGTGACGGATGGTAAATAGAACATGGTCTACCGCAGTATTACTCGACATGGGCTCAATACACAATTCTCTCTCAGATATATAAAGAACATTAAACATGCCAGCTTCTGTCTAACACAGGAAATGAAGAGGTAAGCTGTTTTCGTGGCAATAATTGCCAATATCGTCGTGATTTTGGATTTTCTCTGGATAACAGGAAAATAAGCATGTGGCTGTGCTTACACAAAGGACGTACCGACGATAATGTACAAGAAGTTTACATTGTCAATAATAATTTTCCTCGTCTTCTGAAATGTGACTCGATATAGCATGTTGGTTTTATTCCGATGTTCCTCAAGAACAAATTCTACAGCCTCCATTGATTTTCTAGGCGTAGTGGTCTAGCTTATACTTTTATCCATTTGTTTCTGTACCTTTCTATGATCTATCCGATGGCTTACTTAGCACTGATTTGCGTCAACGAGACAATTTATGATCATGTAATCTACAAAAAATGCTACTCTGAGTGTTTTCCTTATTTGAAACCACTTTAAGACGTATACACCGTCGACGATAGTCACCCAGAATGAGAAGGACGATCTGAATATCACTATCGGAGACACGCTGATTAACAGGAATAACCACATACGCTACATCTAATCCGTCGTCGAGGCGGTGGATGACTGAATTGAATAAACATTAATTGTTATATGTCTTATTTAATCTTTTTCAAAGAACAGTATTTACATTAGTCGGACTATTGTCCTCATCTTTGTCGCCATATTTGTCACAACGTTTCGGACGTTGTACGCTCAGGCCTTCTTCAGGTGGTTAGAATTTCGAACCGAACCCTTTATTTCGATGACTGGGGTAGACTGTTCTAGTTCCACGAGCCATGTTTGATGGATGTCAGTTATCTCCTGGTAATTTTCCCTCTGAAAGTTCTCTACTGCCTGAACCGGGTATTGAACTCACACTCACGTTGTAACAAATATGGCGACAAAGATGAGGACAATAGTCCGACTAATGTAAATACTGTACATAATACCTCATTTTTCAAAGAAATACGTTATTTTTTTCTATTTTATATTTGTCTTCTTTATATTAAAGAGTGTTCCAACAACTTGGACTGATATTAAATGTGAATTAAGTTTAAGTATCTAATGATTTTCTTTTGCTTTTTCTTTCAGATTTAACAACTTAAGTCTTGGCAATTTCAATCATGGAAAGATTAACAATCAAATAACGTGTTTAAGTTTCACGAGTGCAAATGGAAAAATTGTTCGTAAATTCAAACAAAATGGGGATGGTGGCAGATGTGAAAACACCATTGCGTTCTAATTTAAACCGTTCAAATGAAAACATTGCTGCAATGCACGAGAATGTTGCCAGAAATCCAGAAACATCAATTCGTCATCGCGCGCAGGATTGAACCTCTCTACAACAATTGCACTCTCGGTTGGTCGATTATGTCGACCGAAAAATCACGAGAGTCTTAACGTCCATTTTAGGAATAGGCTTCGACAACTTTAACACGCTGTTTGACCGTTAATCTTTCCATAGTTGAAATTGTCAAAGACTTATGTTGATAAATCTGAAAGAAAAAGAAACGCTTAAACTTCATATTTAAAATCAGTCCAAGTTATTGGAACAACCTTTTGTGTGTTCTAACCTGCCTGAGGTACACTATATATATATTTACTAATTTTTAACAATAATAGACATTTATTAAATTTATTGTTCATATTTTTATAATGTCAATAATATTTCGAAAATGCGGATGTTGTTGATGTATAAAATAAACAAAATTTCTATTTGCACAAAGCCGCCCACTATTTACAAAGACAAATAAATTCTCCTATACTAGAAAAACTGATCATTAACCTTAATAAAGAAATTGTTTATGCTTTTAATAAAACATATTTATAATAACAATTGATTCCAAAATAAAATGAATTCAAATTACATTGAACTCGTAATGATAATATGATTACAAATATAGTCTTATTAAAAAACAAATATTTTACAATAATTCTTTTGAAACCTTCAAAAACAAAGAAAATAATTTCTCTTTTCTTACTCTCATATCGTAAGTCGTAACTTGTAACCAATATGAAAGGATCTCATTTTAAAAACAAAACAAAAAAATATTCCCATACCACAAAAAAGAGAACAGTAAATTTAAAAGACACAAAATGTATATATTTAATAAAACTTGATTTCAACACGGATTCTCCAAAAATATATTGAATCCGCTAATTACGTATACAAATTCAACGACTGGAAAGTTC
>OZ038477.1:12319936-12362436 GCA_964036315.1 Acanthosepion esculentum
TGTGCTATTTTCTGATGTTGAACCAGCCGAACCACGTGATACGTCAACTATTTACGAAAATGAGGAGAGTCTATAACTTTTTGTTTAATGCAAAAGTTACAAATAATATTTACTGCTTTGATTTTTTTTTTTTTTTGCATGGCGTCTTTTCGTTAGTCTTACGAAGTAATACCATCGTAAGCTGTAAGTACGGAAACCCAAAATGGCATAAAAGAAAAGGAATAAACTTTTTCTTATTTTTCTTTCATACGATAACACAAGGTATCCGAAAGCTCTGACTCATTGTAACCATTTCCTCAATTTCAACCACTGGAAAACTCATAAGAAAAAATGATTAACCTTTTAATTCCTACTTGTATATTTCGTCGAGACTAACCAAAAAGCATCTAACGCTATTTTATAATAATTTAGATAGAGGGTTTCTTCAGTAAACATGGCTGTACACAACTTCTTATCCTATGTGGCATATGGGATCTTTCTCCTTTTGCTAACGCTCCCGTCTATCGTTTAGAATTCTGTTTACACAAGATCATCAGAAAAGTGTGTTAACGCCTTTCCCCGTCTCTCTTGTTCTTATCATCCCCCATGAGGATTATGTTATCCATGCACTCTTTCCTCATTCTGTGTCCAAGAAATTTCAGATGACTTTTCTTAATCGGACCGTTAGCGTTCTTTCTATGACCATTTTCTTTAAGATTTCCTTGTTATTTACTCTCATTGCGACCATGGAATTCTCAGTACCCTTTTGTAGAACCACTGCTCCTACTAGCTTTTTCACTGTCATGTAAGAAGACCGACGACACATAGCAACTTGGAGAAATTGTTTCGTTTCTCAGGACCTAGCTTAGCTTTTAGAATTCTTGTTTCGCTATATGAACGTGTGCTCGGATCTCGGTGCCACATTTCCATCTAAAACACATCCCAGATTTTTAAACTTCTGCATATACGTTATTTTGACATCTTCAATTTTTAACTAGCATTTTAGGATTTTTTCTGCCTGATGACGATATTTTGTGTCTTCTTGCACTAGAGGGTTAATCTATGTTTGTTCGCTTTCTTTTACTACCCTCTATAGGAGACCCTTGAATTTAGTTTTGGGATTGTTCTTTGTAAGCATTGATGATTTTATGTTTAACTATATCAGTATAGTTATTTCTGGGTGTAATTTAACAATTAATTTGGAGAATGATTTGGAAACTTGGCGCTCACAGGACACAGTGGATGAAGGTGTAAATTGGTGACACATTGGGTTACCTCCCTGGCACAGGAGTTCACTTTTGTGCTGAAAGTGGAGTTAACGCTTCTATTTATATTAGCTGGGAGAACGTACTACGTCCGGGGGATTCTAACACAGCAACACCTTCCTCATTTCAGTAAGAGACGAAGGCTCGATTTAATATCGGTTCCAGCGTGACAGTAGTTGCAAAGACTATTAAAAAAAAGAGTTCTCTTTAGCCTATATGCGTACATATGTGTATTGCGCTCCCCACATTAAAAAACCTTGTGACTTATGCTACCCTGATAGGAATGCTGGTAAATATATCCGGCAATCATATGAGAATGGATGATGGTATAGAAGGTGGAACGCTACTAAGAGTTACAAAGGGGGAAGTTGCGAAGAGCCATGATCACCCACGTGATGGGGGTATATAGAAGATAACTGAATGATAAATCTACTGTTTGAGGGCAAAAGTGCGGCCGACATGATGTTTTGTGAGAGGAGTTTTCTGCAAATACATACTTTCCTTAAGGATTTCATTAATCGTCTTTGCTTATCTTCACTCCGACGCATCTCTTTTCTATGTTGATAGTTTATTTCCTTTGGCTTTGCATAAAGATCCGATTTCCTTTGGAAGAGTCTCTGTTTTTATCTATAGTGTCTTCTCTTCGTTTGCTTTTTGTTTGATTTTTACTTTTTTTCTTATTTATTTGTCTAAACTCTCCAATTTTTTCATAAATTTCATCCTCTCGTCCTGTTTCGCTTGCCTCTTTTTAGTCTTAATCCTACCCTCTTTAATCTTTTCTTTTAATCTCGATTTTCTTCATAGGTATTAATAATGTATAGTTTTGTAAAGCAATGAAAGCGTTCACCCCAGTAGTAAATGTTTGGCCGACGTACTTCTTTTTTCTTGATCGTCTCCTTCTACATAAAATATATTTATTACTACGAGGAGGAAACTGTAGGAATTATGCAGTATTTTATTATGTTCTTTTATAATGATTTGTATAATGATAATGTTATTTTATAACGATTTGTCCGACAATCATTATTGAAGACAGTAAGTGTAACCAAATGAAAATGTTTAAAACTGACAAGGATTCCCAAACCAATAAAAACAAACTTTCAACGCATAAGAACTTCATCGCTTTCTCTATCTCTTTCTTTTCTTCTTTATTTGTTTGTTTCTTCTTTTCTATCATTACAACACAGAAACATCTCTGATATATCCATTTCTTCTGTTTTCCTCACAATCAATATGTAACGGTGCATTAGTTATCTAAGCCAATGACTGCATGTGAAATTTGTAGAAACTTACAACAAAATCTATTTTATACATTCATGTCTAGCAATATATACCATGTGCACATCAGAAGTTTTTAGACAATCTTAGGAGAGTCAGTTATAACTGTCCTAGATTATTCTAATTTTAGTAAATTATTACTATACATCTATATACATGCCAACATTTGTTATTCCAGATAGAAGAACCCGACTGTAACAGCTCTTTGTACACTCCCTATTCAACAATGTTTTTCATAGCCGAATAATTTGCAGAATGCTGATGGGACATGAAGACAATTTACATGCTAGTTATGCTAAAAATTTTAAAGTTGACAAACACGAGCATTAAAAATGTTCCCCGCCCTCCGTACCGGTCAGACTGCACACCCTGGGACATTTTGTTTTTCATCAAGCTGAAGAAGAATTTCATAGGTAGCCGTTTTGAAAAGATTTTGAATAGGAAGTAGCTTGTGACAAGTTTTTTGAATAAATTCACTTTGGATGACGTTCATGCGGACTTAACGAAGTGGCTCATCGTTGCATCATTAAAGTTACACAATCTTACTTTGAAGGACATTACATTTTTTTACTTCTTTGAAATTAGTACATGGATCTCCTGAAAATGTCACAAAACCTGGAACGCATATCGGATATAGAGCTTCAACATACCCTAGTATAAAACTAACCTTGAGGTATGTACCAGGTCTGATGTAATTATACCAAGTATGAATTGTAAAGAGACAGACAAGCTACTACAAGTTTTAATGAATGTAATATGCTATTACCTAACGGAGGACCAAGTTAAATTCTAATCTGATATATTTTATATGAACATATATCATGATTTTACTACAAACTATCCATTACTCTTTATGCAAATATTAATAAAAGGTAGCTTAAATATTCGTTTTCTTAAAACACATCAATTTAAAATTATTCGCTTAATTGAAAGACATGAAACGTACAAGACATATAACTATCCTAGGTATAATTTATCGAATAAGGAAGTTGTGGAGAATTATGATCCCACATAAAAAATGTCATTGAATAATATCAATGCTCCACATTGCCCAACAGACATTCTGCTAACCATTTACATCTGCTTGATAGGATGGTTATTCTCTGAGTTCTCCTTCATCTCATTTTTATCAATATGCCTTCGAGCCTTCCTTATTAATTATATGTCAAAGAAATTTAAACTATCTCTTTCTGCTTCTCGGTGTAAGTCATTTTCTGGTTCGTCTCTTTTAAAAAGCAACCGCTAGATCGATAAACATAGGCCACACATATCTCACCCATTCATTCTTCTAGAATACTAAAAATGAGTTAACGTGTCCAATGTGCCAACCTGCAATCACGATGAAACATATATTATCTGAATTTAATCACTTAGAACCTATAACACATAAATACTTCACGAAAAACAATATGAGAAACCTATTTGAAAATACTGAAAATGTTAACATAATGCCCCACTTTAAAAGATGAGTGTATGCCAAAATATATATGATCTACAATAGATCATCCACATAGGATTTTATGTATAAAACATACGGTTGCCTTGAAAGTATAAAATTATGTAAAAAAAAAGTTAAAGTCATAAAATTATGCACAAATATTTAGATTTACTCATTAAATAACGCGCATGTATTTTAATAAGCCGGTAAACAAAAAGCAACCGACCAACTTAAAACTTTGTTGTTACTCACATGTTCAGTCCATGGTATACTCATCATCTTTCTGTAGAATCACATTTCTGCTGCCTCAATTCTCTTCTGCATCTGAGAGGAAATTTGTCAGCATTTATTGCCATATACGGTGGACGATGTTATTAAAAACTCAGTATTTTTTTATTTCTTTCTAACGAAATTTTTTCTATTTCAGGTCGGTTATTCGATGCTTTCTTCAATCAATGCTAATTTCTCCAAGATCTCATTTGAGTGTGAAAATCTCCAAGATCTCTTTTGAGTGTGAAATTCTCCAAGATCTCTTTCCGCTTTATATTCCCTACGAATTAAAATTCCATTTTTCGATGTCTGTCTCTCTCTCTTTCACTCTCTCTATACATACATACATACATACATACATACATACATACATACATATATATATATATATATATATATATATATATATATATATATATATATATGTATGTGTGTGTGTGTGTGTGTCTGTGTGTGTGTGTATGTATGATGAGAATACCATGAAACCGAAGATGTGTGCAAGGACGATTTTTTTATGGAATCAGAAACAATATATATATATATATATTTTTTTTTTCTGATTCCATACAAAATTCGTCCTTATATATATATATATATATATATATATATATATATATATATATATATATATATATATATATATATATATATATATATATTGTTTCTGATTCCATAAAAAATTTGTCCTTGCGCACATTTTCGGTTTCATGGTATTCTCATCATCCTTCTGTAGAATCACATTTTTGTTGCCTCAAGTTTCTTCTTCGTCTGCGAGAAGATTGTATAGCTTTCACTGCTATTTGAAAAATTGTTATTTGTAGTCACAGGGAATATTGCACAACTTTTGATGAGAATATTAGTTTAGAAAACTCTTGTATTTATGAAAATGTCTAATTTTCCAATGACTTAGAATTTAAAAAAATATGATATTAGATGAATATCTTGACAAACACAGTAATAAGTGGAACAAGAAAAGCATTTGAGTCCGAACATCTTAGAGGTTAATAATAGCTTCCATGCAGCATTTCGTTTTATTTTGTCTCCTTTTCTTACTGATTTAACGGAATTTTTCATCTCTGTTAATTCATTTCACTTCAAACATTTTCATTTTACAGTTTTCAAACATTTTAATGCTTGTTAACGTCTACTCGCATTATTTGCCTTTTTAAATATTTTCAACACTTAAATAACGACGACATATTTTATTTCTATTGATTGCAATATGGACGATTTTTTTTCATTTATCTTCAGAAACGAGCAACTGCTAAATAATATTCTGAAAACGTAGAGGGAAATAACTTCTTAAAAGAAAAAAAATAAATGAAAACTGGTTCTTTATTTCGATAATAATTTAAAAATAAAAACGAATCCTTTTTTCTAAAGTTCTTTCTAATATAAGGTTTTCACATGTGACTCTTTACATATGTCAATAAATAACATAGACGTCTAAAATAGGATTATTTGCATTTGGAACAGTCACGTATTTCTGCCATCTGCCAAGCATAAATATCATAGCCATACATAAGTATTAGTAATGTCATTATACTCTGCTGCCAAAATGATTGCAATGTAGATATCAATCGCCTCGTTATTTATCAATCAAACGTTCAAATCAAAAGAGGAAGCATTTGTTATTTTATACATATATATTATATATATATATATATGTATATATATATATATAATATATATGTATAAAATAACAAATGCCTCCTCTCTATATATATATGTATATATATATATATGCATATATATATATATTTATATATATATATGCATACATATATATATGTATACATATATATATATATTTATATATATACGTATATATATATATATATATATATATACATATATATATATATATATATATATATATATATATATATATATATATATATATATATATATATATTTACAGCAAACAAATATAAGCACGAACCTGGTACGTATATCTGAATCTATCATAAAAAATCAGGTTGTGAAATTAGTAAATGTTAAAGTACCTACATGTATGAATCAGTTCTAACTAAATGAATATCGGATAAAGAAGAAATTGAACATAGAATAAATTCCGCTAGAGGTAGTTTTACCCAACACAAAAAGTTCTACTTGAAAAAAAAAGGCGAAGGAGGAAGCTCCCATCATTAATAGAAATTCCGATATGATTTAATGGATTTAAGTAACATATTTTCGAGAAAAATATTTCAAGAGTAATATTTTTAACCGACGGCAGCATTAGATATTGAATGTTTCCTTATAGGGAAACTGTTAACACTAACATTAACATTACCGATTAGAAGCACAGATACAACACATAATATTTAATCCTCCCTACCCACGGTGACGAGATGTTGCACAATGCAGGTTTAGGGATCCCAACCGCGTGCACTGCAGCCAAGGCCCAAACTTGCCAGTTCGCACAACCAACGCTGCGCTGGTGTCGATCCCGATTTGATGCAATGAGGGAGGTTTTACAACAGGTTTTGAATACCTCGGAACAGGCATCCCTCATTTATTTGTTGTGTTCTGTCCGAAGACAGAAACAAAATTGAGAGAGGAAATGTAAATTTTCCACCCGAGCGCAGATACAACAGTTTGATCTCAGCCTGATGGCCAGGAAGTAAAGCAAAAAATGCAGACACAAATACAAACATTTACTACATTACTTAAAATCGAAGACTAAAAAAGAATACATTGTAAAATGCCACCATGAAAACTGCAAATGGAAACACTATATACAAAACAGATTATGTAACATACCAGTATTTTAGCAAGTCCTTTAAACAAAGCAAATATGATGACTAACCACTAAACACATATAATAAAAACAAAAATCTAAATAAATAAAAAAATTGAGTAAACTAAAAATGCACTCATAAACCCAAGTAAATGTAACAACAATAATAAAAGACAACAAATTATTAATTAATCAATAATGAATAAATATACCTATAAGATAGCCACAATTAACTACATTCGTATTCACAATTATTCCTACTTAGTTGCTTGTAGAATAATTTGAAACATAACCATTAACACCTACTCAATAACCGTTATGATAATATATTACATATTGCTACCCATCATGCACCATTGAATAACATATAAATATAGGCGTGCCGAAAAACAACACACATGGCCGGAGAATTAGGTTCAATCATGAAACACACAGATCATCGCTCAATGCTGACCTCAGTACCCACTTTTAAATTTACAATCGTTCTATTACTGAAATTGAACACGTTTACAAATACATAAAGCGTAAGCAATGTCTCCGACATATCTGTGGTTTTACATGGAAATACAATACATCAATGTCTCAAATGATCATATGTTTGATAGATGGGATGCGCAGTTAAGATGGGATGGCCATGTTGGAATGGACGATGAAGGACTGCCCCAAAAAATCTCACTTCTATCCAAATTCAGGCAGTGAATCGTAATGTGACAAGTTCTCTCTTGATGAACTCAGGTGAACTCAAAGTTAATATCAAACCCACTGGAATACCACCATCATAGATTGACGCGTAAGCTGCCCGTAGCATGTGGAGAACAATATGCCATATCGGTATTTGGAGCAACAACTGCACACGGATTGAGCAGGTGAATCATCTAAGACTAAATCAGAAGAATACTGTTCAGCATTTTCTATGTGAAAGATGTGATGTGGTTTTCAATAGCAAGTCAGGTTAAGTGTCACACATAAAACCCACAAAATAAGATGCGGTGTAAATTCGAAAGGTAAATTATTGGTCATCATACGTCGAAAAGGAAACGAG
Source organism: Acanthosepion esculentum (assembly GCA_964036315.1). Classification (NCBI taxonomy): domain Eukaryota; kingdom Metazoa; phylum Mollusca; class Cephalopoda; order Sepiida; family Sepiidae; genus Acanthosepion; species Acanthosepion esculentum. The sequence goes on from OZ038477.1 coordinate 12,327,949, forward strand.
TCCAACTTACATAGTGCGTACGGACAGAGAAATTAACAAGGCCTGGTGATTTTTATTTTCACGCCTCAAGCATAGCATTGTCTAAATATCACTTGAAGCCTGAAACTGCATTCACAATATAGCGTTGATTCTGAGGACAACTGTGAATTCAAAACCTGTCTGATGAAGGGATGAGATCATTCAAGTCATACGGCCCTAGACTGAAGCAATAGTTGCGCAACAAGTGGTATCCCTATGAACCTAATTTCAACTCATTCTCTCTATTTCTTTCAATCAACTGCTTCTCTCTCTCTCTTTCTTTCTTTTTTCTTTCTTTCTTTATTTATTTAAACTGCATTTCTTTCTTTGATTCTTTCTTTCTTTCTTTCTTTCAAGTCCTCTTGCTTTCTTTGTTTGTTTATCTCTTTTAACCCCTTCTCTTTCTTTCTTTCTTTCAAATCCTACTCTCTTTCTTTCTTTCTTTCTTTCAACTCCTTGTCTTTCTTTCCGTCATTCTTTATTCCAACTCATTCTCTTTCTTCTTTACCTTCTTTCTTTCTACGCCATCTCTTTCTTTTGTTCAATAACTTCTGTTTATCTTCTTTCCTTTTGCTTTATTTCTTTCTTAATGTCTTTCTTTTTTTCTACGCATTATATTTCTTTCTTTTATTTCATTCTCTTTCTTTCTTCCTTCAGCGCTTTTTCCTTCCTTCATTCTTTTTTCATTCAATGCATTCTTTGTCTACTTCATCAAACGCATTTACTTTCAAGATGTTATCATTCTGTCTTTCATCGCGTTCTCTTTCTTTCTTTCTTCAACACATTTTCCTTCCTTTTTTCTTTATTTCGTTTAAGTCATTCTTTTTTTCCTTTTTTCATTGAACGCATTTTCTTCCTTCAAATTAAAGACTTTGTTTCTTTCTGTTATTATTTTCCTATTGTATTTTCCTTCCTATCGTTCATGTATTATTTTGTTTTCTTTCTATAATTTATTTCTCTTTTTCTTTCATCCTTCATTTTCTATTATCCTCACTTTTATTATATTTCCTCTTTTTACTTTTTCCTTACATGTCATCTTCCTTTCATTTCTTTTTTACATTGTTATGAAATTTATTTGTTTTCGTTTCATTCTTTAGTTGTTTTATTATTCAGTTTTCTTTCTTCATTTTGTGTCCGTCTATCCATTTAGTTCTCATTATTGCTTTTACATATTTCATATATTTTTATTGAAAGCAATTTTTCTACTTGTCCATTCTATGATTGATGAGCGTAAAATTGCAGAACTAGCTTATAGTAAAATGCCTCCTGGCGACATATTCCAAGCGACAATCCAAAGATGGCCACTATATACATTAGCCAGTCAACTAATCAAACAATCGCTTTTTTTAGGCCAAACTCAAGTCCCACATTATGGACAATTGTGTTTAAATGCATCCACTGAAGCGTTCCTTATGTTTGTAAATCGATTAAGAAACGAATCGGCCGTCGTCTGTGGAGCGAGGGAGAAAGTGGGACAGCGGAAAATGATAAAGCACGAATCCAAAAAGATCGAAGGAAAAGTCCAAACAATTCATGCAATTGTTTACTACGGCGCCGACACCTCGTAATTGTCATTTTGGTTATAGGCATTCAAAAGAATAATGTATTTTTTTCTCGTTGAGATAGTTCGACAGATTTCTAGCATGTGTAACCATGGAGAACAGATAAGACTAAGTCGACTAAATATTGCAGGAATCTACTCAGTATGTTAGCCGTTTTCATTAATGCTCTCATCTGCATTGATCAAGTAGTTCGCTTATTCTAGCCTTTACTCTATTTTTTCGGGGCCTTTCAAATCAACCTGACAAAGGTTGACAGGAATTTCTGCTTTATTTACGAATCTGCCTCTCAAACAGAAATACTCAAATAAATATTTTCATTACTTTAACGGATAATTTAGTGGAGTATTGTTATTTTAAAAATTTATTTATTTCGTCTACTGGCTGTTTTTGAGAAAACATTCATAAATAGGCCCTCCGCCAGGCCTTATCTCCGCCTTTGTGGGAGAAACCAGCTTCTGTTCCTGCACGTTTTAGCCGGTCAGCTACGTTGAGCTCAGTCAACTTTGACTCTATTTACTTTTACTGTAACATTTCTCGAGGAGTCATACATGCAAAGTTTCGTATCTGAAACTTAAATAAAAGAAAATTGTAAATTAATGCAATTTTTATTTTTCAGTACAATATATTTTTATTAAATCAGATGTTAATTATTGGATATTCCTATTCGTGCAGACACTTCGTTTGTTTTTTAGAAAACAGAAAAAAATATTTTACTAATAATAAATCCCATTCATCCATTTTAATGGATATTTAAAGTATTCGTACAATGCAAATTTCAGATTTTTAAACTTTATATTGCTTTAATAATTTAGATTATTCAAGTGGAATATTCTAGAATGTTCCAGGAATATTATTAGTAGTTACTTTTGGCATAAAAAATACAAGCATAACAGTCTGTAATTGTTATTCGTGCAAGAAGATTATCGCCATAGCAAGAGGTAAAGAATTGACACATTTGCAAAAAGAACTGATTTTCCCGCTTTAGAAAGAACGTAAAAGGTACAGGAAAATCTCTGACAAACCTGAATATTCCATCTGCTATCATTAGTTCATTCATTGCAAGTTATAAAAAAAGCTCAAAACTGTTGAAAATCAAAGAAGAACAGATGCTCCACTGAAGATTTCTTCAAGATCTTCGAGGAAATTAATGCGTCAACTCAAACAAAATCCAATGGTTACTCGCCAAGTGTTGCAAGATGATTTGCTTTCATCAGGAATCTGTCTCAATAAAGGGACAATAGGCAATGAAATTCACAGGAACAATGATATGTCACGATTCCCTAGGAAAACTCGCTGTTGTCGTAAAGACACAGACATGTCAGCTTGAATTTCGTTCGTTAATATAATTAAAAGGAGAAAATCGTATTAGGAATGATTATTATGGACAGACGAAACCAAAATTGAGTCGTCTGGAATTAATTCTAAAAATCATGCAAGGAGGAAAGATGGCCATGTCTTCAAACAAAAGAACACAGTTCCAACAGTGAAATTTGTTTGTGGCAGCATCATGGTTTTCGGATGCTTTTTCTACAAAAGCTAATGGCAACATATCAGTAATAGATGGTAGAATGAATGCCGCAGCATATCAAAATATTTTGGAAGCAAATTTAATTATTTCGTTTTAAAAAAATTGAACGTCCTTTTAAGATCTTCCAGCAAGATAATGATCCTAAGCACAGTGCAGAATCAATGAAGAAATGGCATGCTAAAAATAATGTAAATGTCCTGAAATGGCCAATTAGTCCCTAGATTTAAACCCAATCAAGAATGTATAGCGTTATTCGTAAATCCAAATTCTATCGAGAGCTCCAAGAAACATACCGGATCTGAAGATCATAAACGAAGAAGAATGGAACAAAATACAAAAGAAAATTGCAAATCATTAACTGGGGTTCGTTGCTGTAGAAGTGAATAATGGCTATTCTACAAAGTATTAAATGAAGATTATGTATTCTTTTTTGTATTGTACAAATACATTTTTCAACCAGTAAAATTGATAAATGGGATTTATTTCTATTAAATCATTTTTTACTGTTTTCTATGCATATTCAGTTATTATGCATGTGTACAGTTAATTATGTGAAAGGTACCTTCATTCATTAGTTGGAAATGCAATAATAAAAAGTGTATGTGTACGAATATTTGTTTCCTCCTATAGTATATAGAAAAAACATATACATACGAATCTAAATCTTGTCTTTTTTAGTAGTATATACATGTATATATATTTAGAAAAAACAGTATGACAAATTGAACAAAAAATGTGTTTTGACGCGTTTGATCTATTAGGATTTCATTGGGCTTGTTGAAACCCGTCGCCAATATTTTTTTTCCGATTTTATCATACTATCTTTCTAAATAATGTTTTGATATATAAAATTACAGACACACACACACACACACACACACACACACACATATATATATATATATATATATATATATATATATATATATATATATATATATATATATATATATGTATATGTGTGTGTGTGAATGGTGTTCCAATAACATGGACCGATTTTAAATGTGAATTAAATTTCATCGTCTAATGATCTATTTTTTTTTCTTTCAGATTTATCAACTTCAGTCTTTGACAATTTCAACTCTGGAAAGCTTAACAATCAAACAACGTGTTTTTGGGTCAACATAATCGAGCAACCGAGAATGGAAATGTAAAAATCGTTCGTAAATTTAAACAAACTGTCTGAAAACACCGCTGCCTGCTCATTCACGCCATGCAACTGAAAACATTGCTGCAGTGCACGAGAATGTAGCCGAAAACACAGGCACTATTCGTCATCGCGCGCAGGAATTGAACCTCTCCACAACAACGTCACATCGAATTTTGACAAGAGATTTGTTTCTACAAGCCAACCAAATTCAATTGACACAAGAACTGACACCTGCTGATCATTTGGAGCGCCGTAGATTCGTCATTTGGTTGAATGAGCAAATACAAACCGAGGAAAAGTTTTCGCAAAAAATCTTCTTTAGGGATAAAGCCCATTTTCATCATAGTGGGTACTTTAATAAGCAGAATTCTCGTATTTGGGCCGATGAAAATCCAAGGAAGATTTCTAAAAACCGACTGCATCAACAAAAGGCCACTGTTTGGTGTGCATTTTTGCTAGTGGAATCATTGGGCCGTATTTCTTGGAAAATGATGCCAAGAATTCTGTTACGGTAACAGGCGACCTATACCGTGCCATGATAACTGACTTTTTATGGCCTGAATTGAATGCTATGGATGTCGAAGGTTTTAGTTCAAACAGAACAGCGCCACAGGCCACACAGCCAATACAACAATGGCTTTATTGAATGGGTATTTCCCAGGTCGCAACAGCGAAGTCAATTGGCTACCACGACCGTGCGACTTGACGCCTTTAGATTTCTTCCCTTGGAGTCATTTCAAAAGTAATGTCAACAAGCCAACAACAAACTATATAATTTCGACTATGTCTGTCACCATCTCTTCGCATTCTCTATATCACTTGACATCAACTTAATACTAACTCTCAAAAGTGTACAAAAATATATGTAAAGTTAAATACTTTTTTCACCCTTGGAAATGTGGTCTGATGAGCCAGGAAAAAAGAAATTCTCTAGGGAAATAAATTGTAACTAATGGAACCTTAAAGTTGTCTGTTTTCATTGAATTAATCGCACTGATTTAACATTGATCTCTCTGGATTTCATCTTCCTTGTTATTATCCTCACGTGTTACCAAGATTTTCATTACTGATATATATATATATATATATATATATATATATATATATATATATATATATATATATATATATATATACATACATACATATATATATATATATATATATATATATATATATATAATATTAGTGGTAAAGATACACATACATATTCAATCATGTATCTAAAATATATAAATATATATAAATACATACATACACATACATATATATATGTATAAAAATAATTCCAAGGGGATAGAATCCAGGTAGAACTCAATGTCCAGGACAGAGTAAGGATATAATAAAAAGGCTTAAACACTAATAATCCATGGCCATAATTTATTCCATTGGAATCGTAAATACGATCCAATTCATCAGACCTACAAATTCAAAAAATGTAATGCAATGTCAATCGTTATCTTCTGTCTTCTTAATTCATGTTCGTTTTATTATTCTCTTTTTTACATTTTTTTAAAGTTTCCCGTTCCTTAATAATGCTTCATTTTTCTTATATTTTTTTACACTTAGGATTGCCTGTGTCCTAGAGGCATTCTTGCCTTGCCTGATGTGAAATTATATTTAATATTTGCTCAATCTAATCTGTTCCTTAATTACGTCGTCAAAGTAGTCCACACGTGTGACTGTTCCGGTTCGCCTCTATTTCCTTTAATCTGTTGCCTGTCGACATCCATTGCAGACCGTAAAGCCTTATAAATTCTCATCAGTTTTCTTGATTTGGTGTTCAGATATTTTTGACGTCAGTTTAAGAATGACTCGGATTACTTTACAATAGATACTTTTTAATCAAGATATTTTACAACAATCCATATACAATGAATTAATTCGTATAACGCATGTATTTGAATCTCAAACATCTATAGATATATTTTACCTTTTAGTTTTATATTATAGCCTTTGTTTATGCCTATTATTATTATTATTATTATTATTATTATTATTATTATTATTATTATTATTATTATTATTATCACCATAGTCATTATATTTCGATTTCTGCTATGGTCACACTACCTACCAAGTCTGCAGCAAGACCTAAGGCAGGTAATGGCGTGTTGTCTTGGCTACATTTCAGGATTTGTTTTTCTAACTCTCATAACATAATTAACGTTACATGGACAAAGTTCTTCTTAGAGTCTGGGCTGTACTTATCAAGACCTTTTTCGTATTTATCTTTAACTATGATTTCCAGGGATTTTTTCAATGTGTTGGTGCGTTCCTGTTTGTATTATTCCAGACGTACGTACTCTGACTGATATTATTCATGTTTACAATTTGTACACATTTTCTGATTCGATTTCAATGTCTTTATAATTCGATAGTTTTTCAATTTCCTTGGTTGCTATGCAAGCCATCTCAATTAGTATGCAAGCTTTTTCTTTTTGGTTTTTGACAATTATATCCGGCCGATTTGCTTCAATCTTCCTGTCTATAAAGTTATAATTGTGATGTTTTCTATTTCTCTAACCAGTGCTGAGTGATGTTCATACCACAGCTTATTAACATCTTTTTTCAAATTGATTAGATCGTCTGTGGTTTCATGAGGTTTATCGCAGAACCTGTATTTTGGACCCACAATATTATGTATGATATTCGCCTGAAAGATTCTGGTAAAAAGTCTCCGGTCTTGTACTGCAAGAATAATGCTTTCCGTTTCAGCCTTTAATCCAGATGACCGTAACCATCGATGAGTGTTAACTTTATCAACATCGACTTCATTAACACGTTATAGATATTGACCACGCAAAAGTTTGTCTTGCCAGCGTTGTTTCATCTCTTCAAGAGAGCCGTATTTGCACTCTTTCTGTATAAGTGGAAATATGTCATTTTTTGTATGAAGTAGTATGTGTTTTGTCAGAATAAATGTCTACAGTTTGCAAGTAGTGGGAAGACATGTAATTGGTCTGTAGTTTTGGGACATTTGGTTCTCCATTCTTGGGTATAAGGAAAGTAATTTCTTTGATTAAGCATACCGGAATTTTAGTAGGATCCTTGATCATTCCTAGAAGAACTTTGGATAATTTGTCTGTGCTGTATTTAGATAAGAGATCCAAAATTTAGGAATTTTATCTGTTCCTAGAGATTATCAGGTGTGTGTTTTTTCAGTGCACATTAAAAATCTTCTTCTGTGATTCCCGCCCATGTTTGTTCTACCTCTTGTGTAATCCAATCTGCTCCTTTGTTATATTCTTTAGAGCAAGTCCATATACTTATCCAAAACTGTATAACCTCTTCCATTTTGAGAGGTGGTGTTACTTTAATTTTATGTTTTCCTATTTGTCTGTAATTTTTTTCGCGTTAGTTTGAAAGATCATCTGTCTGTAGAATCTTGATCTATTAAAATAGCGTCTGATTCTTTGAGCCATGATATCATTTTTTTGCTTGGTTCAAGTTTTCTTTGGCGGATAGAACTTCATTTTCATTCTAATTCCAGCTATTCTTATTACAGTTCCTTTTTATTCCTTGAATTTCAGCATCAGTCAATCGGTTATTTCTCATGATTTACGGTCTTACATTGGCTAGGTTATTTTCGTCAATCTACTTTCTATTTGCTCGTCCAACCTTTTCTCCCAAATGTCATATGTTTGGTGAGTGATGCTTTTCTGGGTTTTGTGCAATGCGACAAAGAATACAGTCATAATGAGTTTGCACTCCTTACGTGAACATTTTACCTTTTCTTTCTTTAAATGAATGGCTGTGGATCTTGTTTGTGAATTCGCAGGGTCATCATTGGGATTAAACCGGTTGTGGAAACCTGAAGATTCCTTATTTGTGTAGGAGTTTTTGCCTATGCACATTTTTCGACCTCTGGTAGATTCCCTCCCTGTTGATTCACAAGAAGAGACATACTGGACTTTTTGTTTTGACTTTATTTCTCATATATATCACACGAGTGACGCACAGGTCCAAAAGTCCACCCAAAGCTGTCCGGCACATTGGGTAACTGTCTTTTACAGACATTTTTCTCATGATTGTAGGGGGTCTTTCTGGACCTCATAACGCAGCAGCAATTCACGTCTCGGCACGTTTAGCACACAGAGTTGTTTTTCGCAGTTTTTCTTCTCCTAGATGGGTTGGCAAGAGACAGAATCGCAATTGGAACTAAAATGGAAAGTAGTCGTAAAATAACTTGAAAAAAGAATCTATTCAACGAAACAAAAATTATTATACTAGAGTATAGATTATATATTTATAATTATGAAATAATAAAGTTGGTCATTTTTATTTATAATTTTACTGTCGTTGTTACTGCTCCTGTTAATCAGAATACTTTTTAATTAATTAAAAAATATCATTGTCGTTGCAACCATCAATATTTCTTTTAACGAAATTAATTGTCAAAAAATTCAATGGAAAAAGAAAGAGCTAGCATTCCGTTAATAAACTTTAGAATTTATACGAATACAAATTAGTGCTGCAAAATAAAAAAAATAATAATGTTTACTATTTGTTTTAGCTAATAAGATTATGTGAAATGTTCCTGTAAATTGAAAAAATAATAATAATTTACTTATTGATTAATTGTTGTCCTTCCATCAGTATATTCAGTCATGTATTCAGTGAATTCTTCGAAAATATTTAGTGTTATCCACAACTAATATCGTAGTCTTTATAAGAGAAAAATATTGTAGTTTTCCTAAGAAAAACATTTTCTTTCGATACATATATAACTACTATCGAAGTCTTTCTAAGGGGATCTGTACGTCATACTGATAAGAAAACAAACTGAATCTATATGAACCATTAAAGGAGAAACACGTACATTAAATAAACATAATAAATAATAAGAAGAAATAATGAAAAAAAATCATATTTACGTTAAAAAACAAAAAATAGTAAAGAATAGCATTTTGTTTTTTACGTTTAAAAAAAAGATCATTTTCAGGAGTTTCGAAAAACCCTTCATTCCCCTTGTAATTCCAACAGCCTGACTCTTGTTATTATTATTATTATTATTAATATTATTATTATTTCCTTTGATATCTGCCGTTTACACATTTCTTTCCGGGTCCCGCCCAGGGATGGCATCATGACACTTTCCACTGCAATATATATATATATATATATATATATATATATATATATATATATTACATAGATAAAGCCCTTCGTAAAGTGTGGGCTGTACATGTCAGAATATTTTTGTATCTCTTTGAGGCATGGACTTCCAGGGATCCCTTCTATTAGTCTACTGGAATCTTTTCCAATCAATCCTAAGGCTCCAACTACAACAGAGATTGTTGATGTTCCCATGTGCCACATTTTTTAGATTTCTATTTTAAGGTCCTTGTATTTTGACAGCTTTTCGAATATCTTCAAAGATACATTGCAGTCTGCAGGAGGCATTTTTGTGGTTTGTGGTCTTTAATAACAATGTCTGGGCCGTTGGCTTTGATTTTTCTGTCAGTGTGTATTTTGTAATCCCATAGAATTGTAACAGGTCCTATCTCCGTAACCGGGTCTAGGTGGTGTTCGTACCAGTTTCTTTCAGATTCCTTCCCATAGAAGTTGCAAATTTTCCAGTGCAGATATTGGCCAACTCTGTTATGCCGGTTTTTATATTCAGTGGGTGCCAATATCGTGCAATAGATACAAGATGATCAATGGTTTCTGGATATTTTTCACAGAATCTGCATTTTGGGCTAACAGAGTATTTTAGTATACGTGCTTGATAATTCCTAGTTAACAATCATTGGTTCTGTGCAGCAAGGAGAAAACCTTCAGTTTCAGCTTTCAACCGTGCACTACGTAGCCACTGATGGATACGGTTTTTGTCTACGTCAGTTTGTTTGGTACGGGCAGAGTATTGTTGAGGACAGCTGGGGGTGAAGATGTGAAGAGATATCAGAAGGTTAAACTTTCCTGCTGGCCGTTCCAGCTACATCAGAATGTCGGACATTAATTAAGTCCAAAGAGGATAAAGAAAACAAACAAGACCGATATACATGGGTAAACAAATATATATTATGGGTAAACAAATATATTAATACACGAAGACATGAAAAGTTACCGAGTGTTTGTATGGAGAAGTTATGTGTGTGTTTTGCGTTGAGTGTCCGTACGTACGCGTATTGTTCTTGGCGTGTTCCCAGAATATGGGAAACGCTGTGTGTTTGAGAGGTCACGTATCGGTGTAAGTGAAAAAGAGAAAGTTTTATACCTCGCCTCCGCACGATGTAGACGCCCAAGGCCTGAGTCGAAAAAAAGAAAGAGGGAAAGGTCAGCATTATTTATACTCGTGGGAGAGAGACCCCTGTAGAAGGATTAAGGAAATGAGGAGGAGCTAACTCCGACAGTATTGGCCATGGAGCGGTTTATCTTGCCGTTGTTTCTGTATCTGGTCGGTTGCATCTGGTCGGTTGCATCTGTCTCTGCTTTCTTTTTTAAGTTTTTGCAGCTTCAGCCGGTTTACCGTGCTGTACTTGTATTTCTGCGCCCATTTGAAACTCCATTTTGAATTTATTGGCTTCCTTTATTACGGAGTAAAGACGCTAACTACTTTCATGTTCCTGGACACATACCATCATCCAGTTTTCTGTAGTTTCCAATTGTTGTAGTTTTGCAGGACAGTTCTAGTTGAACTAATCCTCTGCCTCCTTCGGATCTGGGCACATACAGGCGATCAACATCAGCTTTGGGATGATGCATGCGGTAGCAAGTCAGGAGCTTTCAGCTATGGTCCAGTTAAGGACGTTAAAGCTGGGACAGCCAAGGTGTTTATGGCTGATATTCTGTTTTTAGAGTTTAGCTCGGTATTTAGTACCAGACGTACACGCCTGTAGTCCTCCTTTCTTACCTTCTCTTTCATTTGGGGGTGTTGGATGCCATCCCCTTCGCTAATTCCTAGGTACTTATAAGCTTCATCATGCTCCAGTTCCCTAATCTTTGTGACAACATCTAAATCTATTAAGGGTGCTTCTGTAATTCTACCTTTCTTGAATGTTACTTTTGCACATTTATCTAATCCGAAGTTCATACCTATGTCGTCACTGAAGTATTTTACAATATTGAGTATGCCTTTCAACTCATTGTCGTCTTTGGCAAAGACTTTGAGATCATCCATGTAGAGTAGGTGATTGAATATGTTCTTATTTATTTTGTAACCATTGCTACTGTTGTTCAGTTCATGCGTAAGGGGGATTAAGGACAAACAAAACAGAAGGGGTGGCAGGGAATATTTTTGAAAGATTCACGGCGGATATTTAGTCGGTTGGATATGGCAGTGCCTCTGGTGTGACTAAGGTATAGTTTGGTGTTCCACATTCCCATTCTGTGTTTAAGGAAATTTAATACCACAGGGGAAACTTTGTACATTTCCAAAGTCTTAAGGATCCAAGAATGTGAAACACTATCAAAGGCTTTACAATAATCATTTATACGTCTTCTCCTGCAATTTTCCAGGATCATTTTATTTATCAGTAGTTGATCTTTGCAGCCATATGAACCTCTCCTGCATCCATTCTGTTCCAGCGGAAGAATGTTGTTTGTTTCGAAAAAGGAGTAAGCAGGACAGACGTGATCAACTTGTACGTTGTGGAGAGACATGTTATTGGTCGATAGTTTTTCGGGTCGACTGTTTCATTTGTTTTTGGTATGAGGTTTGTAATACCTTCAGTAATCCATTCCGGGATTTTATTGGGATTATTTACAAGATTTGATAATGTTTTCGCAAGGATAGTGTGGATAGATGAGAGATGATAAGGCCAGAAATTGGGAAGCTTGTCACTTCCTGGGGATTTCCATTTTTGGGATTTCGTTAGAGCTTGCCTAACATCATCTGTGGATATATTTTCCTATTCTTGCAAAGGTGTATCCAGCATTCGTTCTTCTTCACGTCGGAGCCATTCTGCATTTGAGTTATATACCTTTGGACTGATCCAAATATTTTCCCAAAATCTCTGTACATTATCAATCGGTGGTGGCCTTTCGACATGTATAAGTGTTTTTTCCAATTTACCTGTAAAATTTCTTACGATCCGTTTGGAATATTTTATTTTGGCGATAGAACCTACAACGTTTTTCGTATCGTCTTGTTCTCTGTGCCTTTAGCTGAAGTTTCTGCTTCAGCATTTCCGTGGTTGATGGAATGTCAAGTAGGGATTATTATTATCATTATTATTATTATTATTATTATTATTATTATTATTATTATTATTATTATTTCCTTTGATTTCTGACGTGTACAAATATCTTTCCTGGTGCCGCCCAGAGACCTAACGTTAGAAATGGCATGATGACACTTTCCACTGACAAAAGAAAAAAAAATATATAAATATATATATATATATATATATATATATATATATATATATATTAATTATTATTATTATTATTATTATTATTATTATTATTATTATTGTTTGAGAACCTTTCAGACTTTTAGATGTTTCGGCCAAAGGATGATGATCATATCTCTGCTTCTACTCGCACATCAGAGACGCATCACTTGCCTCAGCACGTGAGCTGTTCCAAACAGCAATGCCACCTGCGCTTTTCCAATTACTATTATTTTTTGTTTGCTTTGTTGATACATTTACCTGGTGATTATCCGAGGATTAATCAAGGATTAATATGCATGCATTTCGTTTTGCAGAAAATTCAAATGTTAAGTGATATTTAATTTTATTTAAATATATGCTTTGTATCCATAATGAACTCGTGTGGGAATGATTAGTTTCACACAATGCATTTAAAACAAATATCTTGTAAACTAGATCTTGTTAATGAGTTTGTACGTACCTTTTTTAGTTTATTCAGAGTTTCAATTTGTATAGTTCTATTTTCAATATAACATGTTTTTTTCTTTTCTAATTTCTGTTTTCAAGATCCTTATAGTTACTTATTTTGTCATAGTCCTGAACAAATATATTCCTAGCTGATGGTACTGCCATTACTATTTGTAGACCTATATTCAGCTTTTGATTTCTATATCTGGTCTATAAACTTTTATATACCAGTCAATATGAAAGGTAAAGCCTCAAAGAATAGTAACTTCATTGTCTTCCAGGGCTGGTTCAGGATAATGTTCCTTCCAACTTTTAGCATATGGTACACTTAATTTTTTCATAAATTCCAATAATTATACTGCGTTATTTCATCATATGAATGATTATGTTCCTTCAGTATTAGGATTCAACAACCAGATAATAATTGGTTAATGGTATCAACATGTGATTCTGGTTGGACTGCTAACTCTACATGGTAATATTTTAAATCGGTTTTATCGCAAAGAAGACAGTAACGTCACTAAGACTCAATAGTTTACTGAGTATAAAAGAATTAGAAAACAGAATCATTACTAAGGAGTGAAAACGATAGAAGAGGAATCAGGAAGACGGTAGATGTCGATTAACCTTGCATTTAAATTCTTAAAGATCAAAGTTAACTGGACAGTATGGAGCGGGAAGTGAGTTGCACAAGGAAGAAGTGCGAGAAAATAAAGCGTTAGCATAGAATGTACGATTGTATCTAGCTATTTCAACTGTGAATTGATGAGACCGTGTTGCCAATCTAATACTGCACTTAAATCCAGAAATTCTACGTACCATAGGGAACAACTAATTTGAACAAATACTATGAGTCTTTATAGAAAATGCATAGGGAAGCAACATTACGTTGGTGGGAAATCCGTTAATGTTTTAAGCCCTGCTTTCTTCATCGTCGATGAGTGGTGTCGAACTATATCTGTTTACTTTCTTTTGGATGCATTTTAACTATTAACGAGGTAAGTAGGCTTGGCAAATTTGACACGCACAGGATATATCTTGAGGAAAAATGTTGGTATCATCAATTTTTTAAATTTATTATCATTAATAGTAGTAGTAGTGTTGGTGGTAGTGGTGATAATAGTAGTAGTAGTATTAGTACTAGTACTAGTAGTAGAATTAGTAGTAGTATTAGTCGTAGTAGAAGCAAATTATTGGCATGCTATTAGTCTCTATTGTCTAAGGTATCGTTGTACAGGACTTCCTCAAATCTGCATGTCTAGCTGCATTGTTCTTGATAACTCCAAAAATATTTCAGTTTGAATCCTCTCAATACATTCCTATATGTTGGATTGTTTTAAATAAAATTCGTCGACGCAGTGGATGCTGTTTTGTTCGTTTTCTTTGTGATAATTTCAAAAACCGTATTGTTGTCGTCAATATTAGATATCATCAAAGATATAATTGTTACAGGAGCCAATATTGGGGTGATAACATTCAAATCTATTTTTCTTCACATTCATTCCTCATATGTTTTTTTAAGCATTGTTATAAGATCCGGAGGAGATGTTCCTTCTCCCCATCAATTAATGGGACTCCCGAGAATTGAATCAGTGAGGAAGGAAGGAATAATTGTTGAAAAGAAAAATTTGATTTTGGTGAATAGATAACGTAAAAAAATAAGAAAAGTGAAAGACAACAAAAATAATGGAAAAGAAAATGAAATTATTGTAGAACTGTAAAGAAATGCTTGACAACACATACAAAGAGAAAATTAGACTAGGTAAAAAAGAAACAAAGAAAGCATGTGTTTGCATACAAAATAACGTTAGTCTCACGCATATTCACGTCTTCGCAAGAGATTTGAAGAAAATTAGAAAGAAAGACGTTAGTGAGGATAGGGAAAAATGAACAAGAAAAGAGAAAGCTAAATCCATGCCCATGGAATAAACATGTTTTGAGTTGGAAGTTTGACGAAAGCTCCGAAAGTTTGAAAGAAAATATGGTAAGATGTAACAAATAGAAAGAATGGAGAATGTGGCAAAAGTTGCTTCAGGAAGCCGGAGGGGGGGGGAGAAAATCAAATAAATGCAGAGAAAAAGTTAACACCAAAATAAAGAAATGAAAGCTTGTGTGTGTGTGTGTGTGTGTGTGTGTGTGTGTGTGTGTGTGTGTGTGTGTGTGTGTGTGTGTGTGTATTTTTTTGCTTTTTTTCATTGATGAAAATACAGAAGACAATATGATAAGAAACACATGGAGAATGAGATAGATAGATAGATAGATAGATATATAAATGGAACAGACTGATATATATATATATATATATATATATATATATATATATATATATATATGTATAATAATTTATTTGAAAATTATAACATAAATATGTTATAAAATCACTACAAAAATAGCCATTTTGTTTCAATACTTCTGGTGTCTTATCAAGTGATGGTGTTGAATGTAGTATTTGCTCTACTTTGTATTGAGAACTCTTTTAAGAATAGTATTTGTTGGTTATTGGAATTTATTCTGTATATACCAATCCTATACTTGGGTATATATATATATATATATATATATATATATATATATATATATATATATATATATATATATATATATATATATATATATATATATAATGAAATCTAGAATATATATATATATATATATATATATATATTCTAGATTTCATTACATGTTATAGACGCTTTTTTACTCACGCATTTTATTTATTTTACGGATAACTGGGCAATTATTTTTCTTACTATATTTAGTTCTCATGCGTTCTTTCATTATTCAACAACAATTCCGTATAACATTATATATGTATATATATGTGTGTGTGTATATATAACACTCTTTTATACATGTTTCATTAAAGACGACTGGCAAGTTACTGCGATAAATCGCGCAGAAATCGTCCTTATGTTCTGTATTCGTTAACTGAATGTATGGAATTTCTTTATGTTAGCATGTTGTGCTATAAGTGCATAATGCTTCCTTAATGAAAAGCTATCAAGTGGAAAATCTTGTAATCCTAATTTTAATAGTTACAGTACACTTAGATATAAAAGAGACATTATACAATATCTTGAAAAAGTCAAATACACGGTATGTATTAGCAGGATAAATTTATGCTTAGAAATATAATGAAATACAAAATTCTAGTCGAACAGAACAAGAAAATTAAGTTATCTACTATAAAAGGAAATTAAAACAACTAATCTTATCGTCAAAAAAAAAACACACCTGTATGATCCAACTCACAGAGAAGTAATATTGTTTATTAACTGGCATATCCCTTAAGTTGGAAATAGTAAATTTGAACCGAAAACGCTAAGAAAATCTGCATATCGTGATAAAAAACAAGCGTAATGACAATATACTTTTATCGTCAAAATCTATATTATTAAAAGGAAGTATCAAAGTATTTTTGATTATCTATTTAAATGTTATACTCATTTTTAGAACATTCGAAATTTTGATTAAAAAACTTGTTTTACTTGCGTTACTGGTTGTAATAAGTTTTCGCATAGCAATTTTTAGTCTCTTTTTCGATGAGTGTCATATGAAATATTTGTAGAAAAGACGGAGAAGCTACGTCGCAGCGGTGAGAAAGTGACTGAAGTCAAGTTGCCAAGTCAGGAATTATTACATTGCAGATCATTCTTTGGATCTTTTCAAGAACCTCGAGATTAATAGCAGGAGAACCAGACCAGATATAGCAGCAGTATTAAATGCACGGTCGAATGGTAGATTTGTAAATGCGCAAGATCGTCTGTGACAAGAAAAAAAAATCTGGCATCAAACATGACCCAGTATTTCATTGCATTCGATGCAGCTATTGAGTAGATGTAGTCGTTCCACTTCAAGCCAGTTGATAATGTGATGCCAAAAAGGCAGAGTGTGATACTCTCCAGGAGGTTAGCATCAGCCATACTGAGGGCAGTCGGAAAAGTTTCTCTATGATGGTTAAATGAGAGAAGTTTTATTGGATGCATTACAATTTATTAACCATTTCCTGGCCCAGTTAACCACAGATTAGAGATATTTTCAGGAGCGGCAGCCGGGTTTACTTTGTTAGCTCTGACAGATTTCTTATTGTTACAGAAGTAAATGGTAATGTCATCTGCATAATTGCCTAATTAGGACCTCATGACACCAGGAAGATCATTGATGAAGATAAGAAACAGCGTAGGGCCCAGGATAGAGCATTGGGGGACACTCGCGTTCATGTGAAAGGATCTGAAAGTGAGCCCGTTCAAAACGACCTTCATTTTTCATTTGATAGGAATGATTGGATTAAATGAAAAAAACATTCGGTAATACCCAATCCTTTGGGCTTGCGTAGAAGACTAACATGCCAAAACTGTCAAATTGGTTCGAGATATCTAAAGCAACATCTCGAGCTTCGACGTTATTATCAAGAGCTTGATATGCATAATCAGTGATGGCCGTTAACTCATCAGTAGTAGACCTGAAGAAATGAAAGCCATATTGTATATTTAAGAGTAGGTCGTGGGAAGTAAGATGTATATCCAATTCACCATAGTGTAAAACCCCGCATACTTTGCTGAAATACGGTAGGAGACGAATAGGGCGATAATTAGAGGCCTCAGAAGGTTCTCCAGAAACCTTAAAAACAAGAACTACAGAATAGGCCTTCTAGCAAGCTGGAAGGCAGAAGCAATGAGGTAATACTTGTAGAGCTGGGAGAGAAAAGATACTAGCTTGGGAGCACATTTCTTTAGGATGATGGATGGCAATCCGGCACCATTGCTTCTGGTGGAATCTAATTTAGAAATGGGAATCTAATTTAGAAATGCTGCCTGTGACCAAGTGATGGTTATATGCGCATGTTATCAAGTAGAGCCTTTGTTCTAGGAGGAAAATCAGCAGTGGTTACTCTGGATGAGTCGAGTATTGAGTTGGAAGAGAATTTCCAAGCAAAGCATTCAACCTTATATGCTGTAAATATCAGGACATCAAATTGATTGAATAGAGAAGAGATTGAGGCTATTCTGTTGTATAACACAGACTTGCATAACCTCCAGTAATCTCCAGAACCGAATTTACAAGATGTTATACGCCGTTGAATTCTACCAGGAAAACAGTAACTTCTCTTCTTTGAGACGTCAGTTGCAATCAGAAAGCTCGCTCTGGTACTGCCGGAATAATTGATCTAATTATCTATCTATCTATCTATCTATCTATCTATCTATCTATCTATCTATCTATATATATATATATATATATATATATATATATATAAATATATGTACCTATCTATCTATCTATTTATCTATCTATATTATAACTTACTACCAATCTATCTCATTCTGTTAATATCTATCTATCTATCTATCTATCTATCTATATATATATATATATATATATATATATATATATATATATATATATATATATATATATGCCCCCAATGTGATTATCTATATACTACAAATACTTAATCTAATGTCGAATTTTCTAAAAACTTCGTAAATAATACACAACTATTTTTGAAATTGCGAATATATGATAAAAAGCAAGTGTAGACACATTTCAATGTACATGAATAAAGAGATACTGGCATATTAATGAAGGGAATTACCATAAAGAAGAGAAAAGAACGCTTTTTTTTTCTTTTATTTCAATTCATTCATACATCCAGTGTTTATTCCATTACGATTGACAACGTAGAATATATCAGAATAGAAACATACTAAAATAACTCCTTTGCAAACTTTTCCAACGACTGATTACGAATCAATCTTAACACTTTACTCTAAATATCTGTACTTTGTTTTTTTTTAAGTAAAGTTTCTTATTGAAACTGAAAAAGTTTAAATGAGACAAACGCCTTTGTATTTATGGATCCTACCAGTTTCAATTCGTCGATTTGATACCTTTTGTTTAACATAGTCGTCAGATTGTCTACTTATCCATTCCTACCTATCATCCTATTTCATAACATTATCAATAATCACTTCTAAATGGATAGAAATACTTCACCGTATCTATTAATAGATATATTTCTATAATGTCCGTTTATATATCTGTATAAATTTAATTTAGTTCAATAGAACCAAATTAAATTTATACAGACATATAATTTTATTAATTTCTCCAGTCAACTTATCCTTCCTAATTTTTCCATCAATAATTTAAGTTCATAGACATATCATCAACTTGAATTAACACTAAATCGGATATAAGTTGGGAGCATCTGATTTGACTTGAACATGAGTCTCTCAAATCGGAAAACTATCATTCATGAACGTCGCTTTAATAAATTGCGAACACACTACTTGTCGGCCTCTCTGACTCCGGACGGAGAGGAACCCAGACGAGAATCTGCCTTTCGGCATAGACCCGTATGGGGAGATAGATACAGGATCTACGGGGAATTTTTGCTCGTGCCTACTGTCTTGGATTCGATCCCTTCATACAAATTGTCCTTGTGTCACGCCTTGCCTTGTGGGGAGGTTGGTAATATCACTGTTGCGACTTAGAAAATCTTTAAAGAATGTTAATATACAAAGAAATATTTTCGAAAAGGGTTTTTTCCCCTATTTTTACGAGTTAACCAATTTATTTAAGTAGAGTACCCAGGAACTAATACCCCGAATTGCATAGTTAGAAATTTAAGCAGTTTCCTAATTAAATTTTTTTTTCGGCATATCAACGTTAATGGGTCATTTAATGCCGACTACTTTTTTTTCCTGGTAATATTTTTGTTTTGTGAAAAAGTATTTTTTCCTCAAAAATGTATAGCTGGTAATATAATTTTAAAAACTGTATTGCTGGTAATATTTGTTTTCGAAAACGTATTGCTGGTAATAATTTTTCTTCAAAAATTTATTTCTGGTAATAATTTTTTACAAAGTATTTCTGGTATTAAAACCTACTTTTATACTTTCATTATGCCTTTTACCTCAGTTTCGGGGTTAACTATTTGCCCATAGCTGGGACCCTAACAGATGCTACCAGCCCGGATCAGGGTGGACCTGGGAACACAAGCAATTAAGGGGTGGTTCAACGCTCCTCAAAACCTCCTGATTAGAGGCCTTGCTGTTGGACATAGTTTATCGTCATACCCAGGACAGTCCTAGATCAGCACATAAAACATAACAGCAACTATGAAAAAGATAATGTGAAATATTAAAACAAAATCAATTTGATTGGGTCTAGTTGGACATCTCAAAATAAATTATAAAAACTACTTTCGGATTAATGACACCTCAGTAACGCAATTTAAACATGATTTGTTCAAGCAAAATATTCATCCCTTTATTAATTTCCCCTAAATTCCGATTCTAACCAAGAATAATTTACACCTGATTTTTAACCCATTTCGTAGTAACCTACTCCTGTTTTTACCAACCGTTGCACTATAGCATCTTTAGTGTATTTCCGAACAGATACTTTATCTTTAGAAGATAAACATTTTTTCTTTTTTCCTTTTATTAGTACATTTATTCTGTTTTCTTTTTGTTGTTGTTTAACCCATAGATATTTTTATTTTCAATTTCGTGCCATTTCCCTTGAAATAAATTGTCTTTGAATCCTACCACACGGAATGTATGTTCAACAGTAGGTTCTTTTAAGACGGAGATGTTTATGGTTTCGGTCTATGCACTACATTTATTCGTTTCGATTATCGTAATACATTTATTTTTAATTACTAATTGCTCTCTTCTAAAAAGGACATCAGTGTGGGTTTTTTTGTGTCGAACAAAAAGAAAAGAAATTATGAACAATGTCTAATTCTGTACTGTTCATGTAAGACACAAAGTTTTATAAATATCTCTAAGGACTTTGACAACATGTGGAATGGTGGGTTACTACACAGTCTCTAGGTATGAAATCTCTGTAGATTCTTTTGAAATAGCAAGTTTTTTCATTCGTAAATGACCATGAAGATCTTTGTCAATAGTTATTCTTCTGAAGCACAAGAGATCAATGAATGCGATCCCCAAGACTCACTGATTGATCCTACCTTCTTTCTGAATTGTATCCTTTATTTGCGTCAGGACATTTTTAGAATTCTAGTTAAAATCTAGCCAAAATGTCTACCATAAACTGTGCCCTTCCATCTTCCACTGTTCTAATCCTGTAACCCTCAAAGTTGTGTGTCTTTTTATTGGGTGAACAATAGTAAAACCAAAAACATACACTTTCTTTTGTTGTGAGAATTTTAAAGTATCGATCTTAGGTGAATGCTTACATAGCAATAACGAATGGTTTTTGGTTTTAGAATTGCTTAGATTTCCTTACCATGGTTTAAAATATTGCTGAAAAAAGTAGCCGTGCAGCATACTACCGCAAAATTAGGGGAATTCTATAATTTCCTATAAACACACACACACACACACACACACACACACACACACACACACACACACACACACACACACACAGGCACACACACACACACACATACATACATATATAGATATATGAATTTCCAAGAGTATAGAATCCAGGTATAACTCAATGTCCAGAATAGAATAAGAATATAATATAAAAGGCTCAAACACTAATATTCCATGGTTATAATTTATTACATTGGAATTGTAATAACGATTCAATTCATCAGACCTACAAATTCAATACACACACACACACATATATATATGCATACACACACACACACATATATATATATGTGTGTGTGTGTATATATATACATACACAGATACATATATATATATATATATATATATATATATATATATATATATATATATATACATAAATATAAATATAAAAGTGAACATAGAAGTCAACACCTAGAGGCGACAGTCTGTTTCATGATAGATGAAATCGTCAGTCCTGACGATAGCGTCTAGCATGAAACAGACTGTCTCCTCTAAGTGTTGACTTCTATGTATACTTTAATATTTACACACGCTCTATCTCTGAAATTGAGCACTTTACCCCATAAATATACCACATCTTAAGACTATATGTCATATATATATATATATATATATATATATATATATATATATATATATATATATATATATATATATTCCGAGAGTAACAGCAAAATTGGCCAATTGGTAGATTAATATTTCAACCGTTGTATCTTCGAAATGTTTAAAGATATCTTAGTGGAATTTTCCGAGGTTTTATAACACAATTGGACTCTACTTTGTACAATAAGAATGTATATCGCCATTAGTTGAAATGATGATCCCCTTTGTTTTTGTGGACCCCTGATCCAGTTTTCTTCTTTCTAAACATTATTTTCCTGTTCTCTTGATGGTTCTTGAGTGGACTTTGAAGATGGAAGACACAAAATGAATGGGTGTACCATTAATGGAGGCCTGGGTGATCTTTTTTCCTCTCACCATAGCTCAGTTGGGAAGACATGGCGAGCTGAGACAAAATGTTTTAACCCGTTCTCTTTCTAGCTGAATAAATCAAAGTGCTTTTTCAGTGATTCTTACTACAAATTGCGACACGATGCTTAAACGTCTGATGGGAAGATCTGGGGAAAAGAAACTCCATTAGTTCCGTTGTTTTCTAGATATTAAGCATTTTGTGGGATGATCAATTATCCCATGCTGTTACACGATATGGACAATTTTGTTGTTACTCACGGTATATAATAAAAAAGATGATCCACCCGTACTTCTTATAAACATGATTCATTGACTAATATAGACATAATATGTCTACTCATTTTTACAGCATTTCCTAGTACTTTAATCAGTTTCTTGATGTTAAGATGAAATTCATTAATGAAGGCGGCGTAGTTTTTTTAACCCAAGTACTTTGGACCTCCTCCGAGATAATACTCAGGGGTGTATTGCACAGATAAACTTATTGTAACTGTGATTATTGTGGTGGTGATTTTTAAATAACACGCATTAATAAATTAAGGAACAAAAACTTTAAATTTTTGAGGCCCTGTTAAAATTTTTAATTTTATTAGGAATATTAATTTCTTTTTATTTCCGTGTAGGTTTTTATTTTCGTGGAAGAATTAACTTTTGAACGGTGTATTAAAATTTGTATAAGTACTAATATATTCCCAAATGGCCCCAGTAAAAAAAAAACTAATATATTATACTAAATTTAACACAACGATCTTAATCATATTCAATAACACTTTTCTATCAACTAGCGTTTTGAAACAAAAAAAATCTTGTATATCAAATTAAATGTCGTTTGGGAGATTGTATCTCTGGCAAAAAAAGTAAATATCTTACCAAGACGTTTTACACTTTATTTGTCAGATACAAGTTCTTTTACTCATCATTTTAAACCGAATTCCTGTCTACCTTCACAATACAGGAAAATATTTATTGACTACACCTATATACTACACAACGAAAATAATGAACAAAAACTTCCAATTTTCGAGGCCCTCTATATCAAACGCAAACTGCCAACACTCAAAATTTATTACGAGCGTAACAGCGATCTGTTGAAGTGCATTTAACAAACATTTAATTCCATTTTGATTTTTTTTAAATTCCTGGACAGCTCCCTTATATGAGAACGCTTGTTTTTCAAAAAGAATATCATAGCTACAACGGGTAAATGAAAAAATTTTTAAATAATTATAACAGATTGCGTTCATGCCTGTTATTTAAAAATCACCTTCACAACGATCGCAATTAAATTAAGTTTGTCTTTGTAATTCACCCCTGCTGATGCTCTTGGAGGAGAATGAAAGTTCTTGGGAAGGAATAGACTAAGGCGCCATCTTTGATGAATTTCATCTTAACATCAAGAAACTGATTAGAGAATTAGTAAAGATTATTATATAAGGAATAGACATAATATGTCTATATTATTCAATGAAACATGTTTAAATGAATATGTGAGTGCGTGTGTGTTTATGTGCGTATGTTTGTGTATGTCTGTGTTTATGTGCGTATGTGTGTTGTCGCGCCTACGCGCCTGTATATATATGGAAATATTCTCAGATGGTGTGTACCACAAGACACCGTAATTTGTGTTGTTTCTTTTATTTTCCAAGAACTTTCAATCTCATACACGTTCATCTTCAGGGCTGAATTACTATGACACAAATTAGTGTAATTGATACTTCTGAATCCTTTTGAAAATACGTATGCGTTATGGACAATTTATTTTATGGATATGTAAGGGAGACAACTTACATTTTTATATCATTAATGTTTTTAAAATACTCAACCTGCAATGTTTTTTATAATAAATTAAAAACAATGTTTTTTTTTTGTTTATTTTTTACAATTTGAGCATCCCAAAACATTTGACTTTATAGACATTGTTGCTATACTTACAGTTAATTATATTTAGTGTCGATTTCATTCATTTTGAAGTGTTTTTGTTTTTTATTCATGGTGGAGTAAGTTTCTATGGCTGATTAATATTACTCTAAAACGGGAATATGGATAGAATGTTCTTTTAAATGTTATAGAATAGAACTGAATGCCAGATTTGTAAGCTAAGCTTTTTTTGATAGTGTGGTCGTTGTGTAAACAACATATATAATTAAGTTTTTGTCAGAGGTATAATATCACAAGGAATATTTAAATTGATATAAATTGTCGGTCTTTTGCAAAACATTAGTTGACGGGGAAGAGTTATTGCAGATATTTAAGCTTATTGTATTAAATTTAGTATAGTATATAATTAATTTTATTTTTTAATGGGAAGTGTTTGGCGGTATATTAGTATTCTTCTTTTTTAGATTCTTAGGATTTTGTTCAGCTTGTTTATAGTTAGAGTGTATTATACTGGGTTATAGAAGGTTGATATATTGAGGTTTATTTGCGGAAGTATTATGTTCTTTTTGGTTCATGTCGATATTTCTAACAGCTCGTCTAATTTGTTCATCAAGAATGTAACCAGGAAAGTCATTATTAATGAGAGTGTATTTAACGTTTGTAATTGCGTGTAGAAAATTTCACTAATTTTGGTCTTAGAAATTCACCCCTGAAGATGATCTTGGATGAGATTGAAACTACTTGAAAAAATCAAATAAATAACGAAAACTACGGCGTCTTTCTTAATCAGTACTGTAAAATGCCTAAGAAATTAATCCGTGAATTTGAGAGGATTAAAATAAAATAAACAGACATATGTCTAGCTTATTCAACCAAACATGATTGAATGAAGATATGCTGCCTAAATACACACACACATACACACACACACACACACACACACACACATATATATATATATGTGTGTGTGTGTGTGTGTGTGTGTGTGTGTGTGTGTGTGTGTGTGTGCCAATGTGTTTCTATGTGTCTGTGGCTTTGCCGTTATACTTCTCTTTCCTTTTATTTCTCCTAGTAATTTATGCGTGTTTTTTAGGTATCGTTGTTTCCGAGTGCATGAGATCTTGTATGTTCTTTTCTCGCTGTGTACACACGTCTATGGACGTGGTCGCGCGTGCACTTGTCTATAAAATAATAAAATGAAGCCAACATATATTGTTTAGTTTTCTTTATTCTCTATTTGCCTTTTTAGTTTCTTGCTCGATTCTGCTTCACTGCAGCACATTGTCTTTTCCGTTTGTCTTTTGTTTGCTCTTTGCCCGCCTTAATACATCTTTGTCGCCCGCTGAGTATTTGAGGCCTGTCAATACGTGCCTCCACTTGATATATCGTTGACGGTGCGAGCCGTGTACGCTGTTTTTCATCAGACCGACTGAGAAAGTTATCATCGTGAAGACTACAATAACTGATGCGGTTGCCTACACATTTTTTGAACTTTTCTGTAGTTGATATTGATGCAGTTGTCTTTGTGTTAGCTTTTCGTTGATGACTTTTTCTATACTACAATTGTTCTATACCGAATTTCTTTGCATTTTTGTACTGTTTTGTTATCCGCATAACTTCATTTTTCTTAGATATTCTTTTGTGTCATGGCTTGCAACATTGTAGGATTTGATTGCTTATTTTCTCGCTTGAGTCTGTTAATTTGGAGACACAGAAATACGCACATGGCCTTCCATTTGCAGAAAAGTACAGATTTTTTCCCACATTATCTAATATATGTCTGTCAATGTCTTTCTACGGCATCCATTTCTTTCTCTTTTTCTAAGCATAGGCCATGCTTCCACATTCTCCCTCTCTCTTTATATATATATATATATATATATATATATATATATATATATATATATATATATATATATATATATATATATATATATATATGTATGTATATATATATATATATATATATTACACACACAACATTTTATGCGTTTCGATTAAGAAGGTCGCTAAGAAATTGTTGTAAATATTCGCAAAAGAATACACACACAAACACACACACACACATACATACACACATATATATATATATATATATATATATATATATATATATATATATACATATATAAACTAGTTAATTCTAATATAACTACAAAAGATCCGAGCAAAAAATTTGGTTAATCATATACTACAAAAAATCTGGCATATCCAACTTAACTATTCGGAATTATTGCCCCCCACCCGTTAACGATTTGCAAAAAAACTACCATAGTGTACAAATTCACGTGCCCTTTGTGAGAATGTATCTCCAATGGATTAAATAATATTTATGTTGGTCACACCACAAACTCGCTTTCAAGACGCTTAACTCCACATTTAACTAATAACTCTAACATTTTTAGACATTTAAAACAACAAGCCTGCCCGCGCACTCAATTCCGGAAAATCCTTGTTGACAACACAATTATACTTAAACATGAAAATAATTAAACAAAAATTAAAATTCCTTGAAGCTATATACATAAAACAGTTGAAACCTAACCTGAACAAAAAAAAACTATAAAATCTCCACAAATATTCTTAAATGCCTATAATCTATAGCAGAAGCCATTGGTTTATACAAATGGATTCCCATACTTAATACTTCTCGTTTTCACTCTCGCGTGCTAATATGTGACGTCACGAGCTACACGCGTTTTTCGCTTACTTGGCTCGTAAATAAGAGTTTGTCGTTACTTTGAGCTTATTCAAAGAACAAGGGCGGGCCATTATTGTGTTTTCTTGCATGTGTTGTTTGATTTATTAATCAAACTAATCTTTTCGGGCTGTTTCGTAGTCTTTCTTAGCAGGCTTTCCGACAATTCCTCCAATGAATACATATTTAACAAAGCTAGGAAAGACTACGAAACAGCCCGAAAAGATAGCGAATTCCCAGCAACATTCACATACTCACCACAGAACAAAAAAAGGCCAACAGGAAAAGAAATATCATATGGTTCAACCCACTGTACAGCAAAAACGTAAAAACAAACGTAGGAAAAATTTTCTTCAAACTCTTACACAAACACTTCCCCGGAATCAAGCACCCTACACAAAATATTCAACAACAAAAAAACACAGTAAAAATCAGCTACAGTTGTACCGAGAACATGGCACAAATAATAAAAAAGCACAACAGGAAAATTATCAACAAACCATACGAACAAATTAAACCCACGTGCAACTTCAGAATAAAAAACGAATGTACCTTAAACGGTAATTGTTTACAAAACAACGTAATCTACCAAGCCACGATAAAATCACCAGATAATGAAGAAAAAGTATACATAGGAGTAACTGAAAGAAACTGGAAACAAAGATGTTATGTACACAAAACATCTTTCACAAATAGTAAATATGCGAACAGCACAATGCTTTCTAGGTATATCTGGGAAATAAAAAACAAAACGCACACTACACCAAAAGTATCTTGGAAAATAAGGAAAAAATCATCAGCCTACAACAACAAATCAAAATCTTGCAAACTTTGCTTGGAGGAAAAAATAGCTATCATACCTTCCCAGACCAAAATAAATTATTAAATAAAAGATCCGAGCTAATCTCAAAATGCAGATGTGAAAACAAATTTTTACTACATAACTTAAAAATCGAAAACGGAAATAAATAAATAAATAAATACATAAACAAACAAAATGACAATAAAATAAGCAAATTAAATTAATCCAAACAAATTACCAAATCATACCTGTTAGAATAGACGAAATAGAATAAAAAATGAGAAACAAAATCAATAAAGTAAATAATAAACAAATTAGCAAACTATTATGACCAAAATATTAGACTATAAAAATCAAAACAAAAAATCGGACGAAAATAGCTATAACTGTTATATAACGATAAAAAAATGAATAAAAAATAAAAAATAATATACTGCGTTACTTAAAAATCGAAAACCAAAAAGAGAAAATATACAGTGTAACAGATAAATATCAAGTAAAATTAATTGATCTAAATACATCCAAATATATAAACTCACAACCTGATACCGATAAACTAGCCATTTAGAAAAAAAAAATAAAGATAATCAATCCAAATGAATAAATTAATTGATCTAAATACATCCAAATATATAAACTAACAACCTGATACCGATAAACTAGCCATTTAGAAAAAAACAAATAAAGATAATCAATCCAAATGAATAAATTAAAAACTGTTCCCGCCAAAATAATAGTCAGAATAAACCAAAACAATCAACACCAAAATTGAACAAATAGCTTTAATTATCTTCCCAAACAAAAACAAAACTATTAAGCAAGCTATATAAACAAATCTTTATTACGTTAATAAAAACACCGATCAAAATAAAAATAAATAAATATATAAGATAAAAAATAAAAATAAATAAAAACAATTTGACCCAAATAAATAAATAAACAAATAAACCACTTCCGGTAAAATAACTGCCAAAATAGACTACCCACAATGCACCACTGACCCGTATATATAAATAGCACTCGTGGCCTGACGATTGCATCTAGCATGAAACAGATTCTCGCTTCTAAGTGTTGACTTCTATGTTCACTTTTATATTTACACACGGTCTATCTCTGATATTGAGCACTTAATCCCATAAATGTAGCACAATTTAAGACTATATTTCTTTACATATATATATATATATATATATATATATATATTATCCAAATCATGTAAAAGAAAAGTAGTCCAATAGTTAGCTTAATATTTGAATCGCTGTATCTTAGAAATGATTAAAGTTATCTTAGTGGAATTCTGCGAGGTCTTTATAGCATTATTGGACTTTGAGCAATAAGCATGTATAATTATTCCCCAAGCTTAAGAGAAAAATTGTTATGAAATCAATCATAAACGAAAATGACATGTTCATCATTAATTATTCATCTAAACGATCGAAAACTCATGAAGGATTTAAATAAATTTCATATATATATATATATATATATATATATATATATATATATATATATATATATATGTATTTTACCAGAGTCAGGACCGAACCAGTCAAGATTATCCTCTCTCTCTCTTTCTCTCTCTAAGTTTCCTCACACGTTCCACGTTCGATTTCATATTTCAAGTCTTTTTTCACTGCTCTTTGGACTGTCATAGATGAAACTCCTGTCGCAATGGGAAATGACTGAGTTAGATATTGTTCTAATTAATCTCTTTCGTTCTAAGTTAAAAAGATGATCCGGCATCCTGTTTTGACATCCGGATCATGTTTCTCTTCTCTACTTTTCCAAGTTTTTAAATCTTATTCACCGTTTTCTTTATGTTACTGAATGATCATTTTGCTCTCGTTATTGCTCATTCTGGAAGAAAGTAGGGTTGACACAAAACGATTTTAAATTATTCTCTTTCTAGCTGAATAACTCAAAGGATTTTTTTGTGATTCGTAAGAAAATTGGTGTCGATATGTCTTATCTGAAAACATGGAAAAACAAACTGAATTAGTTTAGTTTTTTTTTAATATATAAACATTTTGTTGTATGGACAATTATGCTGTTACACGATTTTGTAAATTTTTGCTGCTACACCCACAGATACACACACAGATATATATATATATATATCTTCCTCCTGCATATTTTCTTTTATTGTACATTTTCTGTGTTTTTAATTTAAATTAAATCTCCCGTTGAAAGCCTGATGAGCGGGAGCGAAACCGGTTGCTTCGCCCGTTTTTAATATGTCTAGTAAAATCAAGCTTCATACGTTTATTGCTGTGATAAAATTTTGTACCTTCAAAAACATCTTTAAATATATATATATCTATATATATATATATATATATATATATATATATATATATATATATATATGTGTGTGTGTGTGTGTGTGCGTGTGTCTGTGTTTGTGTGTATATATATATATATATATATATATATATATATATTAAGACAGTTTTCGCTAAAAAATTGAGACATGTTTTGTCTACTTATTCTCGATAGCATCCTTTCATATTAGCAGATAAGCTTTTTAGCGCGGTTATTAAAATATGAAAACACCTTGTTGGCTCATATCGTGTTTATTCCGAGTACTTTCGACATAGCATAATATTATCATCAGTGTATTGTTATTTATAGAGTAAGTATTTAGTTTTCATTCGTGTGTTGGACAAAAATATTTGTTGTCATCCAAAAATTACCATTTATATATATGGAGTCAAGAACTTTGTGTCATGGCTTGGGATGATGGGGACACGTTATAAGGGGCGGTAACTAGGTATGCTCTGTAAAAATTCCGGACTTGAGTAGCTGTTAGATAAAGGAAAAATTATTAATGACAAGTTCTAACATTTAAAAACAATCTATTATACATATTTTAAAATGTTTGTCGAGTATTCGTAATTAATTAATTGATGTCTGGATTCAATTTTTTTATATATATATATCTATATCTATATATTTATATATCTATATATACCTTGTGCCTGTATGAGTGTGCGTACACTTTTCTAGAAATCGCTATATCTGAAAAGGTAGTGAACGGGTTTCCAGCCTGCCTGTTACGTGATACAATCAATTCTAACATCTGAACATTTCTTATATATATTTTAATATTTTCTATATCCTTCTTTTTATACTAATTCTCGCCCAATAAAAGTCTAAAGAGCCACACAAGCTAGCGCATTACTGTGCGTTGTTGTATGAGCGCAGGTAAAAGAGAGAATTGCAGTTGATGAGGTTGTTCCGGAAAGAAAATGGCTAAACCTACATTTCCGGGAGTCCGTTCCACAAAGCAGCAGTTCTTTGGAAGAAGCTGATCGAGTGGAACTCAATACTTACTAACGAAACTCTAGCTTCTGAAATATTGAAAAGGAATTTAAAACATATTTTTAATGCCCTGATTTCGTATCGTCGCTTGGAAATGTAAAGTTTCTCTGTCATCTTTATCTTTGACATTTTAAGTTACTGGATCAGTTTGAGACATTTCTTCTAGAATATACATAAATTGAACATAGAATATAGTGCGCTACTGGCGTCTGTGTTCAATCCCGTAAGAATCTATGAAGTATGAGTTATAAAAGTGTCTCATCGACTTTAATAGTCTCATCAGATAAGGACTTTTATATGATTGTCATGCATGGCGTCCAAATCATTCAGAAATCTCTAAGGTAATATCGGCTTGACACGAATAAAAATTTTTCGGTCTCGAAGAAGGAAAATCTTCCTGAAACCCTATAGAATGGCGCTAAATTACATTACAAAATATCAGAAAACACATTGTTTACAACTCCATTAACAATATAAACAATAACAATATAAATGCGTAACGCAAGCAGATCGAGATGATAAAATAAAACTATCATCAAAAGTTTAACATCTCACACTACCAAAAATCAACTGAAAAAATGATTAAATTATGTGTTATGGATATCTTGAGAAGATTTATTTCTTGAAAACTTATTTTAAGAAAAATATTTAAATTTCAGGTTACAGCAAGGTTATCTATTAAATCAATGTGTGCCGACTGTTGTCTGTAATTAAATGGCCAATTTCACTGTTATAATTACTATTAAAATTTAAATCATAAATTATCATAATTTTGAATCACATGAAATCACATTGAACCGCATTTAATCACATGAAAAATGTTTTTAAATTTAAGGTTACAGCAACTTTATCTGTTAAATCAAAATGAGCCGAATGTCTTTTATACTGAAATGGCGATATTCACAGTTTTACAGTATTTACATTAGTTGGACTATTGTCCTCATCTTTGTCGCCATATTTGTCACAACGTTTCGGCCGTTGTACGCTCCGGCCTTCTTCACTGGGGTAGACTGTTCTGTTGAAACTAGAACAGTCTACCCCAGTGATCGAAATAAACGGTTTGGTTCGAAATTCCAACCACCTGAAGAAGGCCTGAGCATACAACGGCCGAAACATTGTGACAAATATGGCGACAAAGATGAGGACACTAGTCCGACTAATGTAAATACTGTACATAATACCTCATCTCAGAAATATAGACAGACTCTTCACAGTTTTAATTACTATTAAAATTGAAATGACAAATTAACATAATTTTAAATCACATTTAATCAAATGATATCACATTGAATCACATTTAATCACGTGAAAAATATTCTTTAATTTAAGGTTACATCAACATTATATGTTAGATAACTTTGCTGTTTGATAACTGTTTAATCACATGAAATCACATTGAATCATATTTCATCACATGAAAAATATTATTTTTTTTAAATTTAAGGTTAGAGCAACGTTATCTGTTTGATCAATGTGTGTCGAATGTTTTCTGTACTGAGATGGCTAAATTCACCGTTATAATTATTATTGAAGTTGATATCATAAATTAACATAATTTTGAATCACATTATGACGTTATGAAAAAATAATAAAACAATCACCTTGGGAATAAAGAATGACTCTTCCACCAATATCGAGTAAGAATTTCTAACAACAAGATTGAAAACAAGGAAATATAAATGTATTCAATTTCCCGTCGTAAACATACTTAATTTACAATATTTTTTTTCTTTTATCCCTAAATTTCGAAAGTAAATAAACAGAAATATCCTTTGAAAATCTTCACCTTTCGTGAGACATCGTTCTCGCTTGCATTTCATTGAAATATAAGTCAAAGAGCTCAGATCAGTCAGTAATCCTCTGGAGACCTCAATTCGATAAATGGTTCTGTTGGCAAGTGTTCTAAAGTAAATGGCCAACTTTAGATAGTATGTACTTGCAGTAACCGACGAGACTCAGAAATGATGACTCATAGCCAATAACTGAAATATCTCATTTGCCGAGTTGGGGAGGCTCTTTATTATACATGAAATTCTATTCAACTGAATATTTTAACTAGATGCTCTCTTTATCTTTCTTTATCTATATCTTTCCTTATCTCTGTCTATATATTGCTTTTACTCTTTATTTGCTGATGAATGATGACTTTGATATTATTCACCTGACCTTGCACAAGCATCTTCGACAATATCTATTAAGTTGAGCTTGATCTGGCAGAAAACATACGCTTCGGATTCGGGGAATCTATTGAGTCCTTTTTTAATTGAAAATGAGTTGACTTAAAAATTTATATTATAGTGTAGCAACTGAAAATAATGTATTTGATCTGCGATTTCGAAGAATTCAGAATACAGGATTTTCCTTGCTTGATCCAAGAAGTTTACAGCCGGAGCTGAGAATTCGTCCGATAAAAGTAATGGGCACCTTTAACACGCAGGACATCGGCTGTGATTGGATAGATTACGCTAGGTCTACAAGTCAAAGACACGCTACGTATGAATGAACACCTCTCAACTCAGATATGGGGGTGGGGACTATAGGGTGCACCGTTGTGCAGTAATCATACGACCATACCCGATAACAGGACTGATGATGATGATGATGATGATGATGATGATGATGATGATGATGATGATGATGATGATGATATCGACGACGACGATGACGATGATGATAATCCATGATTTTAATTTTCTGAATTCCCTGCTGACGGGATATTCCTTTAATCCGTCTGCCTCCTAGAATGTTGTCCCTCAGCACTAAAAAGCAATTCTTCACTAAGATCTTGCATTAAAATTAGGTTTTAGGTTCTTAAATATTTTTACTAACCATGAACATTAAACTTACGTTTTAATATAACGGGGTCTCAATTCATACACAATAATTAATTATGGAACTTGAAAACTTTCTTATTTGTCTTTTACTTTTTTTAACAGTGATGAAAAAAGAAGTTCGGACAACGTATATCCACGAGCCGCATATTAAAGAACAAAGAGCCACATGCAGCTCGCGAGCCGCTGTTTGGCCACCCTCTATATTACATATGCACGGGCATTGTGTGACGGACGGAGTATCCAGACTTATTTTATGATATAGATAATAAAAATGCATTACATGTAATCATCACACATATAAAACAAGAACATATGTCCTAGATGTACTCATTGAACTCATTCATTATTATAAGTAGTCCGAAAAACAATTAGAACTATCTCACTGTTATGGTCCAGGTTCCTTGTACCACGGTGATGGTCCAAGGTAGAACCAATGAAGAATAACTCGAACACAGGTATGGAATAACACAGGTATATTACAAACAGAATATGTACAAAAGAAGTAGAAGTGTTAGTAATATCAATCAGGTTAGGTTAGAGAGAACTATGTTATCTCGAAGTATCACTATTCCA
>OZ038477.1:12364936-12427436 GCA_964036315.1 Acanthosepion esculentum
TATTACCCGAAGGAAGGACATATAATGGTTACTAATGTGCGTGAAGCGGAAATAGTAATCGTTACAGCAGTAGATACATATGAACATTGCATTTCATTTTTTGCAGATTAAAAAATCTTACCAAATTAATACGTAGAGAATAAGGGTGATTCAAACCTGTAGGTTTAGCAAGGCGGATCTTGGCTTTAAAGGTCTGATCTAGTGGCACTAAAGAGTGGAGCTCCTCAAAACATTTGCCACACAAGTAGCGAACAATTCTACACGGAATTGTAATATAGCAATACTAATTCTGAAAGGTATTATAGTGTAATGCATATACCTACTGCCACTTGGTCTCTTGGGGATCAAGTGGCACTAGATACATGCAAAATCAATAGGATCCATTCCAAACAATTCATAGATAATAAAGTAAACCGATCTGTGAAGTGTTATGATGGGCAAAGTTATATATATATATATGTTAACCCTAAATGCTCTTAAGTTAGAATACAGGAAGAGAGCTTCCCAATGCTAAGTATTGAAGCCGTGATTTTCTTAACAACTCATTTTTACATCGTGTGTTTAAAAGGACGAGCTGGAAATGGGTTAAAAACCACGTCAAATTGAGATGAAAAAATGTTATATGAAAATTAATAATAAGTGATAATTCATTTTTTAAGAAATTCGAAATATATAACACGTGCGTATATGTAATGACTATTTCCTGAATCCTTTTAAAGATAAGCTTTTCTTTTTGTTTTTTGTTTTTTTTTACTGAATTCGAGATCAAGAAAATATATATGCCAGAGGTTGTACTTTTCTGAGGATATGCTGGAATCTTGCTCAATCACAAGTCATTTTATGACGCATAGCAAGTAGGTATGTTCTGGTTGGGAAGTTTTGCTACAATTACGTTACTATTATGGCCATCGTAAATATATTGTGCTTGCTTAAAAGCGTACTCTGTGAAGACATTTAAGCCATCAGATGCGTAGGGCTAACCGAGCTTCCAGCCTGAAACAAATAGAAACTTTGGACCAGCTTATAAAAATAACAATGATAATTTTGAAGAAATAACTTTAAATTCCACAAATCCTTCCATGGAACTTCAAAACCTCACTTTAACATTGTTTCAGGCTGTAAGTCCAATTCAGGCCGAAAGTACGATTTGGGCCGAAAGTTCGATTTGGGCCGAAAGTCCCATTTGGGCCGAAAGTCCGATTTGGGCCGAAAGTTCAATTCAGACCGAAAGTTCCATTTGGGCCGAAAGTCCGATTTGGGCCGAAAGTCCAATTCAGACCGAAAGTCCCATTTGGGCCGAAAGTCCAATTCAGACCGAAAGTCCTATTTGGGCCGAAAGCCCCATTTGGGCCGAAAGCCCCATTTGGATTGAAAGTCCGAATGGGGGCGAATTTACAATTCAGTTCGATAAACGATTTCTACAAATCCCCAAATCCGTGGAATTTCAATTTCTTCAATTCACAAAGTTTTTGTTATATTTTAAACTTAATTTGAAACAACATTTTTAAATTCACAGAGTTTATTACATTAAAGGCAATACAAATAAAATAATTAATTTTATCCACTTATATTAAAATTT
Organism: Acanthosepion esculentum; assembly: GCA_964036315.1. Taxonomy (NCBI): domain Eukaryota; kingdom Metazoa; phylum Mollusca; class Cephalopoda; order Sepiida; family Sepiidae; genus Acanthosepion; species Acanthosepion esculentum. The sequence continues at coordinate 12,366,516 of OZ038477.1, forward strand.
GAATCTTTAAATATTCCCTCCTCATTCGGACACAAATCCCAATGCTGGATGTTTAAACACCAGGAAACATTCTGATTTCAAAAAGTTATAAAAGTATATGTAGAGCAGATGTGGTCCAAGTTAGAAGGGTCTCACACATACGGACGGGTAGAAAAAATTTGACGTTTATTTATTTAGTTTATTTCTGTTGTAATCCAAATTACTGAAAAATGTGACAAACTTCGATGTGAAGTCAATAATATAGCGTACGCACCAACTCACAAAGACACATTTTTGCAGAAATGTACCCCGAAAGAAATTAAAAGTTTCCGTAAAAGAAAGGGTTCTTGCGAAATTAACCATCACAGAGGGAAGATATTCTAGGTAAAATTAGTTACTTTATCCAAGTACAGAATCAGGACAGGTGAAGTGAAGCCAATGTTGTATAATTATTTTTCTTTTCTCCAGGTAAAAGATATTGTCCTTCACCTTACTCAAATATTGTCGTCTAATGACGATTCTGCGATATGTACGGCAATCCTAGATCGGTCGAAACATGTTAAAAATTACTCTATCTAAATGTATGTAATTGCCGAGGAAAAATAGTTAGTAACCTGGCGCAAAAAAGATATAGTATATCTACTGTACTTGGAATTCAGTATACCACATATCCAAGGTCAAATATTAGGTGCATTAGGAATCACCATCATTTCTTACGTATTCCATTGGGAAGAAGGGAGTTCCACCAGGGAAGTCACTTCTCCACCAATGACAGCTAATTTCAGAAATAGACTATCATATGGTTGCTTCCAAGCAAGCTAGAATCTTAATTTCTTCAAATCTTGGGCTAATATTTTCTATCCATCCTATCCTCGTATCCTTCATTTGACATGTCTTCCTCTGAGGCTTATATCAGCCACCTGTTTCAGTAAACACTTTAACTAGTGTGGCTCTTGGACCTGGAATTATGTGAATTATTTCTTATTTGACTATTCTGGCCTTAGTCACTTTCCCACAGCCATAATGTAGATATTACCTGTCTTTTTTTTTAAATGCTTTCATGGAAATTGCTCTGATAACGTTTCCTCTATTGTACTTAGGCTTTATGAATTTAAGCAAAATACTAGATTGTCGGCAAGGTCTCATCCCTTTACAGTTGGAATGGCTAGATTTACACGGAAGCCCTATGCTATCAGTTTCTTCTATTGTCTTTTAAAACATTAAAATAATAATTTATTGTCAATGGTTATCGTCTGTCTTTTTATTTCTTTTACTTATCATTTCACCCCAAGCAAGAAAAGAAAGCTACTAAGACTTTAGGGTTACTGAGCGTTAGAAAATGTGATAAAAATATACTATTAAGAAGAGTAGGTAATAACAAAAGAAAAAACAATATTTTTCAATGATTGTTTAAATTAATCAATTACATTCTTAAAATTTTCACTTGTTTGTTGATAAACTATATTTTCTAATCGAATGTAAATGTTTTGAAAATATATTTCGATTAAAGTAAAATTATTTTATATTTTTTAAGCCTTTTGTACCTGATCTTAAGATATTGACCAGGAGTGTATATAAAAAGATTTTACATTATACGGTAAATTAAATATGTTATTTATTCTGTATAAAAATAATATTTTTCTAATATATATATATATATATATATATATATATATATATATAGTTTTCTGTTTTAAGTATTGCGAAAAGAATAGTCGATTTGAGCTTTCTATAGGTCCGTTTTGGTTTTGTTACTGGCTGTGAATTGACATTTCTCATGAAACAAAGTGGAAAACTATTTCACGTAGCGTTTCCCGAAGGTTTTAACTATGTATTGTCCGTATCAGATACGCGCTACCATTCAAGGATAAACATACCAATGTCCACTTCTATTTCCCTTATATATGAGGGGCGAATGAATGGGTAAACTTTCAATGTCATCAGATCGAAATAAACAAAAATGATTATTCTCCTTGATTCCACTTTTGTCGCTGATAATCTTTGGACTAAGCGATCATCACATACGTGTATATCTCTATGTCTTTATTAAGGCAAATAAAATTAAAAATGACATCCATTTTATGTAAATTAATTTTAATGATCGACGATTCGTAATTACGTATAATCTTTCTCAGAGAAGGAAGAAATTCTGTCAGAATTTGTCAGAAGAAATTTACAGGAAATACGGTCCAAGTCATCATCTGGGTAGATAGAGACAATTGGTGAGTTTCGTAGAACTAATAAGTGCTGTGTGTTTCGTAGAACTAATAAGTGTTGTGAGTTTCGTAGAACTAATAAGTGCTGTGTGTTTCGTAGAACTAATAAGTGTTGTGTGTTTCGGAGAACTAATAAGTGTTGTGAGTTTCGTAGAACTAATAAGTGTTGTGAGTTTCGTAGAACTAATAAGTGTTGTGTGTTTCGTAGAACTAATAAGTGTTGTGAGTTTCGTAGAACTAATAAGTGCTGTGTGTTTCGTAGAACTAATAAGTCCTGTGTGTTTCGTAGAACTAATAAGTGTTGTGAGTTTCGTAGAACTAATAAGTGTTGTGAGTTTCGTAGAACTAATAAGTGTTGTGAGTTTCGTAGAACTAATAAGTGCTGTGTGTTTCGTAGAACTAATAAGTGCTGTGAGTTTCGTAGAACTAATAAGTGTTGTGTGTTTCGTAGAACTAATAAGTGCTGTGTGTTTCGTAGAACTAATAAGTGTTGTGAGTTTCGTAGAACTAATAAGTGCTGTGTGTTTCGTAGAACTAATAAGTGTTGTGAGTTTCGTAGAACTAATAAGTGTTGTGAGTTTCGTAGAACTAATAAGTGTTGTGAGTTTCGTAGAACTAATAAGTGTTGTGAGTTTCGTAGAACTAATAAGTGCTGTGTGTTTCGTAGAACTAATAAGTGCTGTGTGTTTCGTAGAACTAATAAGTGTTGTGAGTTTCGTAGAACTAATAAGTGCTGTGTGTTTCGTAGAACTAATAAGTGTTGTGAGTTTCGTAGAACTAATAAGTGCTGTGTGTTTCGTAGAACTAATAAGTGCTGTGTGTTTCGTAGAACTAATAAGTGTTGTGAGTTTCGTAGAACTAATAAGTGCTGTGAGTTTCGTAGAACTAATAAGTATTGTGAGTTTCGTAGAACTAATAAGTGTTGTGAGTTTCGTAGAACTAATAAGTGTTGTGAGTTTCGTAGAACTAATAAGTGTTGTTGCCAGAGGAGTTTGTCGTGATGAAAGAGTAGATCATTCTTGATTCGGAAAGTTGATTATTAAAATTTCAACAGTAATCGCTATAAAGGACATTTTCTACCTCCATGCACAGAATCTCTCTCTAAATATATATACTAGCATACTCGTGCCGTCAATAGAGGTCATATTTTTTATTTAATTATAAGTTTGTTTCCGCTTATAAATTACATACATAAACTATCCAACATTCGTCAGTTTTTCAGTTTTTACCAATCATACATAACTGGTTGTATGCTAGAAAAAAAATTATTGCCTACATACTTGCACAAACATAGACACTAAAACACTACATATATTTGTATATATATATATATATATATATATATATATATATATATATATATATATATATATACGTATGTCCTTTTGAATTTATATCGTTCTTAATTAAGCAGGGAATTAGCTTCAATATCTGACATATGTATTTATTTATATTTATCTGACATCTGTATTTATTTATCTTATGATGTTCATCCATTGAATTGCATGAAAAATCGCACCATTTACTAATTCAATGCAAATGTTTTTCATCATTTATTTTCCGTATTTCAAATACAAATTTATATTATAAACGGCAATTCATATTTTTATTTATCATATAAATCTGAGTATATCCCGAAGCTAATGACATTGGTTGGTTAATTAAAATAATTATTCTGAAAACATAAAATTTTGCATAATAAAATCACACATAGCTTAATAATTTGTGTCACTTCTCGCGAAATCTATCTATTTATCTATCTATCTAACTATATATATATATATATATATATATATATATATATATATATATATATATATATATATATATATATATACGCATATATATATATATATACGCATATATATATATGTATGTATATATGTGTGTATGCATGCGTATATATGTGTGTCTCTATGCTTCGCTCGCTCTCTTCTCTCTCTCACTCTCTCTCTCTCTCTATATATATATATACGTATATGTGTGTGTATGTATGCGTGCGTGCGTGCGTGCGTGCGTGTGTGTGTGTGTGTGTGTGTGTGTGTGTGTGTTTCACTGCTTTTAGAACTGTAACTGAATCTTTCATTATACATCTTTTATTTTGTCTGTCTGGCGTTTTTTCTTCTTCTCTTTTACTTATCTCTTTATTTTTGAAAGCATTATCCTGAATGCAGCTAAAGAAAATCTGAAGGCTGAACATTAATTCTCAATTCGGAAGAGAAAAGTATGCCAAGGAAAGCCATTCGACTTCCGATTTGTGTGCCTGATCAGATTTCGAAGTGGAAAGTTAAGCCAAGATTAAACAGCTAAAGACAGACAGACAGACTGACAGACAGAAAGCGACCCCACCGACACGCCTAGGTATGGCATCATTGCAAGCCAGATGTAAGTAAAAGTACTCGATGTCATGTGTGGGGGGGTGATATGAAATGCAAACGAAGAGGAAAAAGAGGGAGCCGACACACTGAGTAAAGTCGTAAACGATATCAGCTGGACATTTAAGGAGGAATTGGCAACGGAAGAATAGAAGAAATTAATGAAATCAAAATTAGAAGGAGAATTACACAAAATATTAGGTTGGTGCAAAAATAATGTCGTTATTTACATAAGTAACATATGTGAGAAAACGACATTATTTTTGCACCAACCTAATAATAAGGAATAAAATGAAATGGAAATGCCAAGAGAATGTATAATAAGGAGAAAGTACAGCGTGCTGCCGATATACTCTTCCCACATATTCAAACCAGAAATACCAATTATATAATTCTAAGTCATTAGCAAGATTAGGTCTTATTATCATGCGTGAAGTATTTCTTCAATAACCTGTATGAATATGGAAGGACAAATATTCAACGTGGGAAAAGAAGAAAATCTAAAAATTGAAGAAACATGATAAAAAAAAGGCGGTAAATGAATGAAATAAATATGTGGAAGGAAAATGAAGAAGACTAATAAGAAAAAAAATTTAAAAGAAATACGTAGGAGAATAGTTCCCTCTTTCTCCTAAATAACGACTTCTGTGCAACGTGAAGCTTACTTGAGACAGGTCTTATATATATTGTATGCGTAACAAGGACTGTTTTAGTGATCTCCATAACTGATGCGTTTCTCGGGTATGGTTACCGAGAATTTAGCGATATCTCTAACGTACCTCACAAATGCTAAATGGAGTTGAATTTTTGTAAGCATGTCATTTAATATATTATCTGGAAGTTTTTCTAAGGACAGTCTCGTAGCGCAATAACTGTGGATATGTAAACTAACATGACAGTTGTGCATGAGGAGAGGTAACTCATCGCCACTACGTGGAATGCATATCCGAATTACTGTACAAAGCGTATGTAAGTGGTTTATAATCAGCACAATTTATAGAATTACTATCTACACGGATGCGTTGAACATTGTTTTATTGATTTATTGATAAGTAAACTGTTAGAAGTGAAAACAACTATATTTCTTTCGAAAAACATTCAGCTTCACAGAACTCAAGGGAAATGGTTTGTCTTCTCCATTTCTCATCTGATGCACGACTGAAACAACAAATTATGATGCTGTATCTGTTATGAGATGGGTTTCTTGTTCTTCACTGATGAAACTCAACTTCGTGAAATTTAACAAAGTCTTTTTTGCCATCATTGCAAGTATGCAGTGTAGAGCATTGCATAATGATTCTAACATTTTTCTGTTATCCTTGCTCGTGTTTAATTTTGTAAGACGGAGTAAAAATTTTAAACATTTTGGTAAAAATCGACCATATTAATTAGGTCGACGAATCGATGAACTTTCTTGAGTGAAGTCGGATAAGAAAATTCTTCGTGTACAGTGATATCCCCGAATAAAGAAAATATTACTGCTTCGCCCGAGGAAAGTAAACTTCTTTTTCTTTTATCAATGTTTATTGTAAGCCCAAATTGTTGCAGTCTTTTCGATGTTTTAAGTGGTTATGAGTTTCTTGTTTATTTTGACTCACAACTAATACAGCATACATCCAGTATGCGAAAGTAAAAGTTAAGCAACATATCACTCTATCGATTACTCATTCATAGAATTGTACTGTGTTACGTAAACCAATGACATTTTCATGACCTCAGATAATCAAAAAGAAGTTTTAACGGCTAACTTGGGTATGTACCGTTCTGGGAATTGATAATAGCTTTTTATTAAATGCAGTTTAGAAAAAAAATCTGCCTTCCTTATAATCACGGAGCAAACTTGTGGATGTGGAAGTAAGTATGACTGACTGATTTAGTTGCCCTATTGAAAGACGGAAGACGCCTCAGAGAGGCCACGAAGTAGGGTTTGGTTTTGATACCATGTATAGCGCTGATGAGAACTGGCATTGTGACGGATGTTTGTACCACCTTTTATTATGTATTTGATTTTTTTATTTGTAATTTTTTATATTTAGAGATGTTTCTCCCCGGAGTGTAGCAGCTATTGTTTAGCCGTTTTTTGTTGTTGTTTTTTTTTGTATTTTTTTGTTTTGTTTTTTAGGTGTTGTTTTGCCGAGTAGCACACTACGTGATTATGTATGAAATATATTGAAATATGCGGGAATTTTTGAAAGGTTGTTCGGAGATTTTCGTCTTCAGGTGAAACAATCAATTCCAGTGCAAATATGACGTGATTGAATTTCCAGCATTGGAAAATTCGTCTGATTTTCCGTTCATCTTCAGTTAGCTATATCCACATATACGTTAAACGTTGGAAGACAACCTGCGCCACCTAAAATCCTTACACTGACATGAGTGAAAATACATTAAGATGCAAGGCACATTCCAAAAGGGGTTTCATCCATATATATATATATATATATATATATATATATATATATATATATATATATATATATATATATATTTGTTTATTAGAATTTTATCATATAGACAAAACCATTTTACTCACTACAAAGATGCAACGTGGTTTCAGTGCATTTCAACTGCACTTCGACGGGTGAGGGTCGAAAATGGTTATGAACAATCCTGCTTGTAGCCAAGCCGGATGTGAAACGTCACTTCCTTTTTTCCATTTGTTTGAGAAGAAAAATATACATACAAAAATATATATATACGTATCTAAGTGAAACAATAGTGGTTGTTGATAGCAGTTTGGTGATGGATGGACCGGGTGTTTAATGTTGATTGGTCTGTGGAATTTTTTTTCGCTGATAAACATCGGTCAAGAGTTTAGGCACATCATCTCACAAGCATCCTAAGATTGAGAGGTAGGGGAGGGAAGATAGAGATAGGGGATAATATTACATTTGAGTAGGTAATAATTGTAGAGTTAGCTTTAGTAGTAATTGGGAATGTTATTTTTTGGTTTTTCTATAAGATTTCTAAAGTTGAATTGCATTTATTTATGTTGGAGTTATCACTATTTATTTTGTAATCAATGAACATGTTTCATATATTATTTTCTTTAAATTTCTGTAAGTTCCGATACCGTATTTATATTTTATTCTTCTGATGTGAAAATCAACTCATTTTCAAATGATTAAAAGTTGAAGTTTTTGAAGAGGTTGTGATAGCTTTTTGTGATGATACCTTTTGTGATATCAACGAAACTCGTTGCCACTCTTGTGTTAACGAATACTCGCTGTCACTTTCGTAATGCTCGTTGTAGTAGAGACTTTATAATCGCCGACACAACTATAGTACGCCGTTGAACTATACTGGTGTCAGTCGCCTTCGAATGACACTCGCACTAATAGTACTTGCTCAATAATTCTCGCTCGAATAATCTGTACAGTGATCCGAATAGAAAAACAGTATAGTGAATAGAGTAGAGAATAGCCGTCCGTATAGTAACAGAGGATAGATTAAAAATAACGATCCCAATAGTAATATACGTTAAATTAGAAATACGATCGTTGTTTGTCTGCAACGTTCTACATATATACGTTTCCTTTATGGTCACGTGGTCTATTTAATTCAATAATGGGATCGCCTCTATTTGCTTACTGGCGATCTATATCCAGCCAAAAGTGTCGGCAGCGACACTTTATTCCGATATAAGAATAACTAAAATTACACTCTAACTAAAATTACACTCTAACTAAAATTACACTAAAAATCAGCCATTGGTTTCGTTCGTAATTTAATATGATAAGATTCTGTTTTATTGAATTTTCTGTTTCTGATTTTGTGCATTCTGTGCACTTTTCTTTTAATATTGCATAGAAAGATTCTATGAGAGTTAAAGAGTTGAAAAATTACTATCGGAAATGTCTGACTGTAATTTTAAGTTTTCTTAAGATTATTCCAGATTTTATCTTATTGTTTGGTGTGTGTAAACATTTATGAAGTCGTTTTTTGTAGATATATCGTAGATATTTACTCTTAAATAGGTATAAGCTGCAACAGAATGTGAAAAGTGTTATTTGTTTCATTTTCATGAGTTAATTCTGCTATGGGTTCTCCCAAATGAAATGCCTATCTAACTGTAAAGCCTTCGTGACCAGGCTGTGAAATATGAAAGGTTTCTTTCATAATGAATTCTTATATTGAGGCAAAGCAATCATGGTAGATCTTTGATTTCAATCCCGAGATTGATTAAGACCAACTTCGTCAATCTTCCGAAGCTCGCGTACATTAATTAACTGTACCGGAGTTTAAACTGTTAAATTGAAAATATCTACAACCTTCAAATATTAATAACTTCCAGATCTCAGAATATTTCCTATGTGACAAAAGCCTCACGGGAATAGCAGAAATACCTTTCAAAAACTAAGAAGGAACATTTCTTTGTAAACATGGATAAGAGCAGGGAAATGTTATAAAAGCTGCCCAAATTGTTCAGATTTGACTTGATTTCTTCTGCTGTGTTTTTTATAGAAGTATTCTGAGAATAAGATGGACGAAATAGTCGTGCAATGAGTACATCTTATGGAAGATACGTACAGAAAAGACACTTTTGCTTATCACTAGAATGAGAAATCTGAAACCTTTGGGACACGTAATGAGGAAATGTGGCTTCGGAGAACATGACACAGAAGATAGTGAAGGAGAGTAGGAGATGTGAGGAACATCGAGTAACGTAACGAGATGGTGTAAATAGATGATTGTACATCAACAGACAGGGGTAGTAATGGGATAGATATTGCATAGTATTACAGGAGTTAGGAACTTATGCAGTTGCATTTTAACACACGCCTTTAGAGTGAACGACACATAAAAGCCACAAACCAAAACACATAAAGATAGGCAATAATTATATTCAACATTTTTGGAACCAATTACCATTATCAACCGAAATTATTTCAACAAGGGAAAAAAAGAATTAGATTTATAGCAGAATTTTGTCTGTAGAATAATCAGGATAATTTTGGAAAAATCAGAATTTAAATGGTTTTATTTCCATCCCTCTCTCACACAAACACTTACACTTGTATTCGAGCAGCTTAACTAGAATGTCCGTCGATAAATGTTTAAAAGTCGAAGGGTCAGAAGCGTTATGGATGAGATGAAAAGATATCTCATCATGTGCATGTTTCGAAACTTAAAATGAATAAGAATTATATACTCGATATCTGGAAATAATTTTCTCTATCGTACGTAAATGTTTTACTAGCTGCATCCTGAAGTTTTTGAACTTGCCATCGCATCCTATAAGAGATTTTATATGTGGACAGAATTCACAGAACTTGACTGGACACGAACACTGGAAACGTGTATGTAAATATTTTAGAATTATGTAAAACACATTTTGAAACATTGCTTCTTAAAGAGAAATACATTTTAATCCATACGTGTTGTTTCTTTTGTATATTAATAACTTCGCGTATTTCTAGTTTTTATTTAAATTTTATAATCTATATGGATTATTAATGCGGTTAACCTGTAGAGATTGGAGTGGAAGTTTTGAGTTTAAGTCCAGGGTCCTGTATTGTGGTCGTATATTTTGTCAAAGACGAGAAGCTACACGAGTGAAAAGAAAGTTTTGCTATCTATTTCAGTTTTTAAATTAAAAATGCAACCTAGGCCAAATGTCTTACTAGTGTAAACTAAGAAATGTTTTGTCTGCTGCTGGATTTCGCATTTTTCAGTTAATCATTAAGAGAAGAAGAGATGGAAAAGTTAAGTAAATTTCGGACCATGTTTCCACCGGAAATTATTTTATGTTGAGTTAGAAACATGGAAAAGAAATTAAAAAATCTCCTACAGAAGGTGGCGACGAAGAGTGAGAAGAAATGACTAAGCATAAACTAAAAGAAGACAGACTTCATGGTCTTCAGTAAGGGGATGAGCCCAAAATGCGATTTGAAGGTCGGGAACACTAGAATCAAGCAGACGCGGAAGTTTAAATATTTGGGAAGCTTCTTAACAGAGGACGGTAAGTACGACACTGAGATCCGTAGGCGTATTGGGATGGCCAAGGACACATTCCAAAACCTGGGCAGAGTACTGCGAACAGGAGCATTTCTTTGGTAACAAAGAAAAGAATACTGTTACATGAAATCTGTTCTTCTTTACGGCAGCGAATGTTGGACGATTTCCTCAAAGTTGAAGAATGGACTCGGGGAAGGAGGGTCTGGAGAATCTGATACTTATGGGTTGAATAGATGGAAAGAGAAACAAGGGAAAACAATGGGTGAAATAGCAGGTGGACTTAAGCAAGTGGGTGACAGGACGTGGTCTGGGGGAGGTAACACGGGGAAAGTACTTGTTGAGAGCTGCAAAGGATAGATGGAGGTGGGGAGCCATGATCGTATACGTCCTGAAAGGACATGGCACACAAAAAGAAAAAGAAATGTAGTGGATTTTACCGTAGAACGAGAATACTTAGAAGAAATATTATTCGATTATGGCCATTGTTATATCCATGATATAACAACAATGATATTTCACGGACGTAACGGAATGGCTACATGAATAAGGATGACAAACATACTTAGCAAAAAGCTGTGGAAGAAATGGGAACCCTACTTGGAATTACGGTTGTTTCTAATGAACTTGATTAGGCCATATGGTTTTTCCTGTAAGACAAACCGTTGTCGGCTAGAGACGTCTTTCGTCACTAATCTCTACAACACAAGTGCCTTTTGTCACTCTATCTCCTGGCGTCATTTTGCGCCGTCACGTGACCCTCATGACTATCTCAACGAAAGGGAAACTTTCGCCTTTTGTAGCACAATGATGACATGTCACCCTTCGTTGTGCTGTACAAATAATCTACTGCTTATTATTATTATTATTATTATTATTAATATTATTATTTAATACTCTCTTTTTACATACTCTCTGTCTTTTAAATATCTATTATTAATTAATACTCTCTTTTATATACTCTCTTTTATATATTTTAAATATTTATTTGTTATTATTTAACACTCTCTTTTATATACTCTCTGTCTTTTAAACATTTCGACAGGGTAATGATGGTCAAGTTTTGGCCACTAAAGTTCAGTTTAGAAACAAGTCACTCTCATCAGCAGATGAGCTCTTCCAACCAGCGCCGCCCCCGCCACACACAGATTCCAAATGATGTTAGGTTTCGCCAATGCGTCTTGTAAGGATTAAAGTTCCGAATACGTTAACCACAAAAGTGTCAACTTCAGTTGGTTCTTGGTACATTCCTCCACTTTGACATTTGAGATCTTTTTACCACTTTATTTTCGCATACTCGCCTTCACAATTGTCTGATCCCAAGTTACCGCAAGGGTTATCAAAATCCAGTCATGACTGCTGTTGTGTTATCAATACGATTACGCTTCAAATTATTTAATTATTTCCTTTGAATTTTGTTGTATACACATTTCTTTCCGGGTCCTAACCAGAAACATAAGTTCAGAAATATATTCATGACATTTTCCATTTATCATTTTTATAAAAATCAAAACGAAACAAAAAACCTATGAGGAATTTACATAGGTAAAGCTCTTCAGAATCTGTAAGCTATACATGTGGGTACAATCTTTTGTACATCTTTAAGGTATAAATTACCAGGAAACCCTACAATGTGTCTATCGGAACCTTTTCCAATCAATCCGAGAGCTCCTACTACAACTAAAATCGTCTACCTTATTTTGGCGATGTCAACTTCAAGATCCTTGTATAATGATATTTTTTTTTGAAGATTTTCAAGAAGATTTGCAAATTGAAGGTGACCTGCTCCTAATCGTACGGAACTAAAACATCGAGTAAAACAATTACTGTGATTAAATATCGCAGCTGAATTGCAACCTACGTGTTCTAAAATGTGTCTCTGATAATTTACAGGTTTTTAGATATTTTTTGTAATAATGAGTATTCTATGAATAAATCATTTATTTAAACAACCAAGAAATATTCCATGATACTCTCAATTAATTATTATTATTTGCAATCAGACAATTGTTCTTACCTTTATTGCAATTATAAAAACTGTTTCAACCGATATGTACTCCTGTCTTCCCCAGGTGCTGAACGATTGTGATAATAACACCAAAGATGAGGACAATATTTCGAGTCTAAATAATGTCAATAATAATGATTCCTGATCTCAGATATTCTCAGAGAATTGTCAGTTAAATATGTCTGTTCTCTCATTTATCTTCTGGAATAATCTACCAGTGATCGAAACATCCATCACAGAATTTGACCGCATAGAACGGTCAAGAGTAAAAAAGCAATACTTACCAACCCCGAAAAGAAACGCACTAATTGTTATTCTTTAACTTGAATAATTACCTTATTGATCAGGACATTTCATAGCAATATTTTCTATTGTATACAGAGTGAAATTTTATATTTATCTAAAAATTGAATTGGAACTTCTTCGTTCTGAGGAACAATAGGCGGACAGCTTGTCATTTGCTAAGCAGTTTGACAACTCACAGATTTTCAAAAGGTATTATCTTAGTTGTTTGAATACAATGCGTATCACTTTTTCTTGTACAGATTTCTTCAGGACTATGTTAAATGTTTAGTCCCGAGGAGTCGTTGAGTGATTATTATTATTACAGTGTAACCCGGATATAAGAGACCCGGATATAAGAGAAACTAAGATATAAAGAGATATTTTCTCTCGTCCCAAATTAGAGCCTGTGTTAATGCATATAAATTACACCAAACCCGGATATAAGAGAAACCCGGATATAAGATACTTCTTCTCCGGTCCCGACAACTCTCTTATATCCGGGTTACACTGTATTATTATTATTATTATTATTATTATTATTATTATTATTCAGGACGTCGGCGATCATGTCTCTCCACTATTCCCTTGTCTTTTTGTAGCTTTTAGTAAATGTATTAAATCTTATATTTCACCTTCTAGAGAATATTTTCTACATTTAAATTGCAAAACCCTCACAATTTATTAAAATCGCTCTATTGTTTCTAAGGCTTATCAACCTTTTGCAGGTTGTTTAACACAAGAATATATATATTTTTTAGATTGTTAAAATATTTTACAGTTATTAATCAATTTCTGATACAATTTCACTGAATTAATTCATGGTTGGGGAGGGAGGCAGAAGAGGAGGATTTATATCTTTATCAAAGATATTTGTCCGCCAATAAATATAAGAATACAAGAATTGGAACTCAGCTCTATGATACCCAATTATGAGTGGTTATCATTTACATAAGGTTCCTGTTAATCCGAAGCTGTCACACATCTATTTACTGAGGTGGCCGACGTTGCTTAAATTCTGTGATCATACGAGAACCGTTGTTTCAGCCGGAAGAAGAAAAGAATTCTAGTTTCATCATAAACACACCGGTCAAAGAATACATCTGTTGGAATGTGATAGAAATACAATTTTTTTTATAAGGAAACAAATGGGAAAATTCGAAATATTTTGGTATTTAGCAGGGAGTCCATGTCGCAAGCGGATGTGAAACAAGGTCGATGTTTAAATTGGTTTAACGACCATACCGTGGAAAAACACCAAAACACCTTCGACCTTTTTGTCGACGCCTCAAGGGTTGGGCAATAAACCCAGCCCTTTCCTGAGGGAGATGTACTGCCTGGAGGGAAGGCTCTTCTGGGGCTTGAACTTAATATACTTAAAGAATATTGACTCTAGCTAAAGGTCGGATTTCATATAAAATTGGAAATATATAGATATATACCAGCGCACTTACGTCGCAGCCAGGTCTGACAAAAAGATGTGATTTAAAGTGTGTTTAAAGGCTGTGCCATATCGACATTTCCTCTTTTACGGACACCTCAGATGCCGCCACCGACCGAAATATAGGTACTGCTTGGGCAGGTCCTCCTAGAAGTTGGACTTAATATAATTAAAGAATATGGAACCTAGGCAATGTTCATCATTTCATAAACAATTCGAAATGTAAACAAATAATAATAAATATTCTATAATATAGGTACATCTACAAAATGTAAACAAAAGAGCATAGCATGATGAAAAAGACGCCAAACTTGACGAAAACAAAATTTTATCGTCTAATGTTTATATTATTATTAAAGAGGAAAGATCTAAGTATTTTGGGGGTATTTTTTTACATTTTTTAATCGTTCCTAGCACGTCCGAAATTTTCGTTAAAAATCTTGTTTTTTTTTTACGTTTACGATGCTTTATGGAAAATATATTATAAAGATTAGAAAAAATAAGACTCTTAAGAGTGAGATCAAATTTCATAAGAAAGGAATCTAATTAATTTAATTTAACCTTTCTTGTGAACTTTTATCAGAGGTGTACATAAAATACTATAATTTTATGTACATTCATTACATTTTACTGTGTTATTTGTATTTCCATTCAATTTATTATTAATTTTGATATTTCATTTATGGAAAAATGTCATAACTGAGATTAATATAAAAATAAGATCATATAAATTTCATAAGATGATACTGATACTTGTAGGTACACTTCTCAGTTGAAATTGAAAAATCAAATTAACTTTACAGCGGAGAACAATGCTGAACTCAAATAACGCAACTTAATTGTATTCTGTTTGGTCTTCCGTACTTTATAATTACCGCCCGATTATAAACACATAATTACATTTATTAATTACTGCGGATCTTCTGATTGATCGAAATTAAACAGTTTACGATGCGCTAAAAAGCTATCTATCTTATAAGGACACTTAGAAAGCCCGATGCGGCTTTTAACTAATTTTATAATATTTTAACAACTTAAATGTAAAAATCTATTATAATTAAAGAAATAACAAATAATTGTATTAAAAATTCATTTTTCATCGAAAAAATCTTTTGCTTTCAGAAGATATTGTTCATAATGATAAAAACAACTAAAAGCAAATAAAAGCATTTGAAATTAAATAATGTCTTTGTTTTATTGAGTTTTGTATGTTACAATTCAGAGCTGATTTTCAGGTACGTGGGGTCCAATTAAAAAAAACAAAAATCATGATTTGCATTCCTTTTAACTATTGTAATCACTAATCGAATTTCTAGAGTTTTCATAAAATTAGTTATGCGGGGGGTAATATAAAAGAAAATATTTCTACCTTGACTTTAATAAAAAAAAAACATATTTATAATAATTTCAGTCATCTATGAATAGTTTATGAAAGTTTCATTAACTTCCGACAATTATTTTTATTTTTGCAAGATTTTCCAAATTAATGTGTGTCATACAAAAAAAAATCGTGCTAAAAATTGTATATGTTATTTTACTAGTTCCGGTGATACAAAGAGAAACAAGGTTTTTTTTGATCAAAATTTAGAATGTTCTAAGAAAGAAGTAAAATGTTTTAAAAATAATTTAAAAAATACTTTGGTCTTTCGTCTTCATAATAACATAAGCATTTAGACGATAAAATTTTCTTTTAGTCAAGTTTGGCGTCTTTTTTATCATGCTATATCATTTTTCTAGCGATTTCGTGGAGTTACCTACTATAATATAAAACATCAACTGCATTTATATATTTAACGGTTTCGCAATACCATTTAACTTATTTTAAATAAATAAGAGAAATTCGCTTAGCCTATTGACAGGAAGCATTATTCAATACCAGTAAATGAACAAGCGAATATCCTACTTCTTAGCAAAATAATAAGTGAGGCATCGCAGGCTTATAGTATTAGTCTTTTTATTATTTCATGTTAGTTTTCTTTAGATTTAATCACATTTAATTTCTTTAAAAGAAGATTACTTCTTACAACCCCATACCTCGTAAACAGAAACCACTAATCTTCATTGTTTTTCTTATCCACACTCAGCCAGTATACGCCCCAGGTCCAAACAGCTTCTTTGTTATCTGTGCTACATATCTTCATAATATCCACTTCTTTTTCCTCTATCCATTACTCCTCTACCTTGAGTTGCTCTTGAGCGGTGTATGAGTGATCAACAATGTAAATCGATAAATAAATAATATGGTTAATATATATATATATATATATATATATATATATATATATATATATATATATATATATATAAAACGCTGTTGTGGAAAAGGTACAATGAAGTGATCCGCAAATTGATGGCACGTTCTATTAGGTTGATATTTATGTGACCGTACAGCCATGGAAACGTGCATTATTCTCGATGTGGACTAGATAGACAACTGAATAATATAACCACACAAGCAGCACTTTTGTATAGGCATCAAAATATTGCGTTAGTAAATTATTGCTCCTTCCTTTTCCGATATTCCAGAAAGATAGATAGATAGATAGATAGATGGATAGATAGGATTGAAAATGATGGACTAACAGCTATGTCCGACATGAGATAAGGCCCTTATTGCGTTTATAAATGAATTTTCTGTCGCAAAAGAAAGGTAAGAATCTTGAATGACTTATAATTCGATAAAATCGTTAGCAATAGAAGCAAATATCGTTAAGTGTAAAGACAGTTATTACTCGTATCAATTTATAACGCGGAACGAACAGCACATTGGCGCGTAGATATCCATCAAGCATCGACATCATGATTTGTTCTCCTAGTATTCGTGTCTGACGACTTCATTAAATTTTCATCTCAGTTTTACTTAATGGCTTTGTAATGTCTGAACACTCAACTAGATAAGACTTTTTAATGAATTTAGGGCGGCGTGAATGTCTGTCGATGTATGATTAGAAAAAGTGTTTCGGCAGACTACCTTTATCGATTTCCCCCATTGGGAGATTCCGTTCAAATATTTGTTTCATATTATAAACAATCGATTCCCAAAAGTTAGTTCTCCAAAAACTATTATTTTAAAATCTATTATTTATTTAATTTTATATTATTTAATTATTCTTAATCTTATACGAATCATACTTTATGTCCTGGTTATGACGATAAACTGCATCCGGCAGTAATGTCTCTGATCGGGAGATTGTAGGATTTGGGCAGCGTGTTGTTGTTCCCAGATGCACCCTGACCCTTGCTGTTAGGGTCCCAGCTATGTGCAAATAGAGAACCCCCAAACAAAACATATGAAAGTATAAAAATATATTTCATATTAAAAAATACGAGCAATGCATTTTCATATTAAAAAATGAATATCAATATATATTTATAGCAAAATAACACACAATACACTTTAAAGCAAAATAACCAGCCATATTTTTTATCTGTTTTTGAAAGTCTACAACTGCCTTCAAAATATGTTTAGTTGAAGTCATCAAATTGTGCACTAGTGATTTAGCTGTCAGCATTAAATAAAACAGAGAAGTGTTGAAACCAACCAAACAACCAACAGGAAATAACACTTTCAGAAAATTAATTCATATAATATTCTATTATTTCTTAAAGAAATCAAACTGTATTCCGAAATATAACTTCAACAAAAGTACAACATGAAAGAGATATATCATCGCCTTTAGAAATTATGTTAACACAAACATGTATATGCACAAAATCTAAGTATCATCTACCATGTATTCAATTGTAAAAGCAGAATAACATATATAATATTTTTATTACTTCAAATCACCAAAGAAAATTAAATTTTGTCATTAAATGAACCATGACATTTTGATAGGCCGTTAAAAGAACAAACAACCAGTAATATATTTTTAACTTTCATTAAAACTTCGAGCTTGTTAGATGAAATAACAATGTTGAAATTTTACAATTGATATTTGAATGTTAAAAATATGTATAAAAATCTAGTAATTTCGAAGGTGATTTTCCTAGGCCTTATTTATTTCTAAAGTCGAGATATTTTTAAAATGTCGTGTCTCTAAGACACAATAAGTATTTCTAATTTCATTGGAAGAATACCATGATTTTTACTACATTCATTAGTTGTAGAATAGACGAAGAAATATTTAATATTCAAACTGTTTCCACACAGGTAATCACTAAAATTAAAGGAAAACATTATTTGTTAAAAGGAAATGTTTACTTATGAGAAAATATGAGAGCCCTAGGTCAGAGATTCGTATGAAGGGTTTAGTTTCTACTTAGTACTGCCAAATTTTTGATCGCATTGTTTACATTGAGTACATGTACACATTCCTCAGCACAAGGATTGAACTCAAAGTTATTATGTCAATAAATTAACCAATCAACGCTTTAATCTACATCTACTGCCGGAGATTTAACTGAAATGTTCTCCTTTCGAATTTTCCTGAAGTTTACCCAGGTGATGTCCCGAGAGCACAGTAGTCGAAACGCTATATAATAACAAAAATGAGGTCAAAGTCCACGTGTAAATAATGTAAATAAAATTAATAAATCTGAAAATATAATCGGCGCAGCGATTTCTATTTTTGTATGGAGTTTTTATAGCACGTAACGTTAAAATCATTGTAAGCACTTTCCCCAATTGTGGGTAATTCAGTTCGCCCGTCGTTTTTTCGATGACTGAAATGGATTAAAGTGCTTGCTTTCGTCCAGTCCTCCGGTCTACCAACTGAGCTGTCGCTAGTGACCTCTTATTCTCTCGGTATCGTTAGTTCGCACGTACGCCGTCACGCCAGCAGTGCTCTCTCTCGTCTTCCTCCCAGACTTGCTATTTATGCCCGCATCGTGCGCAACTACAATTTGCATAGGAGACTTACTTCTCGTTCGCCCGAGACTTCCGGTTTTATAAATTCAAGCTTGTTTGTATTCTTAGTCTTTTTTTTATTTTTCCCCTGCACGTCCGCCGGCGATCTTTCAACAGGACCTGACACGCCAAGAAAATTCGCTTTGCGGGAGATACGTCTTCTCGTTCCTCACACCAATATTTCAGATTCGTCTCTACATTTGACACAACATAAACCATTACTTATTTTTGTTTATACAGTAAGGTAGATGGGCACCTCGCAGACTATTTTATCTTTGGAAATGCAATCAAGTACCCAATATGGTACACAAGACAATCACTTAAGTCATGGAATAATGTGATTTTCAGTATTAATCACTCACTAAACTAAAAGGTGTTCGAATGTTTCTTCATTGCAAATAGGATAAGGTCAGTGATATAAATTCATGCCGAGGTTTTAATATCTCCAATCCATGTAAAGTATGAATACCCCCACTTTTCTCTCTTTCTGTCTGTCTCTCGCTCGTTCTGAAGGATTAGATGAAAATGATCACGAAAAGTTTGTAGTGGCTCAGCTTATCAAAGATCTGATGCGTCACTTATTGATCAATATTACTTCGATAACATGACGCTAATCTCTCAAGGCAGGAAAGAACAACACAAGTTCAATAATATTGCATATTTTCAACCTGTTTGCACAACGTACGACAACCAATCGAGACATTTTCACCGACGAACGAAATATTTATTGGACTTTTCAATAAGTGCAGAAAGGACTCATAAAGATATAAATTTGAAACTGATGAAAGTATGTAAGACATTTGGGTGGCTTTACTTATCAGACATTAGAAGAGTGTCTATGTTGAAAACCAGCATTGGAAATACTTTTTATTTCCTAGACTCGAAAACTGTTTCATCAACAACACTTAGTGGTACAAAACCTTATAGCATGAATAATCGGACCTTGTAAAAATGCACTGTTGAAAAATAAATAAAAAAGATAATAAAACCCTATTAAACAGGTTTGTCCATCAAGAGAATGGTTTAAATATTTAAAAAGAATGAGTAATAAAACAAAATTACCAATAAAAAGAGGTAAACATTTTTAAAAGTAGTCCTTACTTGTCATCACATAAAAACAAATACTCTAAAAACTTGTGACTTCTTGTTGTGGAGATGAACACACCTCACCAGAATAGGGCTTAGACTAGTCGAATTACATAAAGACTTACACCGGGAATCAAATGTAGAAGAAGTAAACAAGTAGAGAGTTAGAGATCCATCTTATCTGCTTCCTACGTATTTTAGAAAGGCTACATCGACTACAAACAGCACATTACTTCTTCATTCACTGCAATGATGACATAACAGCGGTGACGAGAATGCGAATTCACACAAAAAAATTGTTAGCATAAATAGCTGATGAAATTCAAAATGATCGGGAAAAAAATTCGCGTATATTCATAGCGCGACGCGGAAGTCAATGATCTTCAAGGTTGTATGCTACACGACTATTTGGAAAACAAAACCTTTTTCTTCCTTGTTAAGGACTATTTATAACAACTCAATACAGTATGGAAGACTTGAAGATAATTATTCAGCAACAGCTAGAATTCCAGAAGACATTATTACAACAAATGCAGTATGAATATCAAGAACAGATAAAAACAATCGTAGAAAAGACAATGCGTCAATTTAATTTTCGCCAGACTCAGTCGCTAAATCAATTAGTGTATTTAATTGACTCCCCCCAAAAACTTACATTCCTAACGTACATCAGAACGTATGGGGTTATTTTCAGAGAATAATGTCAAGAAATGTCGGGTGAAAAGAAGGTATGTCTTCTGTTACGAAAATTGTGTCACGCTGAACATGAAAAATATCTGATTTTTTATTTCATCGAATACTACAGAAGTTTCATTTAACGAAACAGTGTCGATATTATCGAACATCTTTGGTGAATGGAATTCACTGTTTCATACACGTTGGCTGGAGGAAAATGAAGATTTTATCATATATGTCAGTATTATCAAGCGTGAGTGTGAGAAATGTAAACTGGATGAATTATCCCCAGACAGATTTAAATGTCTAATTCTCGTTAAAGATCTGACATGAAGCAAAGATGTAGAAATACGTTCTCGAATATTTACAAAACTTGAACAGGATTCAAGGTTAACAATACTGACTTCTGCGGAATGATGCCAAAAAATTGTCAATTTAAGACACTATAGAATGAAAATCGTGCCGACAGAAGTACAAATGGTTCGGAAAAAGACAGTAGTATCAATAGAAAAAATCCAGAATAATGATACTGCAAAACTTAACCCACGGTATGGCTGTGGTATTCTTCATCTCAGAAAGGACCGTCCATTTTAAACAAAAAAAATATTTTAATTGTGGAAAAACAGGTCACAAACGAAGCTACTGCAAGTTCAAAAGAAATACAGAAACTAACTTGATGAAAGTAATGCTACCAGCTAAAATGCTGGAAAGTTCAAATAATACAAAATTTGTGACGGTACAAATTAATAACGCTACTGTGAGGTTTCAGTCGGGCACTGGTAGTGATATTACAATTATGGATGAACAAAAATTAGGAACAGAATTGGCAAATCTAACTCGTTAAAAAGTGACAAATTTGCAAGAGAAATATCGGACAAAAGTTAATTTCAATTTTAATTTAAGAAAATAATTATCATGTATAACATCGCTTATGCAGATGTTTACGTATTAAAATATTCCAACTCGCATTTAACAGATGTCGATTGGCCGTTTAAACTATGGAATTGGCTGATTAATTCATTCTGTGGAAAAATTGATTGTTCGTAAGAGAAAAAGATTACAGCTTGAGAAACACTGACTTAGTTGAAAATATAAATTCAGGAATTGCTTCTCAGGGGAGTTGGGAAAATGTACAGGCTTTAAATTAATGAACATGTCATATCAGTGTTTAAGCAGAAAAGAAATATACCCTTTGCTGCGTTGGAGTCTCTTAATACCGAACTGAACAGTTTAGAAAACCACGGAGTTATTGAAAAAATAGATTACTTAGAATGGGCCACCCCAGATTTTTACATTAGAGAGAAAATTAATAACATTAGGTGATGTGCAGATTTTACAACTGGAATGAAGGACTGCCTCCTACCACACATATATATATATATATATATCCCTTACCAACTCCAGAGAATATATTTGCTAAATTAATACGTGGCATTTTTTCTTTTCAAATGTTGAACTGTCTTCGAATCTGAGTGGATGTGAAATGCCAAAATTATTTGACTATTAATACGCATAAAGGAATCTACGAGTTTAAAAGATTACCCTTGTGTGTAAAAGTGCCCCCAGGTATTTTCCGGCAAATAATGGATATGATGTTGGCTGTAGCAAATGGTGTTGTCGCTTACATAGATTATACAATTATTAAGAGTACTACGAAAATACAGCACGTAAAACAGATACAGGAAGTATTTCAGAAACTGCATGGTTACGGTTTCAAAATCAGTGAACAGAAATATCAATTCTTTCTAAGGATAAGATAAAATATTTATATCAGTTAATCGACGAAAAAGGGAGAAGACCAGATCCCGTTCGAGCAAGTGAAACAAAAATCGAGCCAAAAAAATGTGTCTTGATAAGTAAAGCTCAGACACTAAGACGAACTTTGTCCTTGTATCACTAGTGATGTTATGAGAGTTAGAAAAACAAATGAGGAAATGTAGCTATAACAACGCACAACTAAATGTCTTAGGTCTTCCCGTAGATTTGGTAGGTAGTGTGACTAAAGCAGACCCCTACCTACCTTAGGTCTTGCCGCAGATTTGGTAGGTAGTGTGACCAAAGCAGACACCTACCTGCCTTAGGTCTTCCCGCAGATTTGGTAGGTAGTGTGACCAAAGCAGACCCCTACCTACCTTAGGTCTTGCCGTAGATTTGGTAGGTAGTGTGACCAAAGCAGACCCCTACCTACCTTAGGTCTTGCCGCAGATTTGGTAGGTAGTGTGACCAAAGCAGACACCTACCTGCCTTAGGTCTTCCCGCAGATATAATGATGATGATGTTGATGGTAATTGTTATATTTGGTGATTATCAGTTCACTCTGACGTCCAGAGACAAAAAAATTACAACTGAACAATTAAAATGAAGAAACAATGGAAATAGCGTGTGTCATAGTAATTCGCTAGCTAGTCCATTCGTAGACGGAAGACAAGGAACAAATTTTCCGCGATAAAATCTGACCTGGATCGGAATAGGCTTCACCACTTTGCTACACATGCATGCATGCCTAATATAGGAAAGGTGCTGATCAGGTGCTCTCCCGTGCACTGATACTGCGACCAGACACGGTAATCATGGGACTGATGATGATGATGATGATCCCTGATTTTAAGCGAAAAATGAAGTAGGTATGGAAATTATATTTTATGCAATGTATATTCGTTTTCCACTGTCATACTTTGTTCTCAACGTTGGTCTTGATACATATATGTATATATATATATATATATATATATATATATATATATATATATATAAAGTTCGTTATCACATATATATATTTGTGCATATATGTATGTATATATTTAATTAATATACTTGACACAGTATGAACAAATAACAACGCCCTGAATAGAGACAACTTTAAATAGCGGTCCATTAACGTGTCAGGCATGATTTTCAAAATCGAACCATACTTAATTTTAAACTATTGTGTCTCCGAATTACATTACGATATTATTCGGTTTTACTGCATCATAGTATATAAATGTGTATATATATATATATATATATATATATATATATATATATATATATATATATATATATGTATATATACAGGTGCACACACACACACATCGTGTGCGAATGGTAAATTAACGCCATTTTATACTTTTTCATTTCGCGCATGCGCGTTGTTTGTTTTTGACTTTGTTGACTGCACAGTATAGTGTCGTCGGTTGGCCACCATCTGTGATAAAAGGAGCACCATGACACAATTAACTTTGAAATTTGCAAACGGCATGATGTACTGCTTGGTATGTCCAATACGAATGTTTGATATTGCATAGGGATTCGGGATGAGTTGTATGAGTCTAATGGTGATTACGAAGGCAGAGCTTCTTGGAAAACTCACTCTGATTGTTCTGATAAGGAAAAGAACTCCCGAATTTTTTGGCGAGAGACTCAGACTCAACACCAAACTTGAGGAGGTAGTGTTGCTCTGTGACAAGAGGGGAGCTGCTGCATCATGCCACACAAGCAGGAACACAGTGTCATGGCGGTCTGACAATTTCTGCAACCACACCACTTCTTACATCTGTCCACCTAAACTCCTCAGAGCAACCATTGATTATTATGTGTGGGGCGCAGTTGAGCGAGACACCAACAGGACTCTTGGTAACGCCAAAGATAACCTGAAGGCAAGTATTATGACAGCTTCCATCAACATAAACAAGAAGAACGTCGACAAGTGTCGCAGGAGATTCTGAAGTCTTTTGGAGGTCATGGTTGAATCCAATGGCTATTTCATTGAATAATTTTTCTCTATAGTATTTCAAGATATTTTGTGTAATTTTGATAAATATATCAGATAAAATGAGAGGTAAGTGTTATTTTCCTTTTTGCGTAATTTACACAATTTATACGTCGCACTCTGTACACACACACACACACACACACACACACACACACACACACACACACACACACACATATATATATATATATATATATTGTTATGGACTTGTAGCATATTGATGAATCGCAGGTTGAAAAAAGAAATATATGGTATCCTTTCTTCGCTTTCATTCAAGAATGTAAGCGACACAAGGGAATCAGCGGAAAACAAAATGAAAACTTTATTTTACATGGAAATACAGAAATAACTAAAGAAAAAAATGTGTAGACAAGGGGAAAGGAATATAGAAGAATAAAAGGCACGACAAAATATATGTACATATATATATATATAAAATGTAAAATATCTGTCAAAATAGACTACTCACAATGCACCACTGACCTGTATATATAAATAGCCGAGAAAAATAACAGGACTCGTTGCCTGACGATTGCATCTAGCATGAAACAGACTGTCGCCTCTAAGTGCTTCTATGTTCCCTTTTATATTTACACACTCTATATCTTATATTGAACACTTTTTCCCATAAATATACCACACTTTAAGACTATATTTCTTTACATATATATATATATATATATATATATATATATATATATATATATATATATATATATATATATGTGTGTGTGTGTGTGTATGTGTGTGTGTGTGTGTGTGTGTGTGAAGATCAAACCAAGAAATTACTGACCTGTTTTGATGGGCAAATGGATGAGTCAGTGGGGTTGATAACTCCCCATTGATATCTCATTCGCTGAGGTGAATGAACTTATTCGAAAAAAATACATCATCGACCGATAATTTTTCTGGAATCTCTTTCTTTCAGAATTACCTAATAATCACAGTGGCGCGTACAGACGTCCATTTGTCAATTCGGCTCAGTATGTAGTCGCTCTTTCTTCAATAATCGACAGACGTTGTTGTTTTCTTCATTCCTGTAGGACGTGCATATAAGAATTGGAGAGATTCGCCCGTTGGTCTTCATCAACCAACGATCAGACAGGAAAATGCCTCCATTATTTTAGATTTTAGCTAACCCCAAATTTCGTCACGTGGTTTTTCCTTCGTCCTTCGACCGGGCATGCAGGAGAATGTGGTGCAAATCAGATGGTGGCTTCGGGGCGCCGAAAGGCATTACGCGATATTGGTACAAGGCATCCGGAGTCGCCAAAGCAGAGATCTTTTTTATCGCTCTCAATCAGGGACACACACCAATATCCCTTCAACATGTCGAGAATGGTAAATAGGTCTTCTTGCCTATTTTCTCGATAAAGTCGTCCATCCGGGGATGGAGTAAGAGTCGGTCTTAGTTACGAAGTTAAACCTTTCGGTAGTCAGTGCAAAACCGAACTAAACCGTCAGGTTTGTCCATCAGCACGGTGGGGGAGGAGAAATTGCTCCGACTACGCTCGATAATGCTATTCTCTAACAGCTTAGCTATTTCTATACGTAGTATTTGGGCTTTCCGCGGATTGACTCGGTAGGGATGCTGTATAATGGGTGTGGCATTCCTTACTTCCACGCCATGGTACGTAATAGTGGTTTGGTTGGATACATCGGAGAACAGGCCCCTAAAATTCCCGATAAGTGCCACTAAGTCCTTCCTCTCCGCAAAGGCTACAGTTTTGTGTTTAGATCAGTTACGACCTCAAAGTTTGGCGCAGTGGTCGCCCCTTTCCTTAACACCTCATCGGATCTCTGTGGATTCAGGCGTAGAATTGGCCAACTGATCACTAATACAGGGTCGGTCTTTCTTCGTTCATAGTAGGGCTTGAGTATATTGATGTGACATACCTGCGTCGACTTCCTGCGGTCAGTAGTTCTTACGTCTTTGAGATCACTGGCCCTTCTGACTACCTAATACAGACCGTGGATTCGAGCTTTGAGTAGATCCCTGGTCAAGGTTAATAAAATTAACACCTTATCCCCGACACTAAAATTTCGTTCGAGTGTCTCTCTGTCGTATCGGTCCTTCATTTTACGTTGAGCTAACCAGATGTTTTCGTGGGCTAGTTCACACGTTTCTGTTAGTCGGGTCGAGATTCAAGAAACATAATCCAGCAAATTCTCTGATGCTGGACCTTTCCGCAACGAGCCTTCTTTCAGTACTTGTAAAGGGCTGCGGACTGAATGCCCGAATATTAGCTCAAATGGGCTGAAACCTAAAGAATCTTGATTGGATTCGCGAGCAGCGAACGTTAGGAATGGTATACCTTCGTTCAAGTCTTGTTCGTGGACCAGGCAGTACGTTTGTATTCTTCAAGGTGGATTGGAACCTCCCCAAGGCACCTAAGGATTGGTGGCGATAGGCGCTAGACTTAGTGGATTTTATACTCAAATTTCCCATAACTTGTAGGAACACCCCTGACATGAAGTTGGATCACTAGTCTGACTCTACGAACTGTACCGATCATGGTAAAAAATGTAACGAGGACCTTTGCTATTTTTCTGGCGGAAAGATTTCTCATAGGTATTGCTTCAGGAAACCTTGTCGAGTTGCACATAATCGTTATTAAATATTGGTTTCCCAAATGTTTTTGGGGTAATGTACCAACACTATCTACAAAATATGTCAAAAGGGTTTCTTGAAAGCAGGGATGGGATGTATGAGGTACAATGAGGATTTCTGATTCGTCCAGCAATACTCAAACACATTCCTCCGGATCCCTGGCCAATAAAAAATGTTTCGTGATAGTCTGTCTAGTTAACGCCAAGGTTCCTCTCCAGAGGGATCTCAAGTACCGTTCTCATTACGTCCGGTCTCTAGCATTTAGGGAGAACTACTTGGTGGACTCTCGACCAGTCTTCCGAATCAGAGGTATTAGTGGGTCCCCACTTCCTCATTTATACCTCATTTTTGATAAAATACCCA
This sequence comes from Acanthosepion esculentum, assembly GCA_964036315.1. Taxonomy (NCBI): domain Eukaryota; kingdom Metazoa; phylum Mollusca; class Cephalopoda; order Sepiida; family Sepiidae; genus Acanthosepion; species Acanthosepion esculentum. The sequence continues at coordinate 12,394,110 of OZ038477.1, forward strand.
ACTGGAACTTTCTCCAACTCATCTTTGGGCAACACATAACTGAAGATTGGGTTGAGTTCAGGATCTCTCCCCTGTTCTGTTACAAGTAATCTCCTCGATAGGAAAATGTCACTAGCGGGCTAAACTACACCGTCTCTATTCCCAGTTGGGGGAAAAATGAGGAGGTAATTTGATCCCACATCGGCACTCAGAAAGATGTGGGACAGGTCAGTCGTCGCATCTACGTTATATCAATGTTCTCCTCGTCTCCATTTCTATCGGCCTTTTTCCTAGTCTGTGCTCGGGTCACGGCACACGAGGGGACATATACTTGGGTTCTCTTCCTCGATATTTTCGGTGTGTATCGAGAAAACCTGTTCCAAAACTAATTAGGATGGGGTACCTCTCTTCTGTCAGACAATTCGTTTCCTAATATCATAGATATGCCCTTTATAGGCAAACTGGACACCACTTCTACGTCCACGGACCCGGACACTAACTCAGATGTTTAATGGATTCGATGCAGGTGGTCGCTACCACGCTGTACAGTAAAAAACTTCGCCCGTGGGCGCCTACGATCCAAGCGACTTGAAACCCATTATAATCTGGGATTAGTCGCCCAAGTTTCTAACAAGAATTTTACAGATATTTTTTGTGGTGTCACCAAGGGGGGTTAGAACCATAAGACAAAAATGGCCTGTATTCTACTCTCACATCTTCATCGTTGGATTTCCTATTAGTAGTAATTCTGTTGGAAGAAATGTGCCCATGGGATTTGCGCTGAGTCATGGCTCTGCATTCGGCGTTTCCCTTTGTTCAAAAAATTCGCCACGAAGTGTCCTACTTTATTGCAGTAGTCGCACCTCGTGATTTTTCTTCCCCACCTATTTGTCTGCCGATATACGGGTGACTGAGATCTAGAACTTTGAGATTTGGTAACTCTCGATCTGGGTGGCTGGCCTGAACTAACCAATCGACCTGACTTCGAATTCGGACCAGAGCCAGACCCAGTCTCGGGTGAGAACCGCATCCAGACTCGAATAATTGCCGTAACTAGGTTTTACCCTTCTTATGCGTTACCGCATATTCGTCGGCGAGGGTGGCCATTTCCTATACGCTGTCTACTCTCTTCTCATGAAGTAGGTTTTCACATCGTCAGGGACGCATCCTATAAATTCCTCTATCAAGACCATTTGCCTCAATACTTTTCGCCAAGCTCCATCTATTGAAATATATCTCCTTCTGTCTCAAGAATTCTACTCATGTCTACTTATCTTGTTTTCGGTTTGCACAATTTTTTTTGCCGGTATTCCTCCGGTGCAAGTTCGTACGATTTAAGGATAGCTGACCGGAGAATGCCATATTCAGCGCAGTCTGTTACTGAGACGACGGTATACGCTTCATGGGACTTGCCTTTTAATGCGGTCAGTAGTAACATGGACCATTTCTACGGGACACGCTAGGTTTGAGCAGACATTTTCGAAATAATGGAAATACTTCTAGATGTCGGCCTCGGTAAAATGCAGTACGTGTAGAACCTGATTCAGTAAGTTGAAATTGCTTCTTGCCTCGTGAAGTTGCCGCCTTTCGTTTAATTCCTGGAATTGGGATTCTTGCTCGATTATAGCCTTCTCAATTTCAAACTTTGCTCTTTCGGCTTCGTCTCTGACTTCAATTTCCGCAATTTCCGCTTACTCGAACTCAAGTTGAGCCTCAGAAAGTTCCGATAACTGATGCAATGTTTCTTCGTCGAAGACGGAATTGTCTACCATATGTTCGGAAACCTCTATAACTAGCAGTGTTCTCCTCGTGGACTTCCTTATATCTAGTTCTAACTTTTTTTCCCTATTTCAACTCTCGTCTTTTTTTTCAGCTTACATAACTTCTCCATAGAGGGAATACTAAAAATTTATTTAAAACTGACATCTTGGTCTGCCGTTTACCGCTACCCTGAAGTTGTCCTTACTGAGTGAAAATCCAAGGTAAAAAGATATCTCGGGACGTTCCCCCAGGTTTATATGTAACGTACTCGTAGCATATCACAGGTTAAAAAAATACAGGAAAAGGTAGGATCCTTTCTAGAAATTCATTCAGGGATGGAAGTGACATCAGGGAGACAGCGAAAAACAGATACCAGGGGAAAAGAAAAAAATTGTCTAAGCCAGGTGAAGGGATTATGAAAGAAGAGAAAGCACGAGCGAATATATCTATATATCAAGATCAAACCAGGGAAATTACTTATCTGTCTTGACCGTTATCTCGTGTCTTTGATTTAATAAATTTTCGCTTTTTAGAAACTTAATAATGTGTATTTTTTCATGTGGTCATTAAGGGCCTGACTCATCCCAGGTTTTACAAGTTCTTGTTCTGTTTATTATTTTACATTTGATGTTTTATTCGTAAATGCCAAAAATATTTAGATAGTGACGTTTTATTTCTGTTTCTAATATTATTGAAGGAGCTTTTGTGTTATCTCCACCTTATTTTAAATTCATTCTTCGTGGATCCTATATATATATATTCAATATTTGGAATCTCAATAGATTAGATTGTGCATTTGTATACCACAGATTCTATGAGGCATTTATTATCCAACGGGCAATCTTCAGGGTTTCTACAATCACATGAATTTTCATTAATTTGTCTAAACTTAACTTAGGGTTATTATTTATTTGATTTGGCATGCGTTTTTTCAGGATTTTATTGTTAGGTTTTTTATGATTCTTTCTAGATTATCAGTGCAGCTGCAACTTAATTTTAAGGTGTTTTTATTAAAGATATTGCTAAGTTTGCTATCAGTAGGAAAGTGTTTTTCAATTAAAGCTAGGAATTTTGCCCCTAGATTATGTCTAACCATTCGGTTGAACGCTGGCAGGGGGTATACCAAATGATTGTTCTTTTTCTGTTTTTCTTCTAGTTTGTACTATTGTTTTTTTTATATAATTGATGTTAGCGTTTTTGTATCCACTATATTTAGATTATTTTATATTTGTAAAAAATTCTGTGTTTCTGGAATATTTCTTCATTTGCGAAGTTCGTGATCATCCTTTTCTCTATTGATGAGGGCATATGCTTAATTCTGGATGGAGGATGGATTTACCTGGGGTGTATATACAAGGGGTTATTGTTAGGTTTTCTGTAAGTTAGGTATATGTTGTTCATTAAGTCTAAAGTTATAACTTTATACTTAATGCCGCATAGAATCTCTGGTATACAAATGCACAATCTCATCCACTGAGAATCCAAACCCTGAAAAGACGTATATAGGATCCATGAAGAATGAATTTAAAATAAGGTAGAGACAACACAAAAGCTTCTTCAATAATATTAGAAATAGAAATCAGATATCCCCATCTAAATATTTTTGGCATTTAAAAGAAACGAATAAAACACCAACAGGAAAATGGAAAATAATAAATAGAACAAGAACTTGTATAACCTGGGATGACCCATGCCCTTTTTGCCTAAGTTAAAAACGAAAATTTATTAAATCAAAGACATGAGATATCGTTTTTTTCCTACACCAACAGACATTCGCTCTAAATAATTAGCTTAAAAAATGTATGAATTCAAAATCAATAAACAAGTTCAATTAAAACAATAGGTTTAAAAACTTAACACAATCATATGCTAAAAAAAAAACTTTAAGAAGTCGTCAACAAAAAAACAAATCGTAGTTCAATACGACGTATTCATATACAAACAACCCTTTTAGAAAAATATATTTATGTATACAAATACACATTTAACGACTTAACAAAAGTGCAAAAAAATTTCTGTCGTTGAAAACGACCAGACGATATGCGTTCAATGGATGTCATCATTCGTTTGAAAAAAGGCAGCCCGACCACACCTTTCCGTAACCTGTTTACTAAAGTAACTAATATGTTGATACAATAGTTGTCAGTGAAAATAAATACCCTACCACCCCTTATTAAAATGATTAGTTTTCTCCATATCCACATAAATTAATATTACGAATGTATATGCTTATAAAACTCCGTAAATTTCAAAATTAGTTCTTCGAAAATTCACTTAAAGATGAAACAGTTGCTTTAATTTAATTTAGTTTCTTTAAATGGAATTGAAGTTTGCAGCTTCTGTTTTTGAAACATGAGAACTCTTATGTAGCGATGGAATCATATTTAAAAAATGATTATAATATAGACTCTACTATTGTATCAGGCACTATTTTATATATATATATATATATATATATATATATATATATATATATATATATATATAATTTAAATAAAAATAAAAACAGACCATTTTAAAGTTCCATGTAATAAATTATTTTCATTTTTCGTTTCAAACTTTGGAAGTAAACTCTGATGATCCGCCGTCCTTCAAAAGGGCTGTGGTGAAATGATTTATTACATGGAACCTTAAAGTGGTCTGTTTTTATTTTTATTTAAATTATTAGCTCTGATTTACATTGAGCTCTCTGGATTTTATCCTCCTTGGGTCTACCCATACAGATTACCTAGTTTATCGTAAACTAAATATATATATATATATATATATATATATATATATATATATATATATATATATATATATATAAATATAATTCTTATCACTCTAAATATTAATTTTAATGATTACACGTATTTGAGTTGCTATCCTTATTCTGTTTTCTCTGTCAGTAAAATTAATAATAACCAGCACAGATCGAAATAGAAATTCTAATCGGCGTACTCACTAAAAATAACGTTTATAGTAATGAGAAAAAATATCGGATAAAAATCAATTAATATATATATATATATATATATATATATATATATATATATATATATATATATATAATGTATGAGCTATATTCAATATTCAACTAAATGATTTTTACGGCATTATACATATACGCGTCTGCGCATGCGCAACGTCCACGACATTAGTAAAACGTCACAAATTTGATAAAGCAGCTTTTCTCCAGTACAAATGTAATAAAAATCCATTTTCGTAACAGTTATGAATATCTAAATTTGCTTTTGTGTTTGTACAAATATCTCAACTTCAGACGATAGCGTCTGGAATTTGACAGACGACTTCGACCTCAACAATTTAATTCGCGTTTATGTCCAGGCTTTTTAGTTCGATTTGTCAATCGATTATCGTTTCAGAATGTCACCCACACATTTATCGTGAAAACAACTGTCATATTGTTTGAGATTCCCAGACACCCCTCCGAAATATTCGGCGAGTATCCCATTCTTGTTGCTTTCATAAAATATTATTTTGCATATATTTTCTTGTATGCTTAATTCTTGCAGTTGTGTAAATAGGAGATTTTGTACAATCCTGAGCAAAAAAGATCCATGAAAAACGCGCATTTTATTTGAAAAAGGAAAAGGATAATCGTTTTTTTTTAGCAATAATACATACTTAATAGTGAATTCGGCATTGCAACCATTTTATACAATACATGTGCATCTATATAAATATAGTATTTTATTTATTTGTCTGTCTTTTGGCACCCATTAAAATACGGTCAGTCAGTTCCCGTGAGTTTTTTTACGTCCAGCACACAAAAGAAAATGTAAATATTTATGCTTTACCGCTGAATTAATTGTATGAGACGATTGTAAATTTGGTGGATTCTGAGTTAGCTCGAGGCTTGAAATCCAAATTACATTCCGTGCAGTGTGAGGATTAATTTTTCTGGGGAGAATGTCTCTAGGTGCACTCCTTAAATAGGAAAGTAGTTTATTGATTGAGCAAAAGATGTAATCAACAAAAATATAATTGTGTGACGGGTAAATCAGTTGGTCGTAAATAATTGTTTTTTTAAGTGGAAATATGTGGTGTGGTCATACGTTTTTCGCAAGTAATTGTCTAATTTAAGAATATGAATTTTTACTGTTTTTATTCTAGAGGATTATTCGCAGTTTTACTTCAAAATATGTTTCTCCTATAGGATTTGTTCTCAAAAATTATTTCAAAATATAAAGGGAAAAGAAGACTAGTAATCTAACGAGAAATATCTTCCTGTCCCCGTAGAAGAGAAAAACACATGGTAACCTCTCAATGTCCCTTCTCCAAATAGGAACGACACCGGCAGGGCTTCGCACATATATGGACGATAAACATGTTTTGTCCTTCATTATATTTTAAAGTGAATTTAGTAGGAGCAAGGAGATTTAGCACGGAATAAAATGTCACCATATATATATATATTAAAGACATTTATGATATGTTTAACGTTCTTTTTATAGATACAAGTATTTAAGCAAATGCTCTGTTTTATAATAAACAGTATTAAATAACATTTACCGGCCTGAATGTCCGAGAAATTATCATAGAAAACTTTCGTTCTCCGACAGGAATCGAACCTGTATCCTATACGGAACCGTCATTTCGGCCGCGAAGAAGCGTCCGGTTAGCAAGGTCGATTTTACTATCTTTAAACTTAAATCTTCCATGAATCTCTTCTATTCATATCTGCTCTAGCGTATCAAATGTAAACAAATGACGTCATATATTTTCCAATTCAAATATATATATATATATATATATATATATATATATATATATATATATATATACTTGTATCTATAAAAAGAACGTTAAACATAATATATATAAACGTCTTTAAATAAATTGTCGGACTATGTCCAATTCAAAAAATATATGACGTCATTTGTTTACATTTGATACGCTAGAGCAGATATGAATAGAAGAGATTCATGGAAGATTTAAGTTTAAAGATAGTAAAATCGACCTTGCTAACCAGACGCTCCTCTGTGGCCGAACGGTTAAGGCACATCACGCGATATATATATATATATATATATATATATATATATATATATATATATATATATATGTTTGTGTGTGTGTGTGTGTGTGTGTGTGTGTGTGTGTGTGTGTGTGTGTGTGTGTTTAAACAGTCAAACATGCATATTTTTGCCTTAAAAAATAACCTTTATTCAGCCAATCCCTCATCAGAAGGATCATTGGCGACTAGTGTAATGTTAAGAAGAATCGCAGGAACAACGATTAAAATGCAGTTTAATATTAAAATGAGGTGGAAAAATGAAGGAAAATTTCAGTGAGTTTAAAAAGAAGATACAGACTTACATGCCACCAAGTAAAGAAAGCTAACGAATATTTTTTTCTTTCTCTCGGCACAGTTAAGGTCGTTGCCATTTAATATATACTACTGCCTCTAGGGTGTGCAGATGTTTTGCCGACCGTGCTTTCCCTAAAATGGAAAACCACAAATCACTTTACTTATACGCATAATCTGGATTACCAAAAAGGTATTGACCTCTCGCGGAATCGTGTGCCGTCTTCGTTAGACGTATATTACTGGTGCTAAATCACTACATGATAATGCCAGGCACATGTTGTTCAATAGGCATTCCAATTGGTTCGCTCTATGTTGTCAGTGTCACACTGACATTTAAATTTATAAACAACCAAACTATTTGTTAGATAGGGAACACCAAACGAAGAAAACGCCCGGACAGTGTTAAAAATATGTGTCATGACGGCAAGAAAACACGACTTAATTCAGGCTGACAATTTATTAGCCAGTATTTGGCTGCCATGAGAAATAGCAAGTAACCTAACCATCGACTTGTTGTCAATGGACGGCCGTAAAGGCACCAGTTTAATAATGGTTAGCGTTACAATAGATAGGTAATTCTAAGGAAATGTGGCCATCGACGTTCTGAAGAGAGACAGCAAGATTGAAATAAGTAAATAAAAATAAGTGAGCAGTTAATAAGTTAATTATGGATGGTTTTATGTTTAATTTTTATTCGGCAGATAATTCATTTACTGAATTGCAACTCCATGTACTCAATTTAATTTATGTATAGGATCCGAGATGGATATGCACTGTTATAGGTTCAGATATGGCGTCTCTTCTACAGCCATTTTCTCACAGACATGCTACAAGTATTTTCATGGCAACTGCTCCCAAACTGCATGGATTTAAGCGTGCTACTAGGTTGGCATCTCGGCCCCACCTTCTCACTGTCGAAAACGGCTAAATGTAGCCATCACTTCTACTCCAACAGCTATTTATCTCGCACTTCCCGACAGTGGAACTCCCTTTCTATCACTTGCTTCCCTGATAGCTATAACCTTCAAATATACAAATGTAATGTCAATCGACATCGTCTGTTGCCTTGATGTTGATCCCCGTCCTTCTCTTTATCCATTCCTCAAACAACTCTCACTATCTGTAACAACTTGCCTGCTAGTGGCACCCCCACCTTGCATGAGGTGATATGCTTAAATAAATAAAAAAAATAATAGTTATATTCGGCTAATTATGTCGATGTGATCCATTGAATGCTACAAGATGAACGATCTAGAGAACAATTTAAATATTCTTATATTTGATCATCTGAAAGGATTTAGCGAACAGTTTCAGCTCGAGAACTTTTCACAACCCACTTATAGACCTGTTACAGAGTAATCTAATAATTCAGTAAGATTCAAACCATTATTACAAGCATCGAAGCCTGTCTTTCAAATACTAATTTTCTCAGCGATTATGTCTTTAGAATACGCGGATTTCGATATACAACAAAATATTCTTTCAATTTGTATCATTCCCAGTGCTCTAAAATTCTTCATTAAATTAAAACTCTCGATTAAATCAGAAATTTCTTTGCGTATTTCCCCATATCCTTTAGGAATAAAGATACGTTATAATTCCTTAAGCAAACTATCCATTGCTTATCTAATTTGTCATATCCAAGGGAGAGGTTTGATTATTTCCTTCCGACAAGGCACTAATAATTAAGTCATATAAATTGTAAAATAAAATATACCCGAAACACACAAATGTAATCATGACACTAACAATACGATAAAAATCATCATTTTCTTATGTTCAGTGCCACCATATCTTTCGGTGTCTGAATTTTGTTTCTGATTCGCCATCCAGCGGAGAGATCAGGTAAGCGGCATTCCAGAGGTTTTGATTCATTTTTAGGAGAAACAGTTATCACTACCCTACATTATCATTGCTATACATCTAGTAAGCTGACATGATAACTTCTGTCATGCTTGATTAAAAGAGACGGCTTTAAAAGATATTTGAACACGACCCACACTGCTTTTCACTGTTGACTACTTTGCAGAATGCAGTTGGGACACGAAGAAAGTATGGAAGCTCGCTATGCAATAAAGATTCGAGTTGAGAGAGATAACTATCAAAACTATCTCCTGCTCTCCCTACAGACAAGACCATGCTTCATGCGTAGTTTGACTGTTCTCCAAGCTGAAGGAAAGCATCAGGGAAGTCGGTTTGAAAACATTGAAAAGTTGAAGGAGGCTGTGATAATGGACCTGGATACCTTCACTGTGGATGTCTTACATGAGGCCTTCACGAAGAGGCTGAAGAAATTTAAGTCCATTGAAGTCAGAAGATCTGACATTGTAGGACATTAGAGTTTTGCAATATTTAAATTAATAATTTTGTAATATTTAAATTAATAATTACTGATCATGAAAAAATCTAAAACCTTCATAAATGCGTCTCATATATTGAATATTTTAAAAGCTTCGCAAGTGTAATTGCGAACATATTGAATATAAAGCCAGATGGTGTGTTTCCGTTCGGGGTGATTCTGCAGACTGTTAAGAACTGTTGTATGGCTCTTTCTGTTGGTACGTCCTCTGCTTTTTTCAAGGCTCTCTTAAGCGTGTCCACAAATCTTTCGGCTTGCCCGTTAGATCGTGGATGGTATCGTGCTATTTTAATATGTTTGACTTGATAAGTCGCACAGAATTCTTGAAAGTCGCTCGAGGTGAATTGTGTACCATTATCCATTACAAGGCAATCTACCACGCCGAATCTTGCGAATAACTCGTGTAGACAATTAATAGTGTTTTCCGTCTTAGGGTTTTTGTATCTGAAATCGTCTGGCCACTTGCTAAAGCTATCTACCGTTATCAATTAGTAATATGCATCTATGGGTCCTGCATAGTCCGCATGGATTCTAGACCAAGGTCTTTCCACATTAGGCCATGGTTTTTGTATAATATTTGGTGCCTTTGCTGCCGCAGCACAGCCTCTACATTTTTCTACCATTTGAGTAATGTCTTTATCCATATTAGGCCAGTAAACGAAACTTCTCATTAACGCTTTCATACGATTTTTCCCTGGGTGTCCTAGATGAAAGTCCTTCAGAATTCCTCTTTGTAAAGATTTGGATGAGACAACTCTTTCATTATAAAGTAATACGTGATCACAAATTGAAAAACTGTCCGCAAGATGTTTTCTTTTTCTTCTATTTTCCTCTTCGTACTTTGTATGAATTCATCCATTTCAGGTTCTCTTCTGATTTCTAACAAGGTCACTGGTAATTCCCTTACTGTATTGTTTAGCACTTTACTAATTTCGTCTTCGGCTCGCAAAGCCGCTATTACAGAGTCTTCCAGAGGTTCGCATTTCGCAGGTACCAATCTAGATAATCCATCCGCATGACCAATTTTCTTTGACGGTAGGAACTCTAGTTTGAAATTATAATTCAATAATATAGTTCCCAATCAGTCTGTTGGCTGTGTAAATTGGTAGTCCTTTTTTCGATCCGAATATAGTGAGAAGAGATTTATGGTCAGTTTGAAGAATAAACTATCTTCCATATATGTATCTGTGGAAGCGAGTTATGGCAAATATTTTGCCTAACGCTTCTTTCTCAGTTTGCGAATAACTCCTCTGTGCTGGTAACAACGATCTAGATGCGTGAGCAATAAGTTTCCTTGTGCCATCCTGCATCTTTTGTAATATACAAGCTCCCACGCCGTGTGAGCTTGCGTCATTAGCAATGATAATTTCCAGTTTGGGATCAAAATGCGTCGGACGTTAATTTCTTTATGATCTCCTTAAAAGCTTTCTGGCAATCTTCCGTCCAGCTCCATTTGTTCTCTTTTTAAAATAATTCAGTGAGGGGAGCCCTCAATTTGTGCATGTTTTCAATGAATTCACCGTAATAGTACGCTAGACCAAGAAAGCTTTGCAACTCTGCGTCATTTTTCGGCTCAGGCATATTTCTTATTGCAGATGCCCTATCTGGATCTGGTTTTCTGCCACTTTCATTGATTATATGGCCTAGATACTTGATTTATTTTAGAAAAAATCGCATTTTTTCCCTTCACTTTAAAACCCAAATCCCGATTTCTTTTAAAGACTTCTTCAATGTGTGTTGCGTTTTCTTCTACATTATCGCATTTGATTAAAATGCCGTCTAAGTAAGCAGTAGCAAAGTTCTGTCCCATGAGCATGGTGTCCATAGTCTGTTGAAAGATTGACGGTGCTACTTTTATCCCAAATGGCAATCTGTTAGATTTGTAAAATCCTTTGTGAGTATTGATACATACAATTTTTGTACTTTCTTCTTCGACTGGAATCTGAAGATAAGCTTCACTTAAATCAATCTTAGAAAATACCTTACCACCGTTAAGCTTGGTAAATATTTCCTCCGGGCTTGGCAATGGGCAGTGATAATGCTTGATAGCCTTGTTTAACCCAGTCGAGAAATCTGCGCAAACACGGGTTTCTCTGGATTTTTTCTTTACGTAGACCACTGGTGCCGCCCATTTACTGAATTCGATTTGTGAAAGGATTCCAGTTTGTATCAATCTATCGAACCCCTTCTCAATTTTTCTATGGTTGCGAAAGGCACGTTTCGCTTTTTCTTGAATACTGGCTGAAGATTTTCCTTTAGTTCAATTTTAGCTGCAAACTTATTATATTGTCCCAAACCGCTCTGGAATACTAGAGGGGAATTGACTGTATAATTCTTCTTTTATTTTTGTAGCTTCTGACGGTTCGCACTCTATTTTATTACAAGATGAGCTAATAGGTAAATCCCATACGTCAAATTTTTGCATCCAATCTGTGTCCACCAAATTTTCTGTGTCTTTCATTACAAATATCTTCATTTTATTTTCGTTTTTCCATGGAATTTTACGTTTAGAATTATTTCTCCTTCAAATTTGATACGCTTCCCTTTAACAGACTTTGCGATTTTCTGTGTATGCATCATGGTCGGTCTATTTAGTTTCCTCCATGTTTGTAAATTGATTATAGTTAGATCCGATCCTGAGTCTAACTGTAATTTTACCTTCTTAGTTAAAATCCCGAGTTCCGCGTATTTTGTTGTGTTTAGTTTGTCTTCGTAGTCCATTCTAGTAGTTCTTACCCTACTAGTGTGTTTTTTGTTTCTGCATTGAGATGCCTTATGTCCCATTTTTCCACAAGCTAAAGAGTTCTTGTATTTAAATCGACAGTCTTTATTCCAGTGTAATCCACCACATCTGTAACATGCAGATGGGGAGCTTATGTTCGCTTTGATCTCTGTCATTAATCGCCTTATACCTTGTAATTTTTCCTTTATCATTAATTTTTTGTTTTTCTTACGGGGTGGGGTGAGAATCGTAAACTTTTGTTCAGCTTACGTATGTGTGCTACTCCCGGTTCCTCGATATCCTTAGAGTCTTTTTTTATGCTCAAGCATTTTTGGCAGTCTTCTGAGAATTTTTGTAGCGTTAATCCAGGCTCGTTTTAAAGCTTCAAGGGCATTCTTTTGCGCATTTCACTGTCCTTTGCTGAGACTAATCCCTGTACGAAAATAAGACACTTAAAATTTTCCGCAGTGAATTCTGCCAATTTAAAGTCATCGCAATGTTTGTTCACGATTTCAGCGAACGTGGAGTAGTCCTTATTTTCGCTTTTTACAAGGTTGAGACATTTTCACCTTTTGTGAAAAAGTGAAGTCTTTGGCAAGAAGAGCTCCGTAAGGCATGTAACTGCCTCGTCAAACGTCAAATCGTTTGTCTTTTTCGGTAGAATATAGTCCACAAATTTTGTTTACTCCTCTGTTCCCAATTTCCCTAGTAATAAACGTAGGTTCTTAGTTTCCGTCCAATTTTGGCAATCAATGTTGAAAATGTCTTCATGACGTTTCTAATAGTCCCCGAAACTTTGATCATATTCTAGAGAGTATTGAAATGTTTCTATTGTGTTCCAAACTGCGTCATGAGAAAAATTGGCTCTTTTTCGTTATTCTTTTGTTGTGTGTTACCCGTTACTTTAATACGAGGGTCATTCAATAAATAAGGGGAATTTTTTGGTATAAGGACTTCTAATACAGATAGAAGCTTACTTTTTTCTATATTTTCAACGTAGTCTCTCAGTACTATCACACACTTTTCCCATCTGTGCACAAGCTTCCGTATTCCCTCAGAGTAAAAATCTTTGAACTGATGTCTCAGCCAGTCGCTCACAACACTTTTGACTTCATCGTCACTTTTAAACTTTGTGCCTCTCGTAAACGCTTTCAAGGGACCAAACAGGTGAAAGTCTGAAGGGGCAAGGTCTGGGCTGTAAGGGGGATGAGGGAGCAGTTCCCAGCCCAGCTCGTTAATGGTCTGCACCGTTTGGGCTGCTGTGTGAGGCTTTGCGTTGTCATGATGCAAAATGACTCCTTCTGACTGATGACCCCTGCGTGTGTCCCAACATATAAGCTCAAAGTCCTTGCAATGTCATCCACTGTCACCCTTCTGTCAGACAGAATGAGGTCATTGAGTGATTTGATCACCTCAGGAGACCTCATTTCTGAAGGCCTCCAAGGCCTGTCTTCACCCTCAACACTGCTCCGTCATTCTTTAAACAATGTAGCCCTCTTGTAGACATTCTTTTGTCTGAAACATGTGGTTCCATACACAGTTGGCATTCTCCTATCTATTTCAACTGGTTTGCACACTTCAGCAACCAAAAACTTGATAACTGACCGCTGTTCAATCCTGGAGTATGCTTCTTGTTCGGCCATCTTTGTTAATCGCCAAAACTCTCAAAGTTTTTTTTAATCTGCTAAAGCCTTTAAATTTTATTGTGAACAATATTATAAAAACCCTTTATTTTTATCAACGCAGGTGCTCAAACTGTTTTCCATCACAATTTACACAGCTTTGAAATCTACATCTAAAGCTTCGACAAACGTTTTTGCATAAGTCTTTTAGGGTATTAATTTCTTGAAATGCATCTCTTATGTAATTTTTCAAATCAGCGACACTTCTTGGTTTTCGACTATAAATTTTGTCCTTGAGTACTCCCCAAAAGAAGAAATCCACTGGGGGTCAAGTCTGGTGAACGTGCCGGCCAATCAATTGGACCTCTTCGGCCAATGCACAAATAGCATAGTTATAATGAAAACAGATGTAATAATATAACCGACACATAATCCTATTCCACAATCACTCCACCTACTTTTGGACCACCCTGTATATATATATATATATATATATATATATATATATATATATGAAGAAACACAGTTTTAATGTATGTTATATTCATTGGATAAAGTGCTCAATATCAGAGATAGAGCGTCTGTAAATATACAAGTAAAAATTGAAGTCAACACTCAGACGCGACACAGTCTGATGCTAAACGCAATTATCAGGTTTCATGATTGCGTTTAGCATGAAACAGTCTGTCCCCTCTGGGTGTTGACTTCAATGTTCACCTATATATATATATATATATATATATATATATATATATATATATATATATATATATATATGTGTGTGTGTGTGTGTGTGTGTGTGTGTGTGTGTGTGTGTTTGTGTGTACGTGTGTATGGTCAGGTAATTATACTATGCATTTAGAGATTCTTGACAAAATCAGAAGAATATGCAGTGCTATCGATTCTGACATAACATTCATTTCAAATAATTCCATAACAATTTGTTTGATGACTACCTCGATTTCATGCAGTATGAGATTGTTGTGTTGAAGTTGGTAGACGTAACCTTAAGTTATCTTCTAATAGTGTAATCCCTCGCACTTTTAACCTGTAGAAATATCTTCCAGTTTCTTTCTTGTCGACTATGGCCTTTATGTTTTTCGTCAACATTACTTCGAAATACCGGTTCGCGTAAGATCAATATGTAATATATCTAATTTCTATAGGAAAAGCTTTTCGATTTTTGAAAGACTTTTCGGAACAAATTAAATTTGTGAAACCAATGTCATCGGTTACATCTCGTATCAAAGTTTTTTTTTTAATTTTATGATCGCTTCCTTTATGATGATGGCATTCATGACTAAGTAGACCATTTCTTACCTGGAAGATCCGATGGCACTGACTGCATGGTAATGTTGGTGGAGGTCGAGGTTGATTTTGTCGAGATTTTCTCTCTTGTTTGACCCATTCCTTTTCCCTTCTGGTGGCTTCGAATTTTTGATGTCAAATAGTGATGGAACATC
The DNA here is from genome assembly GCA_964036315.1 of Acanthosepion esculentum. Taxonomy (NCBI): domain Eukaryota; kingdom Metazoa; phylum Mollusca; class Cephalopoda; order Sepiida; family Sepiidae; genus Acanthosepion; species Acanthosepion esculentum. The sequence continues at coordinate 12,409,333 of OZ038477.1, forward strand.
GCTAGTTGGTACAATCTTTTACTGGTGTTTCAAAAGATTTAGACTCAAATCCAATGGTTGAGTTGGACCTTGTTTCTTCAAAGAGGGCAACCCCCATGTTATTTCCCTGAAGTGAGCTCACTGAATAGAACTTTACTTGGAGACCTTGACTTTTCCATTCTTGCTGCATGTCTTTGACATGTTTAGACGGTGTTTAATGATCACCGATTCGATGATTTGACTGTGGTTATTTTCAGTATTTTAGTGTTGGTTACATAGTAATTTCATTTAATGTTCAAAATTGGACGAAGATTTTGATGGCGAAAGAATACTAATTTTTGGATACCGTGACGATAGAGAGTCCAGGTTTTGCAATCATATACCAAAGTTTAAATGCCATCAGCATTGTAGACAATATTTTTTGTTTTTAAGTTCATATCTTTGTTATTAAAGAAGGTTTTGATTAGCTTTCCAAATGCCCTGTATGCAGGTCCAACTATCCTTTTCTGAGTTCACGTATGTGCGTGTGTGTATAAGTGTATATGTGTGTGTGTGAAAACAAAATAATAATGTGTATATGATTAGTTCTTAGGTTTTACAAATATTTCATTATATATTTATCCAACGTTATAAAAACCTATGTATAAGTTGGTATAATGTTACACTCATTGGGAATACGTTTATATATACGCGAATACATGCATATCTTTTAGATCCTAATCGCCAAAGCGAAATATTTGTTGGGCTTGGGAAGGTAAGATAAGGAACAAGTAGATGCGGAAGTTGTAGATATTAGATTGGCTTCCTGTGTTTGAGAAAGAAATCTTTTCTACATTAATATTTTCTCTATTTTCGTCCTCGCCTCTTTTTGGCCTTTGCATCTCTATTGTTTTTGCGTATGTCGTTTGTTGCGTTCTTTGACTGAACTTTTTTCTCTGTTTATTTTCTGTTTTGTTTTGCGTTCTTGTTTTCAGGATTTGTAAGAAAAAATGTTCAATCTCAGAAACACCTCTGTACAGAATTCAGTAGATTCAAACTTAGATAGTTGACGCTACATTGACAACAGTATGAGCGAAGACATTTTCACAAGTTCCATGCGAATGGATTCGATTGATATCTATCTGGTTCTTTTTATTATTGAATATTATTATTTTGTGTATTTAAAAAATTGCATGGCTTCCTTAGATGATTCTTTTCTGTTTGGATTTGAAACAATGTTCATGACCGAAGTAGAATTTTTTTGATAAGGTTAAGATCACATCACGCTTCCTGCATTATACATACATAAAATCATATATATTGTAAATAAAAATTAATCTAGGTAAAAATATGAGCCCTCTATCATACAGTAGCCAGGACAGAGTTTCTGACTGACAGCATAGCCAGACAGGAGTTGATATATATATATATATATATATATATATATATATATATATATATATATATATGTATGTATGTATAACACCACAAATCAGGCCCTACCTACATTTCCCGCCACACAAAACAGGCATGCATCCGGAGGTGTTGAGGCCTCACACTTATATACTCACCCATACTAATATACACACTTACACACATCATACTCACTTTCTAAGAACCAAATAACACGCACACTTAACAGAGACACATCCCCTTTCCAGGAACCAATAAAACAGTCAAAATGACCAAGATAATTCAAATCAGCATGAATCCATTCAGCTCTTATATTAAAAAAAAACAACTTACTAGAGACTGTTTGACCAACATTAGGACAGACTAAATTTCATGCTAAAAGATTTAAAAAAAAACAAATGAAAACTACATATAAATTTCATTTTCTCAATCAACTCATTCATTTCTGTAGTTCACTGCTACCAACAAGCTGAATTTATTTTTTCCTGATGAAGGCCATGCTGGCCGAAACTTCTCGAAAAATCTAACTGAATTAATAAACACGAAAGAATATTAATATACAACCCAGTGTGTCTTAATTTTTTAGTATTTTTTATTGTTCAAAAAGTATATGAGTGTGTATGTGCGTGTGTATGTGTGTGTACCTATTTCAAATAATTTGTTAGAGAAAATTCTTAAGAGAATTAGTGTTTGTATACCAGTAAGGAGTGTTTTTAGCTTCCAGGACACTGCATGGATTCCTTTAACATGGGGTCAAATAGGGCTGAGCAAACTTATAGCATACTAATCTAGAATTAGAATAAATTATAACTATTCATATATATATTATATGTGTGTGTGTGTGCGTGTGTGTGTGTGTGTGTGCATCGATAGATATATATAAAGTAAAAAGTATATGTGTAATATTATCAACTATCGCCTTGCATTCTGCGATTTCAAAAAACTGGAATCGAAATTGAGTCATTCGTCTCTTCCATGCGAGAAAAACTCTCTGTTACGTTTCATGAACGCTTGAATAACCTTAGATTCAAATATAGAGGTTTGTTAAGTCGTAAAAGAAATTAATGGTCGTCGTATCAGCGCAGGAAGTATATTATTTTAGCAGATAATTTAGACATATTTCTTTTTTGTAAAGTCATTACTTCTCGTCTTATTAACGCTAAAATTAGGGACTTTCTAAACATACATAATTAGTTCTGATTTTATTACCGCGGAAATAAGAAATTTGTTAAACCGTACATAATTTAGTGCTTGTTTTATTACTACTAAAACTAAAGTTTTATAAATTGTAAAGAAATTTGTACTGGTTTGAAACTGGGGTTTTCGCAATTGTATATTTGTAAATTAGCAAATGTGCCAAGAGTTTAGCTTATAATAGGAAAATAGTAACGTTATGAGTGCCACCATTTTTTAAAACGTATATGCATTGTGTTTGTGCTATACGTCCACGTACATAAAGTACATATATATTTTACATGCAATCTTCATGATGATTTCGTTAAGTAAGAAATGTTTGCATTGTTATTAATAGGGAAATCAATGGCAATATTTTTCTTTGGGAATTAATCGTGGTTTTACCAGATCGAATCCAAAGCAATCCAATTTTCATCAGAAATGTAACAATCTAAATAAATGTTGTATTTCGGGTTTTCGAGAAAATAGAGGGAAGACTATTTTCTTTACCAGTTGTACTAGAAAACATCCGACTGTGCCAAAATGCGGGTATATAGTGAGGGTGGATCACTATTTAAGCTCTTACCTAAAATCAACATATACGCTCACTATCTATCTATATTTCTGAGATGAGGTATTATGTACACTATTTACATTATTCAGACAATTGTCCTCATCCTTGTCGTCATATTTATTACAACGCTTCGGTCGTTTTACTCTCTGGCCTTCTTCAGGTGGTTGGAATGTCGAACTGAACCCTTTATTTCGCTCACTGAGGTAGAGTGTTCTAGTTCCACGTGTCCTGTTTAATGGATGTAAGCTCTCAGTTAACACCTCTTAATTCCCCTCTTCGAGTTCTTCACTGCCTTAACCGGGTATTAAACTCACACTCTTTGCGTCCTGTCACTGGATCTAACTAACGCCTGTATGCACTGTGCCATGTAACCTTGAGGACAACTGGCATCCATTAAAAATGGCACGTGGAACTAGAACAGTCTACCCCAGTGAGCGAAATAAAGGGTTCAGTTCGACATTCCAACCACCTGAAGAAGGTCGGAGCGTACAACGGCCGAAACGTTGTAATAAATATGGTGACAATGATGAGGACAATAGTTAGGATAATATCAATAGATACGCTCACTGTTCCTTTTTTAAATGAAGTAGTATTGCCTCTTGGCGTGGTTAACTAGTGACTGATCAAGCGAAGTTGATTCTTGATTTTTCATCAAGAACACATTTACTTCAAACTTGCGGAATAATGAAAAATAACTATTGGGATACGTTTACTATATTTCATAGCATATAAAGAAATGCCAATAGGATTTGCGGTAGAATGCTGGAAAACGACGAAAAATCATTTCTCGATCGTATATGGTAGTAATTGCTGGACAATTTCCTCGCAGATGAAATCTTAAGGAAATAGAAATGTGGTTCCAGTGAAAAGTGCTCGTAATACCGTGAACACTTTTATCCTGATCTTATAACAGGTATTAATTTGATATTAATTAATTGAAGGTGTCAACATATACATGTTTTGTCATGGTGAATTAAGATGGCCTACAGTAAATATAACGTTAAGAAGCACATATTTTCTTATACGCTATCTGAACTTAAACAGTTGCGCCTGGCTCTATGTCCTTTTCCTGGTGATTAAAGCTAAGTCAAATTAAATGATTAATATTTTTTGCTGCATATTTCTGCGTCTTTTATTTTTTAGCAAGTGCCTATAAGGAAAATAGTCGTGAATTAATGCAATCTTTACTGACACTAACTTTCTATTATATGTACATTGTAATTACATAGGTGTAGATATGTCCGCCTATCACCCGGTTCACAGTTCTCCCCGGTCTTTTGAACAGGAGTACAGTATCCCTTGTTTTCTGTGTACGATTGGGTTTCCGGTTCCTTCTAAAGTTTTCTTTTTTCTCTTTCATTCGCAGGAGCCTCTTGCATCCTGGTGACATTATCGCCCTGCTTGGGGTGAAATCATTTAAGAAAAGATCTGATAAACAATGGGTAAGTTTTAAAGGTGATAGAAAGCTCGCTTATCAATAGAATCAGTCAGGCAGAGCGGAAGTGTCTGACGTACAGGATGAATGAGGAGGGCTTTGAGAATTTGACAACTACAGGATATATCGAAGATAAAGAGGAGAGAGACAGCTGGTCCCCTTGATGAAGAGATTATGTGAACGGAGAGCGGGAGGGGTGACAAAACCAAATATTACTAAGACCTACAAAAGAAAGAAAATTGTTGAGAGAGATGATCACCCACGTTCTGAAGGGGCAGGGAACATTGAAATGACGAAACTATCTTATTTAGCAGGCTGTTGAGTATTTATTTACAACAAGAAAAATGAATGTGATATCAACATTTATTTTATATCGAAGTAAATAATGCTTGCCAGCTGCAAATTGTTGAATTTCAGTTGCTGAACCGGAGCTAATTGTGACTTATTTGACATCTTCACCGTTTGATCGAATTAAATTGTGAATATTTTTCATATCAGAAGCAAACGGTTAATATTGACACATTCCCTTTTGCGCCAAATTTAAATTTATTAAAATAATTACCATTTATTATGGCGCCTTGTGACACTACGCGGCCACATCCAGCAAAATTTAATTTACATTTAATTTTCCATAATTATTTCGATCAATAAGGTTAGAATAGAGTAGTAATCTATTTTGGACGTCACAAATATTTGTCAGGTGCGAAGCTAAGAATTTTCGCCGTTACTATATGTTGTAACATAGAAAGGGTTACTGAATGATAAATAACCAAAACGGAGGTGGAAAAATGAAATGGTAACATTCATAACATCAACAAAATACAATACTCGCCAGCGGCGTGAAGTAGTTAAACCACTGCTAGTGGTGGACTACTTAGACTGTATATTACCCCCACTTACAATAGTGTTCAACGTATTTATGAGGATTGGATTTCCGATATTTACCTGCCTCCCCACAAGGTAGGATGCGGTACAAGGCCAAATTTAATGTGGGGATATCCGAGCCCATTGGCTCGAGCAAAAATTGCCCGTAGATGCCGCGGATGCTGGATCGCTTATCTGTCTGCCTCCCCGGATGAGACTCTGCCCTTCGGCGTACCCTCTTCTGGGTTCCTCACTGCCCAAAGGCAGAGAATTCGACACGGCAAGAGCTTCCTACACTAACTGCTCACGCTGCTAGCATAAGCATCATATTGCCACCGCTTACAATAATGTCCAACGTATTTATGAGGATTAGGACATAACCACCAGCCTTCATAGGTACGGCATATAATAATAGCAAATATCATTTGCAATGTATTCTTATAGTAAAAATCATTTGTCATGCATTTGTTTAGTTGTTGTAACCTAGAAAGGGGTACTGAATGAAGAATAACCAAAACGGAGGTTGGAAAGGAAATGGAAAATCTTTATAACATCAACAAAATTAAATACTCGCCAGCATCGTGAAGTAGGTAAACCACTGCTAGTGGTGCACTAATTTGACGGCATATTGCTCTCACTTAAAATAGTGTCCAACGTATTTATCTGGATTGGTGTGCATCGGTAGTGTATATAAAACTATAATCGGATGACATCATCAAGCTCACGAAATTTGACAAATATATTGTTTGATATCTAACAGTTTACCTAAAATGATTATCAAAATAGATGTATGTATGAGTACACACGCACACACAAAGAAACACACACAGTGTATAATTTCACTGCCGTCCAATGCTTTCGTCATGTGCTGTTTTTGAGAGTGTTTGCCACTGTATTTACAGGAGGACGGGTTGGGGGCATGTGTTTCATGGCCAATAAATAGGAGAAATGTTTCTCTGTTCCAATAAAAAGCCGCGTGTATATAGTAGCAATGTCCAATTCTGATTGACATACCTAAAATGAATGACCAACAAGCCACTCGAATGTGTCAGTTGAGAATAACTTTTTTTGTTTTTATTGTAATGGAAGATTCTATTCGCCATAATCTGATTCCATTCCTGTCTTAAGAATTCCGAGCATTTCTTCTAAATAGTGCGTTAATACTGTGTTTGAAAAAAAAATATTGTAGTTTTCCTAAGAAAAACATTTTCTTTCGATACATATATAACTACTATCGAAGTCTTTCTAAGGGGATCTGTACGTCATACTGATAAGAAAACAAACTGAATCTATATGAACCATTAAAGGAGAAACACGTACATTAAATAAACATAATAAATAATAAGAAGAAATAATGAAAAAAAATCATATTTACGTTAAAAAACAAAAAATAGTAAAAAATAACATTTTGTTTTTTACGTTTAAAAAAAAAAAGATAATTTTCAGGAGTTTCGAAAAACCCGTCATTCTCCTTGTAATTCCAACCGCCTGACTGTTATTATTATTATTATTATTATTATTATTATTATTATTATTATTATTATTATTATTATTATTATTATTATTTCCTTTGATATCTGGCGTTTACACATTTTTCCTGGTCCCGCCCAGGGACCTGAGATTAAAAATGGCATCATGACACTTTCCATTGCAAAAATAAAAATAAAAATAAAATAAAAAAATTATTACATAGATAAAGCCCTTCGTAAAGTGTGGGCTGGACTTGTCAGAACAATTTTTTGTATCTTTTTGAGGCATGGACTTCCAGGGATCCCTTCAATCAGCCTACTGGAATCTTTTCCAACCAGTCCAAGGGCTCCAACTACAACAGGAATTGTTGATGTTCCCATGTGCCACATTTTTGAGATTTCTATTTCAAGGTCCTTGTATTTTGACAGTTTTTCGAATATCTTCACAGATACATAGCAGTCTGCAAGGACTGCCATATCAATAAGGAGGCACTTATTTTGTTTGTGGTCTTTAATAACAATGTCTGGGCGGTTGGCTTTGATTGTTCTGTCAGTGTGTATTGTGTAGTCCCATAGAATTGTAACAGGTCCTATCTCCGTAACCGGGTCGTTATTATTATTATTATTATTATTATTATTATTATTATTATTATTATTATTTTTATTTCCTTTTATATCTGGCGTTTAAACATTTCTTTCCGGGTCCCGCCCAGGGACCTGAGGTTAGAAATGGCGTCATGACACTTTCCACTGCAAAAAAATAAAAAAAATAATTACATAGATAAAGCCCTTCGTAAAGTGTGGACTGTACTTGTTAGAACAATTTTTTGTATCTCTTTGAGGCATGGACTTCCAGGGATCCCTTCAATCAGCCTACTGGAATATTTTCCAACCCGTCCAAGGGCTCCAACTACAACAGGAATTGTTGATGTTCTCGTTTCATCCACTCTGCATTGAAATTATATTTCCTTTCGGATGTTCCAAATATTCTCCCAAATATTAAATCTTCAATACATGGTGGATATTTGACTTCCGTGAATTTTTTCCAACTTCCTACTTCCAACTATTTCTTATATCTTATTTTGTTCATATCGTCTTATTTTATGTGCATTATTATTATTATTATTATTATTATTATTATTGATAATAATAATAATAATAATAATAATAATATTAATAATAATAATGTATTTATAGATTCAAAACTTTGCGGTTATCGATGGAGACAGTGAAAATAAGTTTCTTCAACTATTTACATTACTCGGACTATTCTCAAGGACACATGGCACAGTGGATAAAGGCATTGGTTACATCCAGTGACAGGACCCAAAGAGTCTGAGTTCAATACCCGGTTAAGGCAGTGGTGAATGTGTAGAGGGGAATAAACAGGAGATAACTGATAACTGACATCCATTAAATATGGCACGTGGAAAAAGAATAGTGTACCCCAACGAGCAAAATAAAGGGTTCAGTTCGACATTCCAACCACCTGAAAAAGGCCTGAGCATAGAACGACCGAAACGTTGTAATAAATATGGCGAAAAAGATGAGGACAATAGTCCGAATAATGTAATTCGTGTACATAATACCTTATCTCAGAAATATAGACAGATACTGAAGTCTCTTCAAATGTGCAGAACCTTACACAGTATCATCAAAGTTTCATCCATTCGAGATAATTTAAAATATCTTAAAATGCCCTATTTTTATGGACCAAACTATGTTAAAATAGTTTCCTGACTTTGTATTGAAGATTTTGATATTTTATTCAATTTCACATTATTATTATTAATACTCTTATTATTATTGTTGTTGTTGTTGTTGTTGTTGTTGTTGTTGTTAATGATGAGGATGTTGCTGCTGCTGATGTTGTGTCCTCAATAGGCTTAGCATATAAATAAATGCCGTATGGTATCTGTTAAAAAATAAAGAAATATTTATGACAGTAAGTTTTCAGCAGCAGCATTAAAAAAGGAAGTCGCATTGAATGAAGTCAAGCGTGGTAGAGCAGACTCTGCAGCAGGCAGCAGGAAAGAAAATTATGCTTAAGTATCCATGTTCTAAGTTCAGAATTCTGAAACGGGTCGATAGCCTCGTAGATTCAAGTTTTGCTTTCTTAATGTGTTGATGTATTAATTTTATCTCGACGCCGAGCCCTGCGTATTACAGACACCGATGCAGTGTAAACGGTAAGAAAATGTAATCTTAGATATCTGTAGATATGTACAGTGTAAGTACAACGATACATCCCTGTCGTTAAAAAAAAAACCCAGAAAAACTCAGTCTGAAATTCTCTCAAGGTTACACTGATTGACAGACACAGGAAGAAGACAGGAGGCCAATGCTTCTAAAACGATCCGAAGATGACAGGTTAAATATAAGATCACAGTATATCGCAGTTGTGCCAGAAATTATGTTCCCCTGTATTACATTTTCGGGCTGCATTGGGAATCAGCGATCAAGTATTCCCCCTGTTTTTTTTTTCTTTTTTAATGCAACATGAAGATACAGTCTATGGAGACAGACAATGGAACATTAATTTGGTTTATTTCTTTCTGATCCGGTGAAGCGACCTAGATTTAGTCCCTCTCAGTATATACCCGGGTATAATTCAGGCTAATCTAGAACAAAACTTGGTTTAGCCTAACCCATACTTCCAGGTATAAAATAATTTAGTCTAGCATATATGCTCTATTCTAGCTTAAAATCTCTTTTAAGATGAACAACTGTTTTTCTCAACTGGAATCTTATGTGACGGTAGCAGGTTGGTGGCTGGTAAACAAATATTGACTTATATGAATTTATTAAAATGTAATTAGATGTCCACGTTTAAAAAAGAACATTTAGATATAGATAAACAAAGAGTTATGGAGAATACCAACTTGTTCACAATATAACCTTATATTTGTTTATGCTAGGGTATAGTATAAAACAACAAAGTAACAATTCTTCAAGCATTTTTAACGAAATCAATATGTATCCAGATGTTATGCGCAAAACCAAGACATCGGAATAAAACTGGAATATCTCTATGAACATGTAATTGGATATGATCTATCGAATCACCCACTATCATCTTTGGATACAATAATATATGAATTCATAATTGGATATATTAATCAGGACATTATTTCTTATCACTATAAATATTTTTAGAGGGTACACGTGTTTCTTTGACGTCTATGTTTTATTTTTATGTATTCGATAAACCGGCCTAGTGCAATTTATTCTCAGCGTAGAACAACATCATTAAATTTCAGGGTCTACTGTTCTTACCTTAATTTATTACATGGTGGGGTATCCAGTGAGCATAGAGCTGGAACATTTAATAGCAACAGTTAAACAGAGTAGCCTGCTAAACATTACCTCATCTGAGGCACCTTAAGTGTATATACCATTGGTGGCGAACATGATATTCTAATAAAAGCTACAGACGTGAGTATAATGATAAAAGGGAAAGCATGAACCACTCTACAATGCTACGTAAAAGGATATAGCAACATTATGCATAGGTATGACGATATAATCTTTTCTCTTTACATAATTATTCAATATCAAAAGTTTAGAATTTATAATTAAAATCACGTTAGATTCCTTTTATCTTTATCGCTATCCATTATCAGGGTCTGTCATGCTTCCATTAAAAAGTAAGAATTTTTCTGTAGTTTCAGCTCAATAAAGTGTTACACATATCCAGAGCCAAATGCTGGACAATCAAGAATCCAGTGGTATTTGGCGCTCCGAAATCACTGGTTGTTTTTCAGAAACAAGGAAAAGCTAGATTAATGAACGATGGCTTTATTTCTCCGATACTGTCTGACAGCACCGTAAAGAGATACCACGTAGTGCTGCTGGTTAATTCATTTCTGGAGTAAAGTAGAGAACTATTTTTTACGGGTATTATTTCGAAATGCACGAAACATATTTTGACCTCGGAACGCGGATTCCTTTTTCCGCAATGATAACACTTATGCAACCCGTACATCGGCTAACATTCCTCTATCAATTATTAATAAACGTGGCTTCTTTTAAATATGCTGAAATTACCAAAATAAAGAATTTGCTTGCTTAGTCTAGCATAAGAGCAGACGTATATTACGGCCTGTGTAAAACTTGCAAACATTATATTAGTAATATTCTACGGTGTTATATAGTTCTTTTCCAACAGCCAATGCTTTTATATTTCAGATCACAGCCGCAAGGGATGGCGTACACAGAGTTCTTAATCATATTCTTCTCTGTGGGAGGTCTTACGTAATGGAGAAACAGACCGCCCCCTTATGATAATACTTCAGGAACACCGTAAAGCAGTAACACGAAGGGAAATAGAAAAATCAGGCGTAGGTGACCACATTTTTAGGGAAAATGGAGACAACCGCCCCCTGTGGGCTGAGATTAAAATAATAGTTATAGAACATCACTGGAAAATACGAAAACTTAAGCAATCAGTGCATATGCTTGTCACAAAAATCTCCTAAGCCGGCCAAGCATAGAAATGAATATAAGATGGGAACTAGTAATACGGAGTGCTAGAGAAATATTAACAACAAAATTGCAATATGAGCTCTAGTATAAAATAAATAACGAAACGTGGTGAATATGGCAACGAAGATGAGTTAGAAGAGTTCTAACAAAAGAAATTTAAGCCTTAAAATTAATGTACAGAGTGTTCCCAAAAATGTGACATAATTTAAAAAGCAATTATCTTGAAAGCTACTAAGTCTAGCTCAATGAAATTGAAAAGTTTTGAACATCATAAGTTTATTATGGGGCCGATTTCATAAGTGTTCAATATGTGCACCGCCTTTAACACGGCACACGTCAGGTCGGTAGTTAAGCTCTTGCCAAACACGCTGTGGCATGACTCCTGTAACATTATCAATTGCGGAAGTGATTGTGTGCTTGAGTTTATCAATGCTATCAGGAAGAGGGGGACATAGACCAGCCCCTTCACATATTTCCATAAAAAGGATTCACAGGGGTCAGGTCCGTTAACTGCGGCTGCCACTACATCAAAAAACTGTCTCAATCTCCAACACATCGTATCCATCTGTATGGCAGATTCTCATGAAATAAATCTTGATTTGTGTCTAAATATTCTGTGAAAATTTTAAGTTATTTCAACAAGAATTGACAAAAATTATTATTCTGCGAATTGATGTCAGATTTATGGGGACACCCTGTACATTAAGGATTGTCTCACTGGGAAATTGACCAGATGATTAAAGCCTTTGTTTCTAAGTTTGGTTGCATAGTCATTGTGAGTTCAAACCTTGGAGCAATTATTGCAAACTCTGACCCATTTGAAGCATGATTAGAAACTGAACAGTACTAAATAAGAATAACATGAGGTGTCTCTAAACACGGACAGCGGAAAGAGAATGATATACTTTGATAGATTAAATGAAGTGTCTAGTTCGAAATTCCCTGAGGGGTATCCGGATCGAGGAGCACCTAATAAATACCTGAGGGTATAAGGACCGAAAATAACAACAAAGATCTCTTAAATTCTAATGATGGTATCTTATCATCTCAGATTAATCATTTCTTTCTTTTTTAATTTTTTACTATTTTCCTAGATTATCATAACACTGGGCAGAATAAAAGAACATGTAAAATAGTGTAAAATTAACTTAAACTAAATGAAAACAATTAAAAACTGATCTGTCGTATAAAAGTCAGAAAAATCGAGAGGTGTATTTGTAAACGTTTGGACATCATACTTAAATGGCAACTCAGTTAAACGTCGCTATATCTTTAATAGAATGACAAATATAACACTTCTTCCTTAATCCCTGAGTTGCAGATAAGTGTCATCCTATATCGATTAGTTGCCTCGGACTGCATTATGTCCAAACATTTAAACCGAAAAGAAAACGACATAGAGAAAAGAATATACATAACCGATAATGAAAATATCAAAGGAAAGAGATGATATTTCGATAGTTCGGAGGGTAGTATGCGCTAACCCCCGGAGAATTTGACTGTAAACGCTACCTAAAATAGTTATAGACGATAGAATCGCTTAACTTCAAACCGGCCATCGTAAACCAGACATTTTGAGAAACGTCGTGAAGATATTCTGACATAAGGAGGCTTGTCATATGAAAGGCAAAAATGACACCCATTGCCAAGCAACAATCGATGTAACCGTGTTCATACTAATAAGCATTTTAGCTTCTGTAATAAAAATGATACAAAAAAGACAAAGTTGAATGTAACGAAAATCTTCAATAGTAAAATTAAACAAGATATTTGTCTTAATTTGTACGACGTCTTATTTATCTGTCTATATTTCTGTGATCATATATTTTAACGATTGCTACTATTTACATTGTCTTCAACTTTATTGTCATATTCACGATGTTTCGGCCGTTTTATGTCACGATTTTCTTCAGGTGAATTACTTCAAGCAACGCTTTTATTCACTCGGCCATGTGTCTCTAAGATAAAAACGTTGGTTGAAGTATTCCAGTGACTTGACCAAAGGGCTGTGATTTCAGTAACTGGCCAATGCGGAGAGTTGAATTACTAAAGAAACATACCTAAAAAATAAGGTATCCAGAAATAGGTACGTGGTACTAGAACAGTTTACCCCGAAATAAGGGATTCGGTTCGAAATTCCAGTGGATCTCACCTGAAGAAGGCCGGAGCATACAACGGTCGAAATGTCGTGAATATGATAATAAAGATGAGGACAGTAGTCTGAACAATGTAATTCGTGTAGACGTCCTATTTATTAAGCATTATTTATTAAGTATCGCAATTTCAAAATGTTGGTATATATGTTAGGACACAGAACTAACAAATCACGATGTACTGAATTGGTTTGACCAATCACTTCTAAATTATTCTGTTCATAGGGTAATTTTCTTTTAATAAGGAATATGAAAGAAATCGAAGGTTTCACTTTAGTACGACTTACGGCCAAATCATGTTGAAACACTGGTTTTGTTCGGTTCGCCGAGAGTCAGGACAGTACTCAGATAGCCGTTTCGGAATATTAGATACTGTTATATATGGGACAGGCCTACCAAGCCAGCGATATAAACAATATCGCTTCATTTACTAACAGGTGACCCCCACCATATGTGGAAGTGTTCTTAGAGTGATAGGCAAAATACTACCGTGAATTGTGATTATTCTAGGTTTATGTTGCATAAGGAATACATATGACTCAAATACAAAAATAGCTTCTTTAGGAACAAATGTACGGGAATTTAGTGAACGGGTCAGAAGTCGGTTGTTGTCATACTGGAAGAAAATGAGTAACTACTGACACCGAGATTCGAGCGTGACACTCTGGACTTATGAATATATGTTTTCTGCCAGGTGTATAAATACCGGGGTGGATATCTACCAAATAAAGTAATTACTTGAGAATATCTAATGGTATATTCAATGGCGTATTTCACTCTGATTCAGCATAAGTTTTAATAACTTATGAGGGGTTATGAAATCTTGATATCTCCCCCCAAAAAAATGTACGAATAATGGGTGGTGAAACGTAACGAACCATCTCTAACCGTAAAATAAGTTTCTTTTTTAGGCAGAAAATAAATGTGGTTGAAAGAAAAAAATCTACTATCATCTCCTAATGGAAAAAGAAACGATTGATTCAAATACGTATTGCCAGAATTACACAAACTAAAAGCATCAATGAAAAAGAGACAACTGAATGTACGTAATATAATATTGAATCAGATAAAGCAAAATGTTGACCAATAATAATTAGACTGGAAAGATCCAAAAGATCTTTAGACTTGTCGTTGCAATTTTGTTTTAATTCAAAGAATCAACTCATAGAAAGAAGTAGCTAGTGTTATATTTTATAGAGGAAAAATTGCAAATTCGAATTAAAATATCAGATATATCTATCAAATAAATCTCTCTAAGTTAGTTATAATAAAATAATTATACTGACAGAAATTATGACGATGACTTTACATACTGTTGCATTTTTAGTTACTAATTGCAAATACACAAATACAAACCGACGAAAGGACAAACGACTTTAAGGAAGTTTAGTTAATATTGTGTATATTCCTGAGACTGAAATATATACACTACGGATGGCTATTGATTGGGTCTTCAGCTTGTTCAAGAATTTGAGAGTCACTTTGCATATTCTCAATATTGGAATCTCTCCTGGCTGTCGTTAAATCTCGGTTTTCCATTACACGTGACTTTTCCTCGCTGCAGCCTTGGCTGTTTTGATTGCAATCTGGCCCTCTGTTGGTGGAGATTTCTTTTTGCGAGGCATACTGCTGCCATATGCGACAGGCAACAATAAACTACAGAAGAACTCAAAATTGATCGCTGCATTTAAGTATTACATTAATATTTAAGCTTACCTTTTAAAAGTTCAACGATAATTCTTCTGTCGTTACTTAATTGAAAGAAAACTTGATGTGCGTAAGTCCTTACTTTCCATACAAACAATTATTTTAATTGCATGGATGTTTTCACTGGATTTAAGTTTGATGCTTACAGAAAATCTACCAGCAAAAACGATCTAGTCAACTTCTGCTCAAACTATTCTCGTAAAATTAAGTATGTTATATATATATAGGTCTTTACGTAAGCGCAGTAAGAATTTGCAGGCTACTCAAAGAAGAAACACACAGAGAAAACACATTTAAAGAGACCAATATCCCTATCACTTCAGCCACAGCGCAAAGACAATGACACAAAATTATACGACCGCAACAAAAATATAAACATTATCCACAATAATAAATTAATCAAAAACACATACATAACACTACCTAAAATTCTATAACATCCACTATCGACAATACCTTATCCTATCTAAACAACATCCAAATATTCACAACCAATTCCAAAACGACCATGGATATAATCGGGTCTTTAAAGAAATATAAGTAATAGTTCAGAAGCAGGCATATACAAAATAATTTGCCTTGACTTTTCTTCACAATACACTGGAGAAATATGCAGATATAAAAAAAAAACGTGTCTATGAAAACAAAGAGACCTTATGAGGAACAATTCAATAAATGCATAGAAATAAATTTGACCACAATTTTTATGTAAAAAATGACACACTCATCGAAAGAAAGAAAATACTCGAGAGTGCCGACATCGAATATTATGAAAATATCAATTTACGCCCCGGTTTTTTCCTGCCTCACCATTCCTGAATGAATTACTACACTCGCAAGCCAACATACACGACGAAAAATGTTTAAAAATGAAAGGGAAACGGCTGAATCCACCAGTTCAACTTATGGGGAGATAAAACACAAACGCCCCCCACTGCCAAAAAAAAAAGAAAAAATTAAAATCTTTTTCGAGTATACTAAATGAGTTAATCTAAGATCTAAATTCTTAAACATTTCAGTTAAACTTTGAATATTTTTGAGCGTCTTTAAATTTAAAAATATCCTTTCGCGGAGGCTACATGACGTAATCTAGGATCTAAGATCTAAACTTCTTAATTGACCTGATTAATATTTATGAGTGTTGTTATAATTAAAAATTTTCAGTAACTGTCAGATATATACTTGTTGCAAAATAAAATCATCGCTTTTGCCTTGATAGTCAGTTGGGTGAGGAAACGCGTTGCTAAAAACTAAGTACAGTTTTCTGATTTTCTTTTCAGTCATATATATATATATATATATATATAATGGAGTGCAGTAATGGATTGCAGCTCCATTGAGGATCCAACGAGCCGAGTTCGATTTCCAGTCGAATTCATTATATTCACTTACGTGCTAATAACCTTGGGAATGATATGAATTAATCACTCCCCCAATTATGGGCAAATATCAGAGTAGACTAGGTTCAATAGAATCGGCTGGCAGCAGGTCTACGAGAAGGTATGCACCATGTTTCTATATTCGGCTCTTTCAAAAGGCCTTCATCAGTATAGTCAAATGGTACGTTCGGGTAGTCAAGATCCATATCTTGGAAAACTGCTTGACACTCATAGGTCGAAAAGTTGGGACGTTGAGTTAAATGCAGATAACTGAGATATCCAGAAGTGGCATGGCACGTAGAATCAAAACAATCTACCCTGCTGGAAAGGAAGAAAAGGTTCAATTCGAATTTTCAATCACCTGAAGAATGCCGAAATGTACAACGGCCGGAGCATCGTGAATATGACAACAAAGATGAGGAATACAGTCCAAACAATGTAAATAGTATAAATAATTACAATACCCCTTCTCAGAAATATTGCCAAATAGAAACCAGGTGTTTGACCCATCAGGAATTCACTATCCTTGATTTCTCTGGCGGTGGTATTCAGAATAAATTTCAAGAATAGTCATTAGTCATTTTTAGAATCCCCGAAATTCAGTAAACTATGTGATTAGTGAGTAATATGAGCAAACTATGTAATTAGTGAGTAATATTGCCTTGAGGTTTGGAAAGGATATTCCAAACTTACCTAAAAATGACATACGTGGTCTTGGACCAAAATATGTGAGGACTATTGTTGTTGTTGCTTCGCCCTATGTTATATTTAGTGACTTGAACTATTTGGTAGCTCTATTTGTTTTTGGTTCCAACAGCATTTAATTAATTTACACCCGCAATATTCTTATGATTATGTTTGCTTCAAAAAATTATCTGAATAGTTAGAACATTTTTCTTGGATTTCCAAGATAAACAGCATTTTTTAAAAAAAAAGATTATTTTAAGAGTTCAGTTAAGTTCAATTTTTATAAATTTCATGGAAATCCAATTTTTTAAATAACGTTTAAAATTGTTCAAAAGAAACATGTCGCCGACGGGAACGGGAAATTAAAAACTGACCAACTTTGCTAAATCATGATACAAGATGAAATCAGATGAAACAAAAACAAGAAAATTGTTGAAATAACGAGGAAGCAATTACAGCAAGCAAAAGATTTCAGTCATGAGTGCGTGCAAATTTGGAAAAATATCAAGATATTATCCAGCCTCAAAATGTTGCCAGTGTAGATGATAACGAGGGCTGTTACAGTCATCACCCTTTAGTTCTTTGTAATACTAAATGCAGAGAAATGTCTAATGGACAGAGAACTACTTGTGCAAGTTCACCCACTGTAACCGAGTGTTATTTTAGCATAACACTTCTTGTTTCCTGAACCCTACGTCCTAACTTTCTTCATGTGTCCGTTGTAATCACTTCCCACTGTTGTCTTAAATCGTGTACGTCAGACGTCACTGAACTTACGATAATTTATTACAGAACCAAAGAGAACTC
>OZ038477.1:12434936-12449936 GCA_964036315.1 Acanthosepion esculentum
CAATTACACAATATATTTAAGCAATACACGAACAAGAAATTGATGATAGTCTTGTTTGTTTACTTGGATGATTTCCAAGCAACGATAAACACGTGCATATAAAACGCTGAAAGCGAAAATCGCACAACAGCTTATGACGTCACACATGACCACGCGAGAGTGAATCCGACGATTATTGAGTATGGAAAGCCGTTGGTATGAACCAATGACTTCTGTTACTAATTATAGACATTTAAGGATATTTTTGGAGATTTCATAGTTTATTTTGTTCAGGTTAGGTTTCAAGTGTTTTATGTATATAGTTTCAAGAATTTTGAGTTTTTGTTTATTGTTTTCATGTTTAAGTATAGTTGTGTTTTCGACGAGGATTGTGTTTTGGTTTAATAACTTCAGCTGCCGAACAAAACTATTCCTTTCTCAGCGGATTCTATGTTACTTTTCTGATATCCTGTAACAAAAGTGTCAACTTTTAGATTTCCATGTTGAATCGGAAAATTCTTTAGATTATAATTGTCATAAATTAAGACTATTTCTCCCTCATTCGGCATTATTATTTTTATTTACTTCAGTATAATTTTATACATTATCTATTTCGTTAGGAATATTACAAATATTGTATATTAAAGAACATTTATCATTTATATTCACTTGGAAGTTAAATTAGATGAAACATAAGTAATCATTAGTAATTCTATAACTAGTACATATATAATTTTAGGTTCACTTACTGAGATTATCAGATTAGGAACGTCACTAATCTCCTTTAAAATTTATCCAGTTAATCCTGTGTACGTATGACAGATGTTTTACTGATATAGTTTCAAGAAACATAAAAGCTGACAGATCAAATCTAACTATTAAAACATTATTGTTTTAACGAACATTTTCATTATTTTTAATCGGAAGGTCAGTTTTCTTTCTATTTCTTATGAGATATAGTATTGTTAGAAGTTGTTAATTGTTGATTAGTATCTTTCGTAACTTAAGTTTAAAGTTTCCTATTTTGTACATTTTCGGATGTGAATTTTTTTTTTACTTCTCGTATGCTTGTATTTTGATTTGTCATTCCAGCTTATGTAACAGCGAGGGTGATTGATTGATTTGAACCTTTTAAAACACTTTATTCTGCATTCAACATCATCATTTGATAGGACACCAGAAGTGTTGAAACAAAATGGCTATTTTTGTAATGATTTTATAACATTTTTATGTTATAATTTTCGAATCAATAATTATATTTGCTCTACTCTATATAGAGCACTCTTTTAAGAATAGTATTTGTTGGTTATTGGAATTTATTCCGTATACACCAATCCTATAATTGATAATAAGTTAAAAATATGAAAAATAAACTATAATATATAAAAAGCAAGAATATGGAAAATGGACTATAATATATAAAAAGCAATAAATAAAGAAAATGAACTATAACATGTAAAAGCAAAAAAATATGAAAAATGAACTATAATTTATAATAAGTTAAAAATATGGAAAATGAATTACAATATATAAAAATCCAAAAATATGCAAAATAAAACACAATATATAAAAATAAAATGTATGGAAAACAAATCATAAAAAGCAAAAAATATGAAAAATAACCTATAATGTATAAAAAGCAAAAAATATGAGAGCGACAAAGTGAGAAAATATTTCAAAAGTGATAAAAGTTGTAATACCAGTAATACTGATATATTGGTTAAGAGCGTCTCTGTCTACTTTTTAACATGATCTAGCATCTGTTGACTACATTAGTAGTTTGGTGTTTTTTTTATTCCTAAATCTTGGATTTCTTTTTAAATTTTGCCCATCTTTATCTTAGAAAGCAGCGCAGGATTCTAGAATGTTCGGCTACAAAATGAGTTCCAAAAAGATAAGGAAGTATTTCCCTAAAGGCAGATAAAACAGTTCATCTGGTAAAAAACTTTATTACATTTTTTTTCTTACCGACAAACGCTTTCACTGGACTCCCACTGTCAAATGATATTTCCATACAAGCGTTACGGGACAGATAATGCAAACTTAGTGTCAGTACTAATGGGATTATTTTTTAAGCTTAGGGGATAGACCTAGGCAGAAGAAAGCCTTCATCATTACTAGTAAGACTTTTCTGAGAAGAAAGGGAAGAAAATGCCAGTTTGTACGTTGTTTAGTCATCAGTACGCCACATTTCGAGAGAATTAGAATGAGTTTTATTTTAGTGGCGTTAAAATTCATATGTCGCTTGTAGGATTTTCTTTAAAGAATAAAACTTTCTATCGATGTTTAAAATGGAAATATTGTACTAGAAGAATTGACTTGCTTCAAGAAAAAGAAAAGTATTCGTTGCCTCCAAAAACAGAAGTTGTGCTGACGATAATATCAATGGTCTTGTATCCTTTTATACCATGATAATATATATAATATAAATGATAAAAATAAACATGGCACAGTGGATAAAGGCGTTAGTAAGATCCAGTGAGAGGACCCAAAGAGTGTGAGTTCAATACCCGGTTAAAGCAGTGGAGAAATTAGAGAGGGGAATTAACAGGAAATAACTGATCTGGCATCCATTAAAACATGGCACGTGGAACTAGAATAGTCTACCCCAGTGAGCAGATTAAAGGGATCAGTTCGACCTTCCAACCACCTGAAGAAGGCCGGAGCGTACAACGGCCGAAACGTTGTAATAAATAAGGTGGCAAAGATGAGTCCGAATAATGTAAATAGTGAAAAATAAACATACATTATAATGAGACATTGTCTAAATTTAAAAAGCAAGTGTATAACATTTTATCATAACAGAAAAAACTGCGTTTTCTCTAATTGTGTAGAACGGTTGTAATCTTAATGTGGCTCATGACTTGGAACGGCTATTGTGACTCACGTTCGCCCCATATCTCGTGGAACTCTCATATACTAGCCATCTCTAAAAACAAAGCAAAATTTATCGGATCCCGGTACCGCTCTTTCTTTCATATACTATGTTTACAGGCGACAGATGAAAATAAAACAAGAGAATTGCTGTCGTATCCTTACTTTTAAACCTTAACAAACTTTAAAAATGTTTACACGGCCTTGTGAATGATGAAATATTTACTACCGTTCAACACCTTTCCCACAAACGGAACATTGTTAACATATCGCCGTGTAAATGTTAAATGATCCGGTGTACTACGTCCCATGGATCCAACACTAGAGACTTTCACATCTTAGACCCTCGATGCAAAGTACACGGATTTGACTCATCTTCTTTCCTCTCATAATACATTATTAAGGAATGAGTTCTATTAAAACATCTTCATCCCCAGAACTGTTGCAGTCTGGAACGGACTGACAATGGCATGCTTCCTTGATCACTACAATTTTAAACTCTTCAAGTCAAGAGTCAACAAATCTCCATTTTAGATATCCTCAAAATATGCAACCATTGCGCCCTGCCAATATACAATTACAACATCCTCATTCAATAAACCTCGAAGTGTAGTGGCACTTCGGTCGTCTATTGAATAAACAAAACAGATAAGAATCCACCAACATTTCCAGCAATTCGCACGACAGAAAGGAATGAAAAAAAAACACACAAGAAAGAGAACAAATTCTTCCTAATATAAAGGAATAATATATTATTGTAAAAATCGGCAAAGATTTTAGAATCAATAATCATAAATAACCAAACTAGCATTAATAACATTTGATCAGATTTAGCAAGTAACATAATTAATATATTCCATTAATAAATAAAAATGACACCGCAAAATGTCACGTGTCGACAAAACGGATATTGCTAAAAAAAAAAACAATTTTTGATCATGGATTACGAAAGCCAAAAATAGTCAAACATTGGACAAATTTTATCTACATACGTAACACAAAAAATAGAAATTTTAAATATGTAACTCAAACCATAGAATTATTAAGTACATGACCCAAAACATGGAAATGTTAAATACGTTACACAAACAATGGAATGTTAGATAAGTAACCCAAACAATGGAAATGTAAAAATACGTGACCCAAACCAGGGAAAACTTAAATACGTGACTCAAACCATGGAATGTTACATACGGGACACAAACCATGGAAATTTTAAATACGTGACTGAAACCAAGGAATGTTAAATACGTGACCCAAACCATAGCAATGTTAAATGACTCAAACCACGGAAATGTTAAATACGTAACTCAAACTAAAAAAATGTTAAATACGTGACTCAAACAATGAAAATGGTAAGTACGGGATCGAGACTATGGAAATGCTAGATACGTGACCCAAACCATTTTAACGTTAGATATGTAACGCATGTCATGGAAATGTTAGATAGGTGTCCCAAACCAGGGAAATGTTAGACGTAACCCAAACAATGGAAATGTTAAAAAATTAACGCAAAACAGGGATATGATAAATTCGCGATCGCAACAAATAAATAATTAGATACGTTACCCAAAACATGAAAATGGTAAATACGGGATCGAGACATGGAAATGCTACATATATGGAATGTTACATACGTGATCCAAACCATGGAAATGTTAAATACGTGACCTAAATCTTCTAAATGTTACATACGTGACGCAAACCATGGAAATGTTAAATACTTCACTCAAACCATGGAAATGTTAAATACGTGACCCAAACCATGGAATGTTACATACGTGACCCAAACAATAGAAATATAAATACGTGACTCAAACCAAGGAAATGCTAAATACATGACCCAAATCATGGAAAAGTTACATACGTCACACAAACCATGGAATGTTAGATAAGTAACTCAAACAATGGAAATGTTAAATACGCGACTCAAACAAAGGAAATGTTAAATGCGTGACCCAAACCATGGGATGTTACCTACGTGACCTAAACAATAGAAATGTTAAATATGTGACTCAAACCAAGGAAATGATAAATACATGATCCAAACCATGGAAATGCTAAATACATGACCCAAACCATAGAAATATTAAATACTTGCCTCAAACCATGAAAATGTTAAATACGTGACTCAAACCATAGAAATGTTAAATACGTGACCCAACCCATGGAAATGTTAACTACATGACCGAAACCATGGGAATATTAAATACGGGATTGAAACTATGCAAATGCGAGATACGTGACGCAAACCAGGGTAACGTTAGTTAGGTAACCCATGTCATGGCGATGTTAGATAGGTGACCCAAACCAGGGAAATGTTCGTCGTAATCCAAACAATGGAAATGTTAAGAAAATGACGCAAAACATGAGTATGATAAATTCGTCATCGCAAACATGAAAAATGTAGGTACCTGATCCAAACTATGGAAATGTAAGTAACCCAAACAAGTAAATGTTAAATACGTAACCGAAACATGGAAAAAATAGATACGTGACACAAACATGGAAAATTTAGATACGTGCTGCAAACCAAGGAAATGCGAGATACGTTTCCTAAACCATGGAAATAATCCGAAGCATAGCAGACATAGGCAGACATTTTTTAACAAAGAAATTATTGGTCTTTTCCAAACTTGCTTAAATGACAAACTGCTGCACAAGTACATACTATGTCTATACATATAATATATATATATATATATATATATATATGTGTGTGTGTGTGTGTGTGTGTGTGTGTGTGTGTGTGCTTGTGTGCGTATGTGTGATGCCAGACTTATAATGAGTGTCCTTCCTCGCCCTATATATTTATATATGTGGGTTTTTTTATTTGTATGTTCGTGTGTATATTTTTGTTTGTACACGTGAGTTCTGAATCACATTCGACAGGTAGTTTTCATTCTGAAAGATATATTCGATGCTGATAATTTGCTGTGGGTGATACAAATGCCGACACTTATGAAATAAATAGTTTACAATAACAAAGAGTTTATATCAGGAAGACATCACGGGATCTACAATTCCGTATCTACGAACACAAAAGGGATTTACGTTTAGACATCAAATTCAAACTATCGCATAATACACGTTGATAAAACTGTCCATAAGTTTGATTTTACTAATACTACCCTTATTAAAAAGTACAAAATTCTTTAGGGGGAAAATACACCAACTGCAAATACACATATTACAATATTATCAACTGCAAATACACATTAATACATTATATTACATCGCCGATATTAATTGAATCCATTCTTAAAGAATCTATGTTTAACGAATACAGACGGTTTATACTTTAAAACATTCCCAAATCAAAAACCTAATACCTACTAGACCAACATACACACATATATTTTCATCTGATTCACACGGAGACAAACTTTATACACTTACATATGTATGTCAATATTTACGGTTTTATCGTAGGTTTGGAATCTGTTAATGTGTGACAACTTGGAATGGACGCGTCGGTCTCCTTGAATTAAGAAAGCCACAAATTATAGTAATGTTTTTTTTTTAATAAGACGAAAGCCCGGGAAATATGATTGGTCAACGAAAAGAAGAAAAAGTAAACACAAATAAAAAATACCAAATTTTTTTTCTTCTTTTCCTCATTCTTTGATGAGTCTTTAATAAAAGTGAAACACGTTAGACTGATAACAGTTTCCAAGATGTTGATTAGCTTATCATTCTTTTGGCTTCCGATTCATATTTTATCTATATATGATCCAAACCTACATATACATATATATATATATATATATATATATATATATATATATATATATATATATATATATATATATATATATATATATATGTGTGTGTGTGTGTGTGTGTGTGTGTGTGTGTGTTTGTATATATATATACATATATATATATATATATATATATATATATATATATATATATATTTCGATAGATAGACAGATATCTTAATCTGATATGATGTTGTTAGTTGTGATAGAACGACCACGGTGTTATTTTCTATAAATTATTCAAATATTACTTTTATCATTTTAGCACTTAACGATTGATATTTAAGCGTTAGCGACTGTTTGCCGATATAATATGTATATATTTCACTATTTTTAACATCCTTAATATTGTATTGTATTTAACACACATATATTGTGTCTAATATGATATTAACAATATAAGATGAACGACATCTGACACATGAATAACAGTGCGCTGATAGCAACCTCGGAATGGAAATTAAGACAACATTTTGAAAATTTTGCAATGGATAAAAAAGAAACAGTTAAGCATCTATTGTAGAAAGACTGAATGACAATCATCAGCAAAAAAAAAGAAGATAATATGGTATGAAATATATATTAAAGATCTCAAACTCAAGCAGGGAAGGGCATTTAAAAATCTGACTTGTGTCTTATGAGTTGTCTGTAAATGGGATACAGTGTTTAAAGGCCCATAAATATAGCGATTGTTACTTACAGAAGGAAAACGAAGAAATAAGACATAAAAGAATGCTTCAAGCAACAGGATCTTTGACTAAATGCTCTGTAATATCGAATATAATATTTGACAGTGAATACTAGACAATTTTCTCATGTATAAAGAAGAGTAAAAATGCGTTTTCATGACTGAATTTTGAGGTAAGTTCTTAACCTTATTTTAATTATTTTGATCAGGGAAAATGATTATGGCTATTTTATCTACCGATCAAAATAATTAACGCGCGATCAAAAATTAAGTGCTATATATATATATATATATATATATATATATATATATATATATATATATATATATATATATATACACGAGGGTCATTCAATAAATAAGTTGAATTTTTCGGTATAAGGACTTCTAATACAGATAGAAGCTTACTTTTTTTGTTTTTTTTTTGTTTTGCTTCTTTTTCACATGGATTTAATTTCTTTTGCAGATTAAAAAAAAGACTTTGAGAGTTTTGGCGATTAACAAAGATGGCCGACCAAAAAGCATGCTCCAGGATTGAACAGCGGTCAGTTATCAAGTTTTTGGTTGCTGAAGGGTGCAAACCAGTTGAAATTCATAGGAGAATGTCAACTGTGTATGGTGCCACATGTTTCAGCCAAAGAATGTCTACAAGTGGGTTAAATTGTTTAAAGATGGACGGAGCAGTGTTGAGCATGAAACAGGCCTGGGAGGCCTACAGATGTGAGGTCTCCTGAGGTGATCGAATCAGTCACTGACCTGACAGAAGGGTGACAGTGGATGACATTGCAAGGACTTTGAGCTTATATGTTGGGACACACGCAGGGGTCATCAGTCAGAAGGAGTCATCTTACATCATGACAACGCAAGGCCTCACACAGCAGCCCAAACCATGCAGACCATCAACGAGCTGGGCTGGGAACTGCTCCCTCATCCTCCTTACAGCCCAGACCTTGCCCCTTCAGACTTTCACCTGTTTGGTCCCTTGAAAGCGTTCACGAGAGGCACGAAATTTAAAAGTGACTATGAAGTCAAAAGTGTTGTGAGTGACTGGCCAAGACATCAGTCCAAAGATTTTTACGCTGAGGGAATACTGAAGCTTGCTCACAGATGTAAAAGTTGTGACAGTGCTGGGAGACTACGTTGAAAAAAAAGTAAGTTTCTATCTATATTAGAATTCCTTATACCGAAAAATACACCTTATTCATTGAATGAACCTCGTATATATATATGTTTGTGTGTGTGTGTGTGTGTGTGTGTGATGTGTTAAGTCTTTATATTTTATGACTGTGTGTATAAGTGTAAGACCACAACACCTCTGCATGCATGTCAGTCTTGTGTGGATGAGAAATATGGGTAAAGCTTGACTTATAGGGTTATATTTTACTTCTATCTATGTTGTTAAACTTGTGGTTAAGCCCGTCTCGACAAAGTGTTTTGAGACGCAAAATCTATTTGTCTTCATGTTCTCGTAAAATTATTCTCTGGTCATCTTTTCTGTCTATTTATATTTTTTTTTCAATTGTAGTGAATGTTTTTTTGTAATTCATGTTTTTCTTGGCAGAACTGTTGTTCTACAATTAATTTCTTTTCGTAGAGCGACGACTTGATTCGATTACGATAATTATTATTTCTGTAGTGAAAGTATCATTCAGATTTTTCCACATATTGTTTCTGTCATAGTGTACATTCTAAGAGGTACATTATGTTAGGCATACTACATTTAGAGTTGTGGTAGATTTTGAAAGTAGATTTCCTACTATATATATATATATATATATATATATATATATATATATATATATATATATATATATATATATATATATATATATCCGATCCGCTTATGTGAAACCGTAGCAGGTTTGTCTGGCTCTTTAGGTTTAATTTGTATATATATATATATATATATATATATATATATATATATATATATATATATATATATATCACCATATGTGATTTCGATCTCCATTCTGTATACAATTTTAATAATAGAAAACTTACTCAGTACGGAAGTTTCACTTCAAAATTATTATCATTGCACATTAACAAGGTCTAGTTTAAATCTTGATACGAGGAAGGAGGTAAATATTTACATGAGAAAGATGTTTAATACTTCAATATAATTGCATTACCTGAGACCCTCTCAAATGCAGTAATTTTAATTTATAAACATTTTGTAGTTTTGCTGGCATTAAAAAATCACTTATTTAATTTTCAGAACATCGTTTGCGTTTTAAATGTTATTAAATTCTAATTAAAATGCTCACTTAAACTGTGAATTTCAAAAAGTTTCTGCCGAATAAATTGCTGCTCGAAATCATTATCCTGTAATGCCGAGAAGAAAAACAAAACGTCCAGATGTGTGGAATTACCTGAGATCGTGGGATTCATTTTAATTAAATTATTGTGCAAATGAAATGACAGAAATTATTTTATTTTATGTTAATCATCAATTTCTCTTTTTCTCACCGAAGCCGATTTCTTCACCCGCCGCAACTAAAAGGACCCACATAACTTTTAAGGGTTTATTGCAAATAACCTGAAATTTGCACCTAACGTCCATAATTGCCGAAGAGACGTGCGTAAGAATTACCCGTAAAGTAATTCAGAATTTGCATTTGTGGTTTAATTATAAGTGAAATTAACTGCTAGCGAATATAAATCCATGGAAAATAAAGCGAACTTCTATCTATCTATCTATCTATCTATCTATCTATCTATCTATCTATCTATGGTCTTATGTCACTTAAAGCAGACGTTAAGAAAATATGCACCCCAGTTGGATATTAACCTGCGGGCACATTCTCATTATGCTTAAAAGAAATGGGGCTTTTTCTTAAACACAGGTATCCACTAAAATTAACTTTGAGCAAATATGCTTTACGATAATATATATATATATATATATATATATATATATATATATATATATATATATATATATATATATATATATATTGTGTATATCTAGGCAGCAATTTTTCATTGATGCATGTTTTATTAAATAATATAGACAAGTTTTAAGTTCCTTTCATATTGTGTGATAAGCTTAATAACATTATCATTGAAATGCAAATGGAAATCACCATATTGATACATGTTTAAATCCGATATAAGCTTTCGGCTTACATAAGCCATTATCAAAGATGACAATTACACTTCAATATATCGAACAATACATGGACGAAACAATAATGATAGTCTGTTTTTGTTGCATGAAAAATTTCAAAGCAACGACAAACTCTTAAATGCTTAAAATCGTTAACTGAAGTCATTGGTTTATACCAACAGCTTGCCATACTTAATACTTCTCGTTTTCACTCTCGCGTGGTCATGTGTGACCTCACGAGCTGCGATGCGATTTTCGCTTCCGCGTCTCGTATACACGAGTTTGTCGTTGCTTTGAAATTTTTCATGCAACTAAAACAGACTATCATTATTGTTTCGTCCGTCTATTGTTTGACATGTTGAAATGTAATTGTCATCTTTGATAAGGGCTTATGTAAGCCGAAAGCTTAGATCGGATTTAAACATGTATCAATATCGTAATTTCCATTCGTCTTTCAATGATGATGTTATTAGGCTTATCAGACAATATGAAACATGCATCAATATATATATATATATATATATATATATATATATATATATATATATATATATATATATATACTAGATGTATAAAAAATACTTTTACAAATGTTGGGGGCGGGTCCCACACACAAAAACAACATCCATACAAACTAACGTTAGTAAATGCTTCCTTTTTAAGTCATTATGTTTAAAGCAAATTAAAAGTAGATGGGGTTGTGTTACCATGTAGACTAGGTTACATTTATCATTCGTGTATATTTGTGGCTAGCCTGTCTTCAACTTTTAACGTGTGTAGTAATGAGTTAACTGAGAAGTGTTCTTTTTAACAATGTTCCATATCGATAGCAGGCAGATATGATTTTTTACATACGGCTGCGCGATTGGTAACGGATGCGAGGTTCCATGGCTGTATCAGATTGTTCCAGAACAAAGGCAGTCGAGTCACCCAGCCTTTGCTTCTGTTTATTTTCGCGTTTCTAAGACAGCATCCGTGGCACCACAAACTATTTTTCGATGAAGACCGAGATCCGCTTGTACGCCTGACCAAGATGAACACATTCCACATGCTGATGAAGACGATCCAGGTATCAGCACGTTTCAAGTGGCCCTGTCATGTCGTACATAATATATAATAATACCGCATGGAGGATAATTCAAGAGAAGCTCCTGTACCTAGATCATTTGCAACATTTACTGACACATTTTCCCTCTGATCACTCACTAGGGAATAACTTTTGTCGATGGTTTATTACACAAAATGCCATTCCGTTGTTTGTCTCTTCAGTTTTGTTTACAGATGAGGCAACATTTGAATCAAATCAAATAACAAATTTACACAAACAAAACTTTTGGGTTAATGTGAATCCTCATGCAGACTAGACACCAGCATCAGTTTAAGGTTAATGCGTGGGCTGGAATTGTAGGTGATTGTCTGGTAGCTTTGTATATTCTACCACAACGTTTTACATGCGTTGTCAACAGGGACTTTATTTCGAGCACACTTCCAGACCTACAAAAGAACGTACCCAGCTAATACAAAGATGCATGTGGATCATACATGATGGGGCTCCAGCACATTCTAGTCACATTGTTCACGATGCACTGGCTAAAATCTACCATGAAAGAATTAAAAGTAAGGAAGGGTTGGTTCCATGGCTTGCACGTTACCCTGACAGGAATCCTTTGGATATTTATCTATTGGTCACCCAAAACAATTGGTTTATACAGCAGACATTAATAATGCCGATACGCTTCATAAATGTGTCATGGGCCCTGCGAAACCATTCGATACTGTGTTGGAATAGGTGAAAATGTCCACCAGTCAAGGATCCGATGTGTGCATGCGCGTGTAGAAGCAAGCGGCGGACATTTTGAATATTTTTATGAGTTGCTGTGTTGAGATATGTTAGAAATATATTTATATAGATAAGTTACCTAGTTTTGGTCGCAGTAACCCGACCCCAAAGTTTGTAAAATTATTTTTGTATTGTATATTTAACAGCGCCTACCGTAAACTTTAAACGTAAAGCGAAGGATTTGCGAAAATATGTATATATGGATTTTTTCCTTGTTTTGGCGTGAGTAACCCTCCCCAAATTTGTAAAAGTATTTTCATACACCCTGTATATATATATATATATATATATATATATATATATATATATATATATATATATATATATATATATATATATATATATATATATCCTGAGAGAAAGAGATAGAAAGCGAGAGAGAGACTAATCTATTGGACTTAATGCTTCGCACTTATAGCGCTGGTCATTGTCATAAAAAATTTCTTAGCTGATGCTATATATATATATATATATATATATATATATATATATATATATATATAAACCATTGTGCAAATGTACAAATTAATTGAATCAAAACGAATAATTCCGTTATTATTTACATTTTTTTTTATTATTCCAATGAAACATGACCCAGTGCACATGTTAGTACTTCGTACGTACCTTTCACGAAGTCGTTCATTGTAGATTGACCGCAGATTCTCGATTGGATTTAAAACAGGAGAGTTTCCGG
Source organism: Acanthosepion esculentum (assembly GCA_964036315.1). Classification (NCBI taxonomy): domain Eukaryota; kingdom Metazoa; phylum Mollusca; class Cephalopoda; order Sepiida; family Sepiidae; genus Acanthosepion; species Acanthosepion esculentum. The sequence continues at coordinate 12,447,888 of OZ038477.1, forward strand.
GACATTCTATAATTCTTTGATTTGCTCAGTTGTGTTCATCGAGCGTTACAATTTCCATACGCTTCCTTAGAGTAACGTCTATCGCATACAATGTCAGTTGGACTAATAATTGACAGTTGGGACAAAAGTGTCTGGGTGTGCTAAAATCTGATGCAATCACGGATGACGCAATATTTTCAAGGCCAAGCACATTTCAGCAAACACCGAAAATAGATTCATATAAATGCATACCACTGTAAATGACCTAATCTGTGAAAAAATAGAAATAGATTAGAGCCAGTGTGTCTAAAACTAACCGCATGATAAAAGAAATGAAACTAAAGCGGTTGTTTCAATTAATTTTCTCAAGGATGTATATAGGTTATATAAAAAACGCTAATAATTGGCGCGTATTCTATACTACAGGTAAAAACAAATAGTAATTAAAAATAAATAATCCGCAATTTTGTATATTACGATGATTTAAAAATGTCTAATATTAGGAACTATATAATCGTTGCTAAGTGGCCGAGTTTTAATACGATTCATAACGTTGAACCGGATATAAACTTATAAAAAAATATTCGATTTAAGTTTAAATATTATATTTTTTATTTATTTAAATGTTGTAACATGATAATGCTTTACCTCATTGTAGAATAGGTTTTTAATTTATTTAGATACCAGTTATAGTCGTTTTTATGTACCGTGCCTAATATGTTAAATGTAATAAATTCTGTAGATTTAACTAACCCTGACGAGCGAAGAGTCTGATAAGTCCGATAAGTATCTTTTAAGTAATGTTTTTACTAACTGTCGCTCTATTTTTAATACTGATCACGTTCTTAACAAATTTCTCTTCGCCATGAAATGTGTGCATTTTCTTGAATACGTGTTTTTTCGGAAGTTATAGATTTGTCGTAAATATACATTTATACATATTTTTATTGCAAAGAATATCTTATTTAATAGGTAGCTTCATTTACTTAATGTCTACCAGCCAAGAGATTTAACAAATTATGACAATAAACCTCCTGACAGCAGTAGAAATGAATTCAAAATTATGGCCTTGTGCCACAATTTTTATACAGAATAAATATAATTAAGTATATCGATCTCTCCACACACACACACACACATATATATATATATATATATATATATATATATATATTATACGTTATTTATAAAGACACACATATTTAAGTAAATGCTTTCTTTATAATAAACTCAATTAACCGGCCTGAATATCCGAGCAGTTTCATAGGAAATATCTGTCCTCCGATAGGGATCGAACCTGTATCCTACATGGAACCGTTATATAACCTGCACGATATACCAGTTTGGCTACAGAGGAGCGTCTTCTTAGCCAACTCTATGTTTCTTCTTTTAAACTACAATTTTCCATAATTTCCCTCGAACGGAGGACGCATATTTTCTATGAAACTTTCTCGGACATTCAGGCCGGTAAATATTGTTAATACTGCTTATTATAAACAGAGAATTTGCTTAAATATTTCTAATATAATAATGTATAACAATATAAAATATCTTAAAATAATTGTCGGATTTTGTTCATTTCGTAGTGTGTGACGTCATTTGTTTACGTTTAGATACGCTTCGAGCAGATATGATCGGTCGAGAGATTTAATTAATTTTTTATTTAGTTTTACCAGCGTTCTTACATTTTAGAATGTTTTATTTTAAGATTTCAATATGGTGAGCACAGCTGGAATTCGAGTGAGCATGTTTCTACACCTTTTTAAAACCCCACTGGTAATTGAGGTCATATTAATATTGCGATAGAGATGTGTAATATAATTATAACGAGTATCAATACGATAATATACTTATTTTAATATACTTAATTTAATATACGTATTTCCGGTAATGGGATTTATATAGAATTTTAATGTATTCGACAAAAATTCTTATACCTATATATATATACATATATATACATATATATATATATATATACATATATATATATATATATATATATATATATATATATATGTGTGTGTGTGTGTTCATAAACGCTGGTAGAACTGAGAACTTCGAGCGTTC
>OZ038477.1:12452436-12457436 GCA_964036315.1 Acanthosepion esculentum
GTTCCTTCGGGACGTGTTCGAATGATTGCTTTCTATAACTTTCTATCCTTTTTAGCTCTTCTCAATCTCAGTTCTGTTAAGTGCTTCTTTAAAGACAGACTTGACTACGGGGATGGAAAATCTGGATTTGAAATCCTTGCTTTTAACCTAGAAGCGGCCCCCGCCCAAAATATGCAAATACGAATGTACGTTTTGATCAAAACGAACATTAATGAAATGAAACCGTTATTAAAATCACAGTTTTCATTCTTTAATCGATTCATTTTTATCTTTATTTACTTTTTACATAATCGTTCTTAAAAAAATATTAAATGTGGACAAAAATCCGTAGTGGACTCTCTTCTTGAAAACAAGTGACTGAATAAGTATCAAGAAATAGATTTATTTTCATAATGATAAAACATCCTCAAATCATATGTACCCACCAATTAAATTTTAATAGCTACGACATAACCAATTTAAGTAATAAAATTAACATGTTTAGCAAAAACTAATGTTCAACCGATCGAAACCGAAATTTTCTCGGCTTTTTACAAATAAATGGACACTGCCTATTACACAATTGAATTCAATAATGGTAGTCACTCTCATCTGAGTTGATATATTTTTAATAAATCCCTATGTTAATTTCAACATCCTTGTTTAATACGGTGTTAATATTCCTTGGCTCTTAGAGCTCGTAATCCGATTAGGATAATTGTAAATTAATTGGGGGAAAATACCAAGTCGAGAGAAAGCACAAAATAACTGCAACGTCGTATTGCTTCTGACAATAGTTTTACTATCAACTCTGTCTTTCTCCTCTTCTTCCTTTCAGTTTCATATTTTGTGTGATCCAGGAAATATTAAAATATGTTAAATGTATTTTTTTTAAATCTCACAGTTGACAGCGTACAGAATCAGCCAAGGACGAATACCTTCAGTTAATTAATATAAAACAGTTTGACAAATACACATCACACCTAAATAAACATGTAGACCCTTGTGTCTGCGTACAGGACGAAAAATATACAGAGAATAGCACTGAAAATAAATTACAGAATATCAACGCATTTGTAATGAATTCAACACACATCATGGAAAAAACAGCATACGTGCCTAACATGAATGTTAATTAAAAAAACTGGTCTGGATGAGTAATTCGCGACTTTATTTACATCGATTTGCACTGGTTGCCCTACTATACAGGCTTTGTACTATATTAAACTTAAAAATACAAATAATAACTGTTAGTTTGACCGCATCAACATAAAACCTTATTAAATAAGCTCGTCTCGCTGATGATTATAACTGAAATTAGTTTAATTATCACTTCGAAACTTTAATAATAGTGTGAACTCCTGTAGCGCATTTGAATGTTACTATCAGCCGAAATTAATGCTTGGATCGCATGTTTAATTCTCATGCCAATTCAAATATGTCATGCCATTGCACACACAAACATACACGCACACTTATATATAAAATACGCTGTGAATGTAGAATTCCTCAGCTGCCCGTCCTAACAAGAGTATGGTTACAAAGGAAAGGAACAAATAAGGTTTTAAAATTCAACAAAATCTTTTGTTCAAAATCCGGGATATACACACAGTTATGTGAAAAGGAGACAAAATTTGTTCATATGTCGTTCCTTATTTGCTGTTGGCAAGAAAATGAAGTAGGTGTTGTCAGTAGGCCCGGGAGTCGCCCGATTTCTTGTGTTCTTGACCGATGCCACGGTTGGTGTCAGAAGAGGGGCCTAGAGCAGAATAGTGGAGCCAAGTGGACTGTCGTTGGCTGAGTTGAGGTACGCCTATCATCATGGTTGAAATCGACATTTCTGAGATGTTTGATAGGCTGGCATTCGTTTGATGCCGAGATCCTGATCGCGAACTGTGTTGGTATGGGTCGACATAGGTGACGGTGGAAGGCCTTAAGAGGATAGTAAATATCTGTTGGATTCTGGTCAAAAGGGACATTAACGAATCGGGGTCAGGGTAGTGACGACAAGAGACGACTGGAGTGGATTGTGAATTTTGAACCTGTAGAATGTCTCTGTTGGATTCTTTTGGCATGGGAGATCGAAGAGGGAGACCTGGATCTGGAGAGTGAAGATATTGGGGCGTTAAATATCAATGTGATGGCATCGGGATCCCGCTGGTGTCAGAGATAGTCCGTCGGCCGCATTCTGAAGAGGCTGGCGGGATTAGTGAAGCTTAGGCGAGGTCAAGGTGGTGACGAGCGAGGCGATCATGGTAGTGACGCCTGGTGCAGACAGGTGACCTTTTGGTTTGCTACTGTGTCGGCCGTTTACGAGAGACTTTCTTTACGTAAATCCAGTGGGCCCAAGGTGCATCATTTTCGACAGGAACGTTCGTGATTGTATTTTATTGCGGGGATTTATTTTGTGCACCGGATCTGATGCCCGCAGTCTCTGCGCAGAAAAAGACTTATTTTATTTTGGGTTTTGCTTTATTAGCGTTCACAACCGGCCAACATGTAGTGTGAATCACAAAGCCATCTAATTGCATCCCAAAACCTCATTCAACTATATATTTTTGTTAATACATATATAAGATTCCGTTTATTTAATATATTTCAAAATCTTCCCGGCTACTCATATTTTCAGACATTCTGTTTTCAATATCCGCTTCTTCTTTATCTGTTAAGAAATTTGTCCAGCATTCAGCTCCCAGAGATATGAACGTTATGACATAGCAATTCAGTCTTGTTTTTTTCTGTTTCCTGCTAATTTTCTTTCTCTTAATGATTTACTTAGCTTCAAAAAGTCATTATTGGCGAACTCTGTAATTCTTCGGATTTTGGACATAATTTCCGTCGTAGACTACTACACTAACCAGATTGAAATTTCTGTATCTGTTTAATTCATAACTCTAAAATACGGAGATTAGACGTTGTTAGTTAAAGGCTTAACAATGGGCAAATCTTAGCCATTTTATATTTTTAATTTCGCGCATGCGCCTTGTTTGTTTTTAATTTTGTCGACTTTACAATGTAGTAGGGTCGGTTGGACACCGTCACTGGGAAAAAGAGCACCATGACGCAATTCACTCCGCCAGAAATTTGGAAAAAGTATGCGGTTCTGCTTGCTATTCGCGCTGTAAGGTCAAATACTAACATTTCAAAATGTTTGGGTGTCAAATTGAAGTCAGTGCAGATGATTACGTAAGAGCGACTAATGGTGAGTACGAAGGTACGAAATCTCGGAAAACTCGCTCTAATTGTTCTGATAAGAAAAGAATTCATGAATGGACAACGATCACGCCAAGTCAATTTAGGTTCATTGCCAGGGACATAACAGTGTCTGAGTTTCTTCTCGGGCTGGTAGTACATGAAGACATTCGGTATTTCACATAGAAGATGAGAAAGGGCCAATTTTCATCGCAAGGACTAGATTAAAGCCCGCGTTACGAAACTTTCGAACAAAATCAAGCAGGTCCTCCAATTTACTATACTTTGGTTTTCTCAAACGTGAAAAATGTCTGTCTATATGGCAAACATAGAAAACAACCAAAAGATATAACGAGGGTGATGAAACCCGAATATTCTTTCAACGTCATGATATTTGGAGTGATCAGAAAGTGCTGCGTGTGGGTAGTGCTGCCCTGGGTCATGAGGTTGCCTGCTGAAATAATCTATGCCTAGCAACGGGAATCTGCATCACGCCGCACAAACTGGAGAACCCAGTTGATTAAGTCAGATAATATTTACGACCACCTCACCCCTTACATCTGGCTACCTCAGACTGCAACTCACTTGATTGTTATATAAGGGGCGCAATTGAGTTAAAGACCAAAAAAAAGTCCTTGTAAAACCAAAGATGAACTGAAGGCAAGGATTATGTCAGTATTCACAAATTAAACAACGAGACTATCCAGTAGAGTTGCAGGAGATTCCGAAGTCGTCTGGAAGCCGCGGTTGAAGCCAATAGCGATTTTGTTGAATACATTTACTCATTAGAATTTTAAAATATTTTTATGGAATTTTGAGAAATATATCTGTTAAAATGAGATATCAGTGTAATTTCCTGTAATTCTGACAGCATTTTATCCCTCGCATCATCTATATATGAGAAATAAAAATATATACACTCTATCTCTGACATTAAGCCCTTTATTCTATAAATATATCACACCCTATATATATATATATATATATATATATATATATATATATATATATATATATATATATTGTTGTTGTTTTTACCCCAAGCAAGGCGGGAGTGTTACTAGCACGCAAGGGGTTACAGAGAGTAGGAGCAAGAGTAAAGTGGCTTGAAAGGGGAAAGGATGAAGAGAGGGACGGGGAATAGAACAAGGCATCTGTAGATGTCGATTGTCATTGCATCTGGATAGTTTGATATTATAGCTATCAAGGAAGCCAGTAAGAGGAAGGGAGTTCCACAGACGGGAGGTGCGAGACATGAAGCTGTTGTAGTAGAAGAGACGGCTAGATTTAACCCTTTCGACGGTGAAAGCGTGCGACTGAGATGCCGACCTAGTGACATGTTTAAATTTATGCAGTGTGGGAATTAGCGAAAATTGCTCGTCGAAGCAGTTACCGTGAAAGTATTTGTAGATATAACATGTTTAGACGGCATATCTGTGAGAGAGTGACTGTGAACGAAATGACAGATCAGGGCCAACCACATTGCATACACGTCTCTGGATTTTGCCGAGGACCCTAAGACAAAGATCGGGGCTTCAGACCATATATGACAACAATATTCCATGCAAGGGTGAAGGGTTCATTTATAGATTTGAAGGATGAACTCAAAAATTTTATGGCTCGACATAGAAAACCAACTTGCCGAACGGAAGATGAAGCTATTGATTCAAAGTAATTGTTCCATATCAGGTCACCGTACAGTGTGAAACCAAGCATTCGCAAAGAGGTGCTCTCGTGGAGTTGACCATCAGACATTCTAATCGGAGGCAGGGATGGTTTTTGTGGTGAGTAATAGAAAGCAGTTTTATTTTTGAGGCAGTAAAGTTAAC
>OZ038477.1:12462436-12464936 GCA_964036315.1 Acanthosepion esculentum
GGAAATCATATTCATCTAATGTTCCAGACTTTATTCCCTGATGGTGACTGCATCTTCCCAGACGATAATGTCCCAATACATACCGCTCGAGTAGTTAAGAATTGGTATGAATATCATGAAAGTGAGCTAGATGACATGAAGTGGCCTCCCCAATCTCCAATATTATTGAACATTTGTGGTGGATTTCAGAGCGATAAGTTAGGGGCCGCTATCCTCCACGTCGTGTCTTAAAGAGCTGGAGCAGGAATTAATGGAAGAATGGCCGAAAATTCCTCTGGATGAAGCCAGGAAGCTGTATGATTCCATTCCTAGACGTATTAAAGCTGTATGTGAAGCTAGATATGAACTCCATATTAAATAAATTTTCTTTGAATTTAATAAATGTTTCAATTAAGCTGTCGAACACCTGTATATATATATATATATATATATATATATATATATATATATATATATATATATATATATGTATGTATATTCTACCATTATAGAAGTTATTTTGGGGATACGAAATTTTGAGTGTATGTACTGTTTTTTAATCAATGGGAATTACATCTACCAGCCAGTGTATTTGAGCGACAAAAAAAATGTCCTGCCCGGCAGAAATTGTACGCTTTCTCTGAAACACGCCGGATCAGACATTGTTGTCTCCTACAGAGTCAGCTTGTTAACCTGCCCGAGAGAGCATCTTTTGCAGTCAGACGTAATTCCTACTGTTTCAAAAAACAAGGGGCGTCTACTCAAGCATGTGTATCCATAAATATCTGTTGGTGCAGTCGAAAATAATCTATCCATTCGAAAATTACTGAAAGTCTAGCTCTCTATTTTCCCAACAGCGATCAATATTAGATGTGTTATTGAAATTTTCTCGAATAGAAAATCTTTCTAATTTGTTTTTTGTTTATCAATGAAAAAAGGATTTTAATAATAAGTAATGGCTGATACTTTTCCAGGCTCCCGTCGTAATGTCCATTATATTTGCATTAATAACCTCGATGCTAGTCGTATGAGTATGAGGATATATTAATACCATTTTCTTGAATGATCATATTTCTCTGTCAGACCGGTATTCCTTATTTCAAAACCGACTTAAGAACATGTTTTGAAGTCAGTATAATCATATATTCCAAGCCGCTGAACCTCACAACAATCAGTCATTTGGTATTGTAAGTAAATTTTACCCTTTACAATCTTCATTATATTTTTCTGCCATACACCCTTTTACAATTTAATTGAAATAAGCACTTCAGTTTTCTTTTACAATACAGGCAGTTTTAGACTCACTGGTGTGACAGGGTGTAATCGATTTCTATTTTTTTACTTCAGATTAGGTCATTTGCACTGGTGTACAGTAATATGAACAAATTTTCGGGATGTATGATGAAACTGGTTTGGCTTTAAAAATATTGCGTCATCCGTTATATCAACAGATTTTTATCACGCTCAAACACTATTGTCTCGACTGTTGATTAGTTGTCCTACGGCTATTGTCTTCGATGGACCTTACTCCAAGGAAGCGTACTAAAATTGTAACGTTGCATGATACACTGGCAAATCTTACCAGTAAGCAAATCAAAATACTATGGGCTGGCCCGGAAATTCTCCTGATTTAAGACCAATCGAGTATTCAATCTACAAGAAACTAGTTTGTTGAATGGATATACGATGTAGTAACACGTGAACTGGGTCACATTTCAATAGGAAAATACGAAGAAGTAAATAATAACGGAATTATTAGTTTTGTTTTAATTTTCGAACAAGGGTGTACATTCGTTCACTCGTATTAAGTAGTTTACTCTCTCTTCAGTAACTGTCTTGATGAAAGTATATCCTCTTAGTGCTAAATTATCTATCCATTTATTTCTCATTATATATCCAATTAATTTCAGCTGTACCTATCTGTTAGATACCAGCAGTTTGTGCATTAGTCTAATTTTCATTAAAACTTCCTCTTTTTACATAACCTATCCATGGTATTCTCATTATTCGCCGGCAGGTGCACACAGGCCTTTTCTTCAGCTGCATGTATTCCTTTCAATTTCGCAGAGGTGATTATATATTATATATCAATTCTGCCATATCGAATGCCATTATCCTGTATTTTCATATTTTGCCCAGATTAGGAAATATATTCTCTGATCATATTCTCTTCGGTGTCCTATGTCCGACATTCTGTCGTCCGATATTTGCTTCTGTGTAATTTAAAATCTATATATATAAACGTAGGACGATATATTATCAACATCCATATTCATAGAATACTTTGATGTCCATGATTCGTAGAACAGTAAATGTGATTGTATTTCGCCATTAAAGAATTGTTTGTTTAAATTAATATATATAACAAAGATATTTTGCTACCATGATTTTTATCAATTAGGTATCATCAAGTAGTAAAATTTGGGATTATCTGAGAAATATATCAAAGACAAGAATAGAAAAATAAGATATATCATAGAAGACATAATTAGAACACCGACTTTTCTGTCGATATATATAT
>OZ038477.1:12469936-12472436 GCA_964036315.1 Acanthosepion esculentum
TCTAAAAACTAACCCCAATGAGTATTTACAATATGAATACAAAAGTATTTACAAGAAACTAAAGAAAAATAATATTAGTAATAAACCCCCCCACAATCACTAAATGTGGCAGAAATACCAGTTCACTGGCCGAAATCAATGCGGGACTATAATAGTATAAAACATTCATTCATCCCAAGCACACGCACTGACACGCATTCAATCAAATACGAAAACACTCACGCGAAACGAAAGGCGCCCCGCATCCTACCTGCGAACAGACATCTCTAACCACCTAATGAGGGAGGGGATGGGGAATTAAACTTAAAGAAAAATAGGGACAGAAATAAAAGAGGCCAATGAGCATACATACCCTAGCTGAGTTTTGAAAGACAAAAGATTACGGTCTGGTTGCGTAAAGCGCTTGATGAGAACGCTGAATCACAAAGAGTATGGACTGTTTTCATTTTTTCTGATAAAAATATTAATCAGGTCCAAAAGGTCAAGGGAAGGAATAACAGATTGTTATGCGGGCGATTCTAAGTTTTTTTTTTTAAATGTCATACACATAAAGTGTCCGAATCCATCCTACACATCTACAAAGCTTCCATTCGTCCATGCATTTGATTACTGTTGCCATATATAGTCTTCTCCCCCTGCTGTTCATTTCGAGGTGCACGACAAAATCCAAAGACGGATCTTTTTTTTTTTTTAAGCTTATCACCCCAAGCAAGGCTGGAAGCCACTAGCATGCAAGGGGTTACAGAAGGTTTGGGGGAAGAGCAGATAGGAGTGGTAAAGGAGAGGATGTGGAGAAAGATAGTGGATCGATCAAGGCAAGGGGATTACAGAAGATTTGGAGCGAGAGCAGATAGGAGTGAAAGGTGAAAGGATGTGGAGAAGGGAAGTGGATAGATCAAGGCAACTGGAGATGTCGATTGACGTTACACTTAAATAGTGGGAGATTGTATTTGTCAGGGAAACAGGAATAAGGAAGGGAGTTCCACAGGCGAGATGTGCGAGACATGAAGCTATTGGAGTAGAAGAGACGTCTACATCTAACAGTTTCAACGGTGAACGGGTGGGAGCGGGATGCCAGCCTCGTAGGACGTTTAAATTCATGGATCTGTAATGCGATTGGTTCTGACTTGGCACCTCGACTCCAGTCACTTTCTCACAGACATATTGTGGCTTCCCTCAGTCTTTTCTACAAATATTTTCATTGCATCGGCTCTGACGAGCTATTTTCACTGTTACCCAAATTGCATGAATTTAAGCGTGTTACCATGTTGCCATCTCAGTTCCACCCTTTCACTGACTAAACGGTTAAATGTAACCGTCTCTTCTACTCCAACGGCTTCTTCTCTCGCACTTCCAGACTTCCTCTTACTTTCTTCCCTGATAACTATGATCTTCAAATATTCAAATGTAATGTCAATCGACATATTCTGATGCCTTGAACTCGATCCCCGTCTTTCTCTTTATCCTTTCCTCAAACACCCCTCTTTAAAATTACTCTCACTTTCTTGCTTGTTAGTGGCACACCCGTCTTGCTTAAAGTGATGCGCTTTAAAAAAATCGAGAAAACTTCAACAAACTGTAGTTAAATAGGCTTTTGGTGTCTGCATTTACCCAGTTTAAATTGTAGGCTCCAAGAGGTCAACAAAATTTTAACAGCAGAAAATTTTGACCTACTCTCATTGAATAATGGTGTAAACTTGCTTTTTAAAAGATTTAATACATGTGATTTTAAATTAACAAAAGAATTTCAAATTTTAAATGCTTAAAATCTGAAAGTAAATATCCAGATTCATAACACTTCCACTGCCGTAGATGTGGAAATACGTGTATTCCAGTAAATATCAATTTCCTATTTTCCTAAAACGAGCCAGGCAAAAATCCTCTAAGAAGACAGCAATGAACATTGTAGCAACGCCATTTTACTTGTACAAAATAAATTATATTTACGGCAAAGAATACCAAAAGGCATAATCAACGAATGAAACGAAAAACTTTATTAAACAAATGCAAAACGTTTATGATGTGGACCCAAAGTAGGGGCCACGGAAGGAAAACACGGAACACGGGTTAGAGGTAAGAAAGATATATTAAACAGAAAAGTTACAAAGAATAGTGTAAGATTAAGCAGAGCTTACTATCCAGTGGTGTCCGATATTGGTATTGTACGCGGCTGCGCATTACTGGTGCTACTATATTTAACAACCCCCCCCCCCACACACACACGGGTCGAATGTGGCACAAGGCCGGTTTAACGTGGGCTTACCGAGCCCGTAGGCTCGGCCAAAAACATGCCCATTAACAACACGTATACACGAGTTTAGGGACTGTCTACCTCCCCGGGCGAAACTTTGCCCTGCGGAAAAGCCTCATCCGAGTTCCTTTCTGCCAAACAGAGAGTTCGACAGCAGCGCAACATTACTGGTGCGACTCCGATGATATTACCATTCACATAATAATATAGTACTGGGAGAATCCATGATGTAGGAAAGTATCGGTCTCA
>OZ038477.1:12477436-12532436 GCA_964036315.1 Acanthosepion esculentum
ATACATACATACATACATAAATGCTTACATACATACATAGATATATTATATACATACACACACATATATATATACATACATACATACATAGATATATTATATACATACACACACACACAGATATATATATATATATATATATATATATATATATATATATATATATATATATATATATATGTACTAAATCCCACTTTATCTTGGGCGTTTCTACCTGCAATTAGCATATTTAGATAAGTAGGCAGAATAAAGAGCTCTGTCTAAATTACTGTTTTCATCCGTTGCCAGCTATGACGTCAAAGCCACCGACTTTGCCCACGAAAAGAATATCCCCGAATTCAACAATATATTATCGGTAGGTTTCCCCTTTGTCAAAACGCTGGCGTGAAATTACAACTGACTACATTTTTCAAACCTCTCTGTGTCGATGTCTTAATTATTTAAGGTAACAGAACACACACACACACACACACACACACACACACACACACACACAGATATATATATATATATATATATATATATATATATATATATATATATAAAATAAGAAAAAGGAGACTTTAATTATCCATTTCATTATAATGTTTATTTCGTGAACACCCAGGTGTCCATCTCATCAGAACGAAACCTCCTCTGTAAAATAATTAATAATGTTTTGTAATCTACATTGAGCTCTTCCTGGATTTATGTGCTCCTTGGAATTATCCCTTCTAGAAACTGGTAAGGCGCGCGTGCGCGCGCACGCGCACACACACACACATACACACACACATATATATATATATATATATATATATATATATATATATATATATATATATATATATATATATATATATATAAATATATATATATATAGAGAGAGAGAGAGAGAAAGAGAGAGAGAGAGAGGACACCTCGGCGTGGTGTAATGGTTAGCAAGTTTTCTCGTTAAGAAAATTTATGACTAAGTCGTGAGCTCAATCCTGACTGGGGCCCCGTCCACTTTCGGCCTTGTGCCACATCTAACCCACGCTTGAAAAATCAGTATACCACATCTAAACTACGCATAGGAAAACGAAAATTGCTATATATATATGTGTGTTTGTGTGTAAAATCTGTTGTATTATTTATTACGATTAATACAAGAACACAGGATTATATTGAAAATATATATCGTTATTATTTATTGAATATTAGTCGATGAAAAATAAAACTAATAAAAAAAAAAATTATCAGCCAAAGCATTAATAAATTTTTCATTTCTTTTTTTCATACACGTGTCAATAATACTCATTACATTTGTTTACGGTTATTAATATATGCTTAATTGATCCACATGTGGCATACGATGTTCATAATTGGTGGATATGTCTTTTGTTTGAATTTTGTCCTTGCTTTATTTGGCTTCACAATTTCCCATCTTTGTTCATGATGCAGGATATTAAATTTATTATGCCTCTAAACAGTAGTAAAGATCCATTGTTGTCAGACAATAGATACCAAAATTGCCCCATATCTATTTCCCCCTTTTCGCAACAGAGAGTTTCGGTCAGATGAATGGTCTGATGATCGCCGCACTACCTGTTTTATTGCCACCCCGAAGGCATCAAATCCTATAGTTTCTTTTATGAATTAAGTAAAACAATAATGTTATTTCACTTGGGTGAGGATATTTCATTTATAACATAATGTATATTTCAAAGATCAAACAGATTTAAATTAAATATCTATTTCGGGAGCTATTATGAGTAATATACTTCTTTGTGTACCATACCCATGCGGGACATGAGAGATTTGCGCTCTTCGTATTTTCCTATTTCGCATAGCTATCAGAAACGATTGAGTATCTACCATGTACATTTATCCCTTCCTCGTTATGACATAATCTCATTATCTGGGTTAATTGCTGCTTAAGTTTGAACCACCTGCCTTTAATATATCCTACGTGTATTATATTCTCCAAACCGTCTTTCCAGTTGTCTCTTAGAGATTGTCTCTTCTGCTCCCCTTTTCCTTAGAATAAATTTGTTTCTCATAAGTTCTCTCGATGATATTTTCTGAATTCTTCTGTAGAACCACTTTTAATGCTTCAAATCTTATCTTCATATGTAAATAAAATGTGTAAAATTCGCTGCCATGTAGAAGGATTAATAGTATATATCAGAATATATATATATATTATTGTCATCCACAGACAGACTGTTTCGAAGCTCATCCGTGTGACTAGAATCGAGACCCGACTGAATTGGCGTCAGTCGGAAATTCTACCACTAAGCCGTCGACGATGATGGTGAATTTTAGAGTATTTATTTTTAGATTTAGATAAACACACAGTGACTGACAATGACACAATTCTGCCCAAGAGTCTTGCTATATTATCTTTAATAGTCATTGTTTACAAACACACGCTTCACTACCACAGAGCTCAACCGAAATTAATTTTTTCAGGAGCCAATATTATTGTCATCCACAGACAGATGCTTTCGCTGTATCACAGCTCATCAGTGTGGCTAGACGTCCGGTTGTCTCTAGCTAGGATCGAAACCCGACTGAATTGGCGTCAGTCGGAAATTCTACCAAAAAGCCGTCGGCGCACGGCAGGGATGAAGATGAATTTTACCGTATTTATTTTTAGATTTAGATAAACACACAGTGACTGACAGTGACTCAATTCTGCCGAAGAGTCTTGCTATAGTAGCTTTAAAATATTTACTCTGGTGCTGGTACCTATATCAGCAGGGTAGTTGTCGCACTGACTGATATGCGCCACATCCTACCAGTGAAGAGATGAGGGGGAAAAGAATGCTTTTGCTAACAATCATGCATGCTGTCTTCTTTAATTGATGCTTAGTCATTTCTCTTCGCTTTTCATCACTAACTTCTGTGGGAATTATTGTAGTTTCTTTTCCGTGTCTGCTATCAAAACTGTGGCATCTCTATATCTTATAATGTTAAGATTATTGCCACCAATCCTGGTAGGACTTCTAATTCTCTCAGGGTGTAAATTAAAAAGTCCAGTGAGATGATACATGCTTTTCTTACAACCTTTTCTATAAAAATCTCATAAGTATTCTAAACAAGTATTGGGGGAAAAGGAACATTGCAAATACGCATGCAGCTCAAATTCGCAGTCCTTCTATGTAATCAAAAGTATAGTAAAGAAACATACGTGATCCAATTTACAGCGTATTTGATGACATAGACAATTGGCGTGAATTAGTCCATATTTCAACAGAAATTACTAAAAAATATTATTGTAAAGGGTGTCCATAAAGTTCGTATGCACTTTAAAAAAGTTATAATTTTATTTGTATTTGCGATAAAAATAATCTGTAAAAAAATGTTATAAAGTTTAATGTACCTAGTTTTACAAATTATTTCTATCGCAAATACAAATAAAATTATAATTTTTTTTTAAAGTGTATACGAACTTTATGGACACCCTGTATTTGCGAGTAAATATTTAACATTACTAAAGTACGTTGCTATTGTGCAAAGCAATCTTACTTATATTACAACTGATTATATTTGAATAAATAACAATATACTGCAAACAGTGTAAGAAAAAAGGAAAGACCGGTTAGTCAAGTTAGAAAATTAGAATAATCGATTAACTTTTAACTTTAAGAAACAATGAACGTATGGTCATCAGCAAAAGCGACAAGGCAAAGATGTGACTTAAGTATTGGGGACGTCAAGAGAAACATACACAGAAATATAATTACTTGATTTGTGTATTTATTGACACCAGAATATGGAGTGAGTAACAGTTGACGGAAAATGTAACCTAGAATATGTATATAATTAGGAAAGGGTGTATTACATATACAGGGTGTCCATAAAGTTCGTTTGCACTTTAAAAAAATATAACTTTATTTGTATTTGCGATGGAAATAATCTGTAAAAAAAGTTATAAAGTTTAATGTACCTAGTTTTAAGTATAGCTAAAATAACTAATGTGATTTCAGGCATTACTGTAAATCAGTTGGCAAATGTTTTCCGTGAAGTGCAAAATCGTTTTACCCTTTGTATTGCTAATGATGGAGGACGTGTGGAAACTTAAATAAAATTTCAAGAAAACCTTAAAAAATATAGATTTACTTCTTTCTAATCCTTTTTATAAATTATTTCTATCGCAAATACAAATAAAGTTACAATTTTTTTAAAGTGCACACGAACTTTATGCACACCCTGGACAAAGAATGTATTAATACCCATGTCTTTCAGAGAACACATTGCAAAGCTCTCGCTGCACTACACGATATCCATGACAAATGATCTGACGAACTTCATATATTACTTCCATCAGAGCTTCAGGAATACGAGCCTGCATGCCATGTATACTGTGACCAATCACCTTCATTCCTTTTATGTTCCACTAGCAAGTAAGAAGATTCGTCAGGCTGTTTCTTCCCAAGGTACGTTACTTTCTGAAAAGACTCCGGAGAGGATGCTTCTCCGCTCAATACAATTTTAATTTCAACCGTTATCTTTTATACATGTTATGATATTTGGCACTTTTTACCTCCTCATATTACGTCCCGAAAACAACCTCAGTATCCTCCTTGTGCCTTGTACCGAGAGAATATTTAGTAAAAAGTAAAACAATGTCTAACGTACTACAATTCTAACCTTTTAAAATTTGCTTTCAAGAAGTATTTTGAACCCATAAAGATGTAGAGCTAAGCTTTTAGTTCAGCCAGTGCTAAAAAAACATGGGCAGAACATATGTGAAAGAAGGAAGTTTTAATGAAAAATGGAAAACTAGGAAATTTTTACTTATATTAAAGAGGAGACATTGAAGTATATGGGAAACATGTTGCGGAAAAACGCCAGAAGGATTTGGCACTCACTGAAACGAAGAGAAGTAGTTGAAAACACGTGCGACTTTAGGTGCTTGTCTCAATTGACTTAAGAACAAGGTCAATAGATGGATGGTATATGGTAAAGATTAATGCATCAAAAACAGGAAGAAGAGAGACATATTCACCGATGTACTGAAAAACATTTGCACATAAAAAAAATAATATATAGACAGTACTATGTACCAAGGCTAGATACAATTACTTTCAATCAGTGCCATATGGTGCTATATAAGCCTGCCAGAAGACTCATCATCGTAGATTAAGCCCGTGTGATATTTTTAGATATTCTTCATTGCAAATAAAAAAAGTGGTAATTATTATTATTGTTTTTATTTCATTTGATTTCTGGCGTGTACTCATTTCTTTCCGGGTCCAGCCTAGAGACCTAAGGTCAGAAATGGCATCATGACATTTTCCACTGACAAAAAAAAAAATATATATTTATATATTTTACATAGATAAAGCCCTTCGTAAAGTGTGGGCTGCACTTGTGAGAACAATTTTTTGTATTTATTTGAGGCATGGGCTTCCAGGAATCCCTTCAATTAGTCTACTGGAATCTTTTCCAACCAATCCTAGGGCTCGAACAACAACAGGGATACATTGCAGTCTGCAGGGACTGGCATATCAATAAAGAGGCACTTTTTGTTTGTGGTCTTTAAAAACAATGTCTGGGAGGTTGACTTTGATTGTTCTGTCAGTGTGTATTGTGTAGTCCTATAGAATTGTAACAGGTCCGATTATTATTATTATTATTATTATTATTATTATTATTATTATTATTATTATTATTAACAATAATAATAATAATAATAAAATCAATGGCCGGCTACTAGTTTCAGAGTACGCACTTTGGAGAGCATCTAGCCACTCTCTGATGCAGACACCGGCAAAGGCATATATATATACTGTAAATATTTTAGGCGACCTTAGTTACAGTTTCTGGGAAAGAACGGATAACCTGACACGATCAGAAGTTTGAACAACCCCAGTGTGGTCCTACTGTCTTGTTAAATCGTGCGAACCCCGACGGCGTCCAAACAGTACTGATCACCCAATTTCGCTGACAACCAGGAGTATGATTTTCTGGGAGTTACCAAACGTTTCACACGCTAGTATCGCTAATAATTGTCTTTAATAATTAATAACTTCATTCTTTGAAATTGATACCATTTCTAATTCTGGTAACAATCTTTCATTAAAAGTTTTTTCCCCCATTTTCTTGTTTTCTTTTAAAATTTACAATGATAAAACAAAATCAAAAATTCAATTCACAAACCAATAAATCAATATCTATAGAAATTCTAAAACTTAGATTAAATAACCCAAGATTTGATATGTCATACAATCAACCAAACTAACCAACTCCTACTTTACTGGCCTAACAAAGAACGTCCGTGCAATGTTGAAGATACGTAGCATTTTTGTTGGAAGTTATCGGACGTTATGGCGACGTTATTTTAATGTTGCAATTAAGTACATTTCTGGTCCTAAAATGACTGTTCGTCCATAACCTTGTCACAACGTTATGGTAACGCTGCGAAGTGCCATAGTTGTCATGTTACACACTGGTCAAAAGATATTAGATATTCACTTTATATTTATAAAACTTATATTCCCTTTTGTACATTTAAATTGAAACCACTTATTTAGATGATAAATAGCCGTTCTAATATCGTCCTGGGTCTTATTATACATTTTTTAAAATGTAACACTATACAGCAGGTTGTTTACAATTTAAAGTTAATGTTGTAGACACGGTGGGGAGTGTAAAATGTATATTTTTTTGCAAACTCGATGTAAGTTTGGAGAAGCATTGCCACAAGCTCATTTTGTTAGTGTTGTGACCAAGTAAATGGTTAAAGAAATAACAAAACAAGTGTTGCAGATATATCATATATTAAACAGTAAGTACAACAGAAGAGGAGTGAGTATGTCGGTTGACCCAGCGTTCAATCTATTCGACTGTTATATTTACCAGCGAGGTAGGATGTGGAACAAGGCTAAGTATAATGTGGAGAATTCCCCATAGACTTCCCTATAAAAGGGGTCTGGTAGCTGTTTCCAGAGACGAGACTCTGTCCTTCGACAGAGCCTCGTCTGGGGATTCTCTCTGTCGGAGACAGAGATTTTGACCAGCACAGCTGAAACAGATCTATTCGTCTGTTAATATTTAACAACCCTCCCAAGAGGGATGTATGTGGCAAAAAGCCGAGTTTTCCGTGGGTTCCCCGAGCCCGTGAGCTCGGCCAAAAATATTCCCTTAGAACTCGCATAAACGGGTTCAGGGTCTGTCTACCTCCCCGACTAAACTTTGCCCTTCGGCAAAGCCTCGTCCGGGTTCCTCTCTGCCCAAAGCAGAGAGTTCGACAACAGTTGCAAACAGTAGAAAATTCTATTCGACTGTTAATATTTAACAGCCCCCGACGAGGGATGTATGTGGCACAAGGCCGAGTTTACTGTGGGCTCTCCGAGCCCGTAGGCTCGGCCAAAAATATTCCCTTAGAACCCGCATAAACGTGTTCAGAGTCTGTCTACCAAAGTGGACGAAACTTTGCCCCTCGGGAAAGCCTAGTCCGGGTTCTTCTCTGCTCAAGGCAGAGAGTTCGACAGTTGAAAATGGGTAATCGACTGTTAATATGTAACAGCCCCCCACGAGGGATGTATGTGGCACAAGGCCGAATTTACCGTGGGTTCTTCGAGCCCGTAAATGGGCCAAAAATATTCCCTTAGTAACCCCAAGGTCTTCTCTTATACTAATCTTATAGTAGGCGGAAGAGTCCAACATAGACTCTTTAGAGGGAGGATACCACAACAGTTAGCTAGTTATGCACATCTCTACAGAGCTCAAAAAATTAACAACATGAGTCATATTGTTTATGTGTGAGAGCAGCAAATATGGTTTGATGGGTTTCCATCTATAATCATTCAAACGGAACATGTTACAAAGCCGAGTTTAAAAGAGTAAGTCCTACGCGTATGTGTAACTAAGGTCAACGACCGCTCAGTGCTCTCTCTGTCCCCCCTTTTGGAAATACCTCAAGCGATTGAGATATTTTTTCGGCACGCCCACTTGAAAAAGATATTTCACAACACAATGGGACTATAGAAAAACATTCCCACGTTCCTTTGCATAACTCTGTTAGTAATTATTTGTCCTCGATTAAGATAACTTTTTTCTTTTGTCTTTATTATTGCGATAGATAGATAGATAGATAGATAGATAGATGGTCCATATCTCTTGTTACCCCTGTATCCATTTCAGCTGTATATTGAAATAATAGCATGATTCCCAAACATTTCTTGTTTAACCATTTTTATTACCATCAGCTCTGATCTTTATATCTAGATCTCACAAATATGCGTCCAAATAGTCAAATCATCCGAATTTCGCCTGCATTCAAATTTAAAGGATGAAGTTACACTCTGGCAGCTTTTTGCAAGCATTGCTAATTTCTTGAAAGGACTTCCGTGTGAATGTCTCTCTGAACATCACAATCTTGACCTTTTCAAGTCAGCTGTCAATCATTAACAGTCCTCCTTATCCCCATAAACCCCAGTTCTTTTCATCACCCCTTATATTCATAGCATTCACATTGTTCAGTGACTGTCACTTTACCATTATACGGGGTAAATTTATTTAAGAAACAAATAAGCTTTACTACACTGCATGTGATTGGGAATCGAACGCAATCTACTTTAAACATTTACGAAAATAGTTTTCTAACATTTTTTTATACATTGCTTACTTTTCAAAAGAGACTTTCAAGGTAGAGTGATACTGAATGAGATTACTGTATGGAAGTAAGTGCGAGTTACAAAGAGCAGATAATGAAGAAAAGCAAGATAGATAACGGTTGATCCAAAACTCGAATTGATTATGCTTATACCGACAGAGAAACCAACCACTAAGGAGTCTTTTCTACAAAGTAGCGGGTATCGAGAAGAAATTTTCCAATTGAGAATTCGCCCTTACAATTGGAATACGAAGGGAAAGTGGACAAGTCAACTCTGTGTACGAGACGTGGCGGGTCCCAGGGGAAATAAGCAATATAACTCAGCTGAATAATAGCCGGGCAAATAGCGAGAGGCATGAGGCATTTCATCTGTGAGCAAGTGGTTGTAGTGTGGAAATTGAGCAATCATCCGTGTAAACGCTTTTGAACTTTGTTAATCCTGGAAATTGAGGAACAGGCCTCTCCAGCATGGGTATAGGAACAATACTGTACATTCAGTCCGATTTAAAGATAACACATACTAGGACTCAGGTACTTTCGGGAGCGGCATGAGGAAATAAGTATTCGAACAATTCAGAGTTTATTTTCTAGCAATCGCTCTCCTGTAGTCTAAAATAAACGTTCATTTTCCTTGTTCTTTTATATCGAAAGACTATTTTATTGCAAACTATTATGTGACACGTTTTCTAATTATCGCTGTAGAGCAAACACTGAAAATATATTTAGTTTTTACAATTTTTTTAAATTGAAAATGATTGGAATACATTTTCTTTTTAATAGACTGCACGATATTTTGATGAGTGTCTGTACATTCACACCTGTACAGCAGTATAAGTACTTGACTTTATTTGTAAGCTTTTGTCCGAAAATAATTCACCTATACTGACTGAGTGATATTATCAAGACTTAAGTAAGTACCTACGCTGCAAATTATTACCCTCTATAATTGATCATTATCGCCTTTGTTATTTTCAATAATACCGCTAAATAAGACTGTCATTTGACTTATTTTATTTTTACAATGTTTTGGTGGTGGTTATGTGGGAGTTGTTGCTATCTCATGGCATTAGGAGGAGGCGTCACGTGATTAATAAGCGCCTCGTAATTATCTTGATTGTTATAATTAATGATTCTCGCACATTCTGGTGTGAGGTTCTTTGTGATAACAATTACAGAAAAGAAAAATAATATTCGTGTATTAAATCAATCACGACGAAAAGCATGAAGTAAATTCAAACAGCTAAATTATACATAAATCGGTCCGGATCTTCGCAGACGGGTAATGTTTAACGAGCCAGTTCAAAATAATATTATTAATAATGCTGTCTGCCACCTTGTGCCAAACCAAGTTTGATGAATAAAAATAGATGTACAGCGTGTCCATAAAGTTCGTGTGGACTTTAAAAAATTTATAATTTACGATGTTTTCTCTGAAAGATATGGTTATTAATACATTCTTAGTCCAGGGTGTCCATAAAGTTCGTGTGCACTTTACAAAAAAATATAACTTTATTTGTATTTGCGATAGAAATAATTTGTAAAAAGCATTAGAAAGAAGTAAATCTATATTTTTTAAGATTTTATTGAAATTTTATTTAAGTTTCCACATGTCCTCCATCATTAGCAATACAAAGAGTAATACGATTTTGCAGTTCACGGAAAACATTTGCCAACTGATTTACAGTAATGCCTGAAATCACATTAGTTATTTTGGCTATACTTAAAACTAGGTACATTAAACCTTATAACATTTTTTACAGATTATTTCTATCGCAAATACAAATAAAGTTATATTTTTTTAAAAGTAAACACGAACATTATGGACACCCTGTATTAAGTTGTATCACATGTAATTTCGTTTTTTACAGACTATTGATTAAAAGGTGATTTCCTCTAATGGTGGGCTGTTTGTTCACGTCTTTCTCGGTCTCAAAGTGTGCGTAACTACTCCCTGTTGCAGATATCTGCTCAGACACTTTTGTGTTTCTACAATAGCCACGGAGACAATCAATTGCTTATACTGCAATTATACTGGGATGTCCTTAGTTACAGTTTCTGAATGATCAATTATTTCTCTCCCGGAAAACTTGAACAACATCCGCCAGTATTCTGGAACCTTCAGTCAAAATAGCTTGTAAATATCGACGTTTACAATGCTTAGTTCGGCTTGTGGAAAGGATTCCAGGTAATTGCAAACAGTTGCACAAGCTGCGATCGTCTTCCAAATATGTTATTATCAATCGGTCACCTGAATGAATAATCAAACATGATGGAATACGAATAGTAGTCTGGAGGTCGGAACGCTTAAGATCTAACCGTCGGATTGGGATCATAACGTTTCATGAAACACATTAAAGATCATAAACTCTCATATATACAGATCGGAGATCCTAACATTTCATGTTGACTAAAGATCTTAATATTTCATGTACTCAGATCGAAGATTATATAACTTCTTGTACACCGACCAAAGATCATAACACTTCATATAACCAAATGTAAAGATCACATAGTTTAATGTGCACAGACCAAAGGTTATAACGTTCCATGTCAAATATCAAGAAATCATAATATAGTAGATAAACCGATTAAATATCATAACATTTAACGCACAAAGACTGAAGGTCATAACACTTCATATACACAGGTCAGAGTTCATAATATTCCATGTACACTAACCAAAGATCATAGCATTTAATTCACACAGAACGTATATGACATGTTATAATAAGTCATGTACACAGACCAAAGATAGTAATACTTTATGTAGACAAACAGAATATCATTAGAAATTCACTTACACAGCCTGAATATCAAAAAGTTAAAATTTTATATACACAGACCAAAGATCATGGCATTTCCTTTGCAGAATCCAAGGATCATAAATTGTCATGTTTACAGGGCGAAGTCATAAAATATCATGTACTCAGATCAAAGACCATAAAAATGAATTTACGCAGAGCAAACATCATCATATTTTATATACACAGACTAAAGATCAAAACATTGAATTTACAGAGCAAACATCATAACATTTTATATACAGAGACTGAAAATCATAACATTGAATTTACACAGAGCAAACACATTAACATTTTATATACACAGACTAAAGATCATAACATTGAATTTACACAGAGAAAACATCATAATATTTTATATACACAAACTAAAGATCATAACATTGAATTTACACAGCGCAAACATCATAGCATTTTATATTCACAGACTGAAAATCATAACATTGAATTTACAGAGCAAACATCATAATATTTTATACACACAGACTAAAGATATAACATTGACTATAGACAGAGCAAACATCATAACATTTTATATATACAGACTAAAGATCATAACCTTGAATTTACTCAGAGCAAACATCATAACATTTTATATACATAGACTAAAGATATAACATTGAATTTAGACAGAGCAAGCATCATAACATTTTATATACACTACTAAAGATTATAACATTGACTTTACACAGAGCAAACATCATAACATTTTTTATACACAGATTAAAGACTATAAAACTGAATTTACACAGAACAAAGATTATAAACTTTCATGTGCACAGAACAAAGATCATAACATTTCCTGTACACAGACTAAAAATCTAGAAATTTGATTAAAGGCAGACAAATGATCATAAACTTTAATGAACATAGACGGAATATCAGAGCATTCCCATGTATACATTACAAAGATCATTGCTTTTAATGTACAAAGTGCAGATATCATATTATATCATGTACGTAGACCTATGTGAAGTTGGTCTATGACTCCATTATACAAGTGGTATTATTTTTATATGTTAGGTTATGTTACTGTTTTTTATTGATCTTTAAATAATTAACATCATATGTACATGTATAAAACTATATTCAATAAATTAATTTCGCGGATTATTTTAAATTCTAAAGTAAACTTAGCATTCGTTCATTTAATTTTAAGTTTATTTTCTCTCATTTCTATGGTATATTCTATTCTTCCGGGTTATACCTTGAGACCAATGATCAGAAATGACATCATAATATCTTCCAATTAACGTGAGTGTAAACTTAAAATAAAAATAAACATGAAACACCGTGTTTGTGTTGTTTTAGGGTTACTTTTAATTTACATCGATAAAAATCATTTTACATATATAAAGCCCTTCGTAGAGTGTAAGCTGTGCTTGTGAGAACATTGTATTTAACTAAATCGGATCCTGTCAATGAGTCTATCAGAACATCTTTCCAAAAAGGCTCAGGGCCCCAGCCACAAGAGGAATTATTGATGCCTTCATATGCCACATCTCAAAGATTTCCTTTCATTGTAATCGTCTTTTGAAAATTTTCAAACTTACATTACAATCTGTAGGAATTGTCATGACAATAAAGAAACTTATTCTGCTTGTTTGGTCTTTATTTCTGGGCGATTAGATTTGATTGTACCGTCTTTGTGCATTGTAACGTATCATAAAATGGTTACATGTCTTATGTCTGTAAAGGGATCGGGGTCGGGTTCATACCGATTTTTTGAAGTTTTCTAACCATAAATAGATGTTGAAGATATTCCAGTGCATACCTCTCATTCCGGTATTTATATTCAGCGGATTACAATACAGTGCAACCTGGTACAAGGTGATCACTTTTTGGAGTGTGATGGGGTGTGGTGTGGAGGAAGGATATTCACTACACAATCTGTATTTGGAGGCAGCACATTTCTTCAGCATGATTTTTTTTGGATAATTGCTAGTTAAAAGATATTAGTCCTGTGCTTCTACAATAAAACATTTAATCTTGCGCTACACAACCACTAATGTGTCTGGAATTTGTCTGGATCAGTTTATTTGGCACTAGAATAGTATTGACCATGAAGATTTTCATCTTGCCATCTTTTCTGCATTTGGTCCACTGCATGTAGCATTATCTTCCTTTTCGGGTTCTTTGCCGCTGGATGAGGTGGATCATCGCTACTTGCTCGTTTCGTCCACTTAAAAATCCGCTTTTAATGTGTTGGCTTCATTTATTACGAAATAAATTTTATTATTTCTTTCAACTGCTTTTAGACGTCGCATCGTCCAGTCTTGTGTAGTTGTTGATATCTTTGAAGATCGATTGTTGTCGTTTTGTAAGAAAGTGCTAGTTTAACCAGTGCTCTTCTTATTTCTGATCTGGTAACATCCAGGCGATCAACTTCGGTTGCAAGTGAGAAGATTTCTCTTTTTGACACCCATTTGCTTAATGTCATCTATACTTCAGGTAAGGTCATTGAAATATGTGTTGCACCACAAGGATAGCGAAAATGCTTAGGGCCAATATTATGTTTCGTTGATTCAACTTGGTATTTAACACTAGACGCATAAGCGTGTAGTTGCCTTCTTATTATAGTTCTTCTTCATTTGTGTATGCTGTATGCCATCTCTTCTTTGACTCCTCGGTATTTATACAATTCTTCATATTCCAGTCTCCTACACTTTGGGACAAAATCTAGATCTATAGGGTGTTTCTGTAATTCTCCCTTTCTTGAATATTACTTTTGCAAATTTATCTAATTTAGTGCCAATATTCAGGTCTTCTCAGACAAAAAATAATTATGTTCATTCTTTTAGAATAATATATTAAATACTTTCTTGTTTATTTGTATCCATAATTATTATTGTTTAATTCATGACAAATGAGTTTAGAGGCAGGAAAACAGGGGTGGGTGGCAAAGAATCTCCTTGGAAACTTCCTCGTCGGATATTCAAACGATTGATTGTGGCAGTGCAATTCGCGTGATTATTGTATAAGGTGGGTTTCAACGGAACTATGATATGCACAAACACATGCACACGCACACGCACACGCACACACACACATAATATGGAGTAATTGATAACGGCTTGGATTGAGGAATCGGAGAGCCGAGTTCGAATTCCAGTCGAATCCATTACATTCACTTACGTGCTAACACCCTTGGGAATGGTGTGAATCATCTTCTTCTCCCTCCAACTATGGGTAAATAGTAGGACAGACTGGGTTCTATAGCCTTGGATGGCAACTGGTCTAGGAGAAAGACAACTCTGAATTCAAAACCTGCGGAGGGTCGTTTGGGGACCTTGTGGTATTCGCTGCACCAGGTCCCTGTATTTGTCCTTCCAAAAAGTGTGGATGGCCCTGCACAAAGCCTTAACCACTATAATCAAATCTCATGTGTCGGTGTCGGGCTTTCAGTTTCTGGGAACTGATCTGCCTGACCCTCATACGTCGAGTTCGACGGGAGAGTCCATCATATATATATATATATATTGAAGGTGATTAATGTATCATATGGGTTTCGACGGAACTATGATATATTTAAGAAATTTACTATCACAGAGTAGACTTTGTAGATGTCTAAATCGTTAAGAATTCAAGAGTGTGTTGCACTATCAAAGGCATTACGATATTCTATATCATATATATATATATATATATATATATATATATATATATATATATATATATATTGAGATTTCTATATTTTTTATGAGAATTTCCAGTATCATTTTGCTTATCAATAATCGATCTTAGCAAATATATGGGCCTCTTCAGCATCCGTTCTACTCCAGATTGAGCGCAATCGAGAATAAACGTATATACAGTCAATATTTTCCATCTTCTATTTCATCCATTTTCGGTAAGGGACATATAATGATTTATTCTGGAATTTTGTTTGGATGAAACATTAACATTTTGAAGAATGTTTTTCATGAATTGATGAGAGGCAAAAGTTGAGTAAGTTTATAGTTCCTGAGGATTTCCGGTTTTTTTTATTTTGTTAGAGATTGACTTACATAATTCTTGGTTATATATTTCGATTCATGTGCAGGTATGTCCTTTATCATTTGTTATTCTCTTTGCATCCACTCCGCACTGAAATTATATTCCTTTGGGCTGCTCTAAATATTCTCCCAAAAGTATTGCTCTTCTCCGAAAGCTGGCGTTTTTTTGACTACTTTAACGTCTTTTACAAAATCTCTGTAGGATTTCTTGAGGTCTGCGCTTGCAATATCCTATTTTGTCGATAGAAACGAC
Source organism: Acanthosepion esculentum (assembly GCA_964036315.1). Lineage (NCBI taxonomy): Eukaryota > Metazoa > Mollusca > Cephalopoda > Sepiida > Sepiidae > Acanthosepion > Acanthosepion esculentum. The sequence continues at coordinate 12,493,073 of OZ038477.1, forward strand.
AATACTTTTCATTTCATCTTGTCCTCTGTGCCCCTTAAAATCAGTTTCTGTGGCAGAATTTCTTTCATACATGGAATTTAATTTACTTGATTAATTTTTATAGTACTACTTGACATTTCTAAATTTCTCTGTCGAAAATATTTATTTATTTTAAATCTGCACTATTGAATAAGTAATAATAATTATTATTAAATTTTACAGAATATATATGTGCTCGCATACATAATCTGAACTCGAAGTTTAGCTTGAAAAGCATGAAATTGACTTCGCCTAACACTATATATATATATATGTGTGTGTGTGTTTGTGTGTGTGTGTGTGTGTGCGCGCGTGTGTGTAAGTGCATACAATTACATGTATATACACACATATATACGCACACTCACTCACGCACATAAATATATATATTAAATAATATATACACGTTTTATCTATTTACTTTATGTAAATTCTTTTCATATCGTCTGATAAGCTTAATAGCATTATCATTAAAGGAAGAAAATCACAATATTGATACATATATACATATATATATATATATATATATGTATGTATGTATGTATATGTATATGTAATAACTCGTTTACCGCTAAAAATATAAAAAAAACAAATATTCAAAGTTAACAGTTATTTACGTAATGATATAAATTCTTATATTAATGTTTATCTCATTTTATATAAATTTTATTATCGTAATGAATGCGAACAAATGAGAAATTGAAATATAACAATATAAATTATATTAAAAACTTGTCATATTTTTTCGGGGTAAAGATTTGTGCAGATAATTTCATTTTTATGATTATTTAATAACTATCGTAACATAGAATATTTATTAGTTTTTTCTTCTTTAAAATGTATATTATATATACGAAAATAACTGTTGACTCAAAACTATGCACCTAAATTTTAAATTTTATTTTACATTGTATCTAAAGTGAGATTTCCTGAAAGAATTACGCCTTCCCAAGCCAGCATACACAAACACAATATGTTGAAATATCAAAACAAATCAGTTAAATCCATTACCTCATGTTTTTGAAGATTTACAGAACAAACAGCCATCCCGAACCATAACAAGTAAAACTTTAAACAATATTCATCTATTAAAAGTAAAAATATTTCTGGAATATTTCTCGCTTACTTGCCAGATTTGAATGATGGCGATTTGGGTCCTTCACATGTTTTGGCTAATCTTTAAACCACCTGATGAATATTCATAAAGGGGCTCAACTTTAACACCCTTGATAAACCAGTGGTGTGCTTGCTCTTGTATATAACCACGTGCAGCAAAATAAATACTTACATTTGCCTTGATAATGTGCGTCAGACGACTAAATGCATCGGCTAGGAATATTTTTTCTCTTGTCGTTTTATTCTTTTTGAAAAAAAAAACAAAAAAACAAAACGTTCTTCCTATCCTCTTGTGATTTATTCTTTTGTTTTTTAACATATTTTCTGGATAAATTTAAACCATTTAGTAATTCCGGTTTGATAAAGATGTTATTAATAACCTACTTGCCCAAATAAATTTATTATCAGATATTTTCGTTAACCCCATTGAGCACTGTTTTTTTACACCTTATATGAAATTAAGTAAATATTTATTCGCTTATCTGTGTAGGCACGCTAACTCTCGTATATACAGCTGCTAATATATAATAATTTGGTTTATTTCCACATTTATACATCCATTTATGAATACACATACACGCACACACACACAAATACACACACACACACACATGCGCGCACACACATACATACACACACACGCACGCACACACACACACACACATACACACACATATATATATATATATATATCAATTATGTGGTGCGGGTTCAATTTATATTACGCGAATCATTCATACGAAAAGCAGATAATGAAGTTAATGATATGGCAAGAATGACTCTCGCAAACAATTTTTAATAATAAAATACAATAACCTCGAATCCGTTAATGAATGGTATGATTCTTGTTTATAAATTCCAGTTTTATCAGGTCTTTTTTTTACTACTAGCTTAGCTTTCAATCGTTTCATACGATCATCCTCAGATAGAGAAATAGGATTCGAGGTTAATGTATTTTATTATTAAAAATGGTTTGCGTGAGTGATTCTTGCCATATCATTAAATTCATTATCTGCTTTTCGTATGAATGATTGGCGTAATATATATATATATATATATATATATATATATATATATATATATATATATATATATATATATATATATATATATATACACGGGTTGGACAAAATAATTGAAACACTTGTTAAATTCAAAGAAAATTTATTTGATATGGAGTTGGTCCTCCATTAGCCTCACAGACAGCTTTAATACCTCTAGGAATGGAATCATACAACTTCCTGACTTTATCCAGAGGAATTTGCAGTCATTCTTCCATTAACACCTTCTCCAGCTCTTTACGACACGACGATGGATGATAGCCGCTCCTAACTTGTCGCTCCAAAATCCACCACAAATGTTCAATAATATTGATATCTGGAGATTAGAGAGGCCACTCTATGTGTTCTAGCTCACTTTCATGATCTTCTTAATGATTCAAGCAGTATGTATTCGAGCATTATCGTCTTGGAAGATGCAATCACCATCAGGGAATAAAGCCTTGGCCACTGGATGAAAATGATCTCCCAAAATCTTCATGTAATCTTTGCTGTTGATTCTAACATGCAGGACAACTATTGGACCGAGACATTTCCATGATATTGCGGCCCAAACTATCACTGATCCAACTCCATGCTTCACTGTTGGAAGAATGCAGTCAGGGTTGTAAGCTTCTTTGGGCTGCCTCCACACACAATCTCGCCCTGAAGTTGGGAAAAGAAAAAAACTGGACTCGTCGGAGAATATTACTTGCTTTAATTTTGTCTGCAGACCAGGCATTGTGATCTCTGCAGCACTTCAACCTCTTCTGAATGTTGCGAGTGGAGAGAAGAGGTTTCCTTACGGCGGCTCTTCCATGATATGCAGCCTTATGGAGCTCACGACGAACAGTTTTACTAGAAACTGGACTATTCAGATGATTATTCAACTCAGCAGTCACTTTGGCCGCATTTGCCCGATGATTTTTGACACATTGCGTTTCAATGCACGTCAGTCCCAGTCAGTAAGTTTGCAAGTCCGGCCCAAATTTCTACGGTTGCTAGAGATTTTGACCTGTTTCTCGAATTGTGTCATAGTTCTTGATATGGTAGCACTTGAAAAAGCCAACAGTTCAGCAACCTTAGTGATCGAGGCTCCTGTCATGCGAGCTCTAACAATTTGCCCATTTTTCGAACTCGGAGAGGTCAGGCATTTAGCTTAAATTTTACTAAATCCTTAAATAAATAAGATAAAGAGAGTAAATTAGATAAATAAAAGTATTTACAAACGATATAACCTGCCATTACGAAGGTTTAGTTAAAGTTCTTAATATAATAGGTCTTGTTTGCACCTGTTCCAATTATGTTGTACAACCCTTATATATATATATATATATATATATATATATATATATATATATATATATATATATATATTCATCTTTTCAGCCCAGGCAAGGCTGGAAGCCCCTAGCACGCAAGGGGTTACAGGGGATTTGGAGCGAGAGCAAATAGGAATGTTAGAGGAAAGGATGTGCAGAAGGATAGAGGATAGATCAAGGCAATTGGAGATGTCGATTGACGTTACACTTGAATAGTTGGAGATCATAGTCATCAGGGAAACGGGAATGAGGAAGGGAGTTCTATAGGCGTGAGGTTCGAGATATGAAGCTATTGGAGTAGAAGAGACGTCTACATTTAACGGTTTCAACAATGAAAGGGTGGGAACGGGATGCCAGCCTCGTAGGACGCTTGAATTCATGGCGCCTGGGAACCGGCGATAGCAGCTCATCGGAGCAATTACCATGGAAGTATTTATAAAAGAGTGAGAAAGAGGCGACGGTGCGTCTGTGAGAGAGACTGCAGACGAGAAGACAGATCAGGGCCAATTACATTGCATACCCTTCTCTGGTTCTTATCAAGAACCTTGAGGCAAACAGAAGGGGCTCCAGACCATATATGGCAGCAATACTCCATGCAAGATTGGATGGTTGATTTGTAAATTTGGAGGATCGATTCAGGAGAGAAGAATTTCCTGGCCCGGCACAGGGATCCAACTTTCCTTGCGGTGGATGAAGCAATCGACTCAATGTAATTGTTCCATCTCAGGTCAGTAGACAGCGTGAGACCGAGCAGCCGCAGAGAGGAACTCTCGAGAAGTTGAGCTTCAGATATTCTAATGGGATGCAGGGAAAGATCCCTGTGGTGATTAATGGAGAGCAGTTTTGTTTTGGAGGCGTTAAAATTAACCAGCCAATTCCTGCCCCAGTTCACAACCGATTGAAGGTCCTTTTTGAGACGAACAGCCAGGTTAATTTTTGTCAGTGGCACTAGATTTGTTTCTGAGGCAGGAGTAAATTGTGGTGTCATCCGCATAGATTCTGAATTGGGAATTAATGGCGTCAGGAAGATCATTTATGAATATATGGAAAAGGATGGATCATTGGGGAACACCTGCGTTCGTGGGATAGGAGCTGGAGGAGAATCCATTGAGAACGACCTTCAATTCACGGTTTGACAGGAATGATTGTATTAGGTCCAACAATCGGCCTGTAATACCATATACCTGAAGGTTACGAAGAAGGCCGGCATGCCAAACCCTATCAAACGCCTTGGAGATGTCCAGGGCCACAGCGCGAGCTTCTCTGTTATTATGGAGAGCTTGGTAAACAAATTCAGTGATGGCCGTAAGCACATCAGCATTGGATCGGGCAAAGCGGAATCCATATTGTTTGTCTGAGAACAGATCATTTGATATAAGGTGGTTAACCATTCGGTGTTGAGAAGGGCTTCGAAGACTTTGCCGAAGAGGTGTAGGAGACTGATAGGACGGTAATTAGAAGGGTCGGAGGTGTCGCCAGAGTTCTTAAAGACAGGAACAATGGATGATGACTTCCAGCAGTCAGGAAAACAAGACTCTTTGAGGCAGTAGTTGTATAATTTAGATAGGGCGGGCGCCAATTCAGGCGCGCATTTCTCCCAGACAATGGCTGGAATCCCATCAACACCACCTAACCTTTTGGGGGTCTAAATTAGAAATAATGTCCCATACCAATGACGGGGATATGTGTAACCCGCTCAAAAGGTCCTCAATATATATACATATATTACCCGTCCCTTCAGTTGACTATGGAGGGGGAGAATGATTTATCCTTTTTAGATGTGCTAGTTGAATGGAATGGGAGTTGTTTATTACCAATGTTTATCGTAAGTCTACATTTAACAATCAAGACACAATTTAAATTCTTTTGTTCTCACGCCCGGAAGTTCAATCTGATTTCCACTTTACCCCATCGTGTTTGTAGGTTGGACAGGGGCATGGAGATCATTTATAATGTTTTTTGGGACAATGGCTACTTAAAGCATGTTGTTAAACGCACGATCAAGCATAAAGCTAGAACTTTAGGGCTCCTGTAGTTTTCGGTTTCTGTGTCCAATGTCCGTGATTAGGCAGAGGTAGCCAGACACTTGTAAACAGGGTATCGGTATATGTAACATCATGTTTTCCTAATGTTAGGTTACATGTTGCCGTTGACACCGTTCCCGTGTTCCCTTGGTTTGGTAAGGTTAGTTCAAAGTAGTTTTGTTTATAAATTTGAATATCAGTGTGAGGCTGAGTATGTAGGCGAACAAACCAAAGCCTTGAAACACGGATTGAACAACAAGTCCCTGCCAGTATTAGCCGAGGTGTTGCAAACAGCAGCACACGCTTGACTCAAATGGCTTGTGAGTCACCTATCAAGCAGCATTTGAGAGATAAATCCGGATGTTCTGTCAAGTACACGAATACAACATTTAATATTTTATGCGGACACAGTTAGTCAGACAGTTGTGAATCTTGCAGTCAATGTATATAAAGTTATATCAACCATCCCTGTGGAAACAGAAATTATAATTTTGCTCGTTCTTTGTTTCTGTTAGAAATGTTGTTAGTAAAACAAAAAAATGTTTCATGTTAACTAGGAAAATATATAATTTGGTTCATTTACATTTTTCCCCCGTTTTAGTACTAAATGCAAATTTTCATCGTGCTTTCTTGATTAACCCTTCTCTATATACTTGAATTTCGTTTTGCGAATTTGCTTCATTTTGTTTAATGAAGAGGGTAAGTAATAATTTTTCGGAAGATCTGTTGGTCGTAAAAAGAATCCTTTAAAGAATGTGTTTTTGTATATTTAAGACAATGCTGTGGTGTCAAACTTGTTTTCAAATTTTATAATGAAATGCGAATAATGAGAATATTGATATTATCATGTGTTAATATCTCATTTTAAACAGGTTACCAAGAGAAGGTGGACTGGTAAAATGGATTGGACTGAAACATGACGTAACCGTATTTGCCAGAAAAATGTAAACATTTTAAGCCTGCTGAAATAGACAGCGGAACTGAGCGTCCATAACTGGTCGATCGTATATCTTTGGTTATATCCATGGAATCCTACGAATGAAGATGCTGATTTCCCCGGTGTACGATGCATAGCTATTTTTATTTCTATTATGTTTTATGCCCCTCACAAGTGTCTGCTGATTATCAGTTGCGAAAAAATGAGAGTAAGTCATTTTAAATCTCAAGCGCTTTCTTACGTGTACTCGCAGACTCCAACAACGCCAGGATCTGGCCAGACTCGATCGATTCCGAAATAACAACCAAATCTTGCCTGTTCTTGGGATCGTTCCAAGTATATGATTCGTTATAAGTACAACTAAATTTTCATATTTCAAAACTTCTTCAAATAAAAGATTGAAAGCCTTTCATTACAGTAATGTCAGTTCTGGTGTTATATTCTGTTTATTTTTCTCTTTATCTGGGATAAGTAACATTCGTAACATTCATTTTCCTTCCTGTTCCATTCTAATTACAGAGCATTGTCGCTTTAGACCTCTAATTTACAGTGTATTTTATACATTTTTTAATTTTTTGCTTGATATATCTAGATTGTACTGATATCGTTTATTTCTTATTATTATGTGCCGTGTACCTTCAGGACGTAGGCGATCATGGCTCTCCATTTCCCCCTATCTCCTGTAGCTCTCAATAAGTTTTGTCCCTTTGCTACTTCCAAAATGCCCTCTCTGTCATCCACTTACTTAATTCCGCTAGATATGTCATGCGTTGCTTTCCCTTGTCTCTCGTTCCCTCTACTCGACCTGTGAGTATAGGATTCTCCAAGCCGCTTTTTTCTCATTACGTGCCCCAGAAATTGCAGCTGCATTCTCCTGATGATCAGTATAAACCTCCTCCTTGTTTGCTTCCTCTCAAAAACCTCATCATTGCTCACACGCTCGGTCCATGATAGCCTTAGATTCTTTTTGTAGAACCATACCTCCGCTGCCTAGAGTGTCTTCTTCATCTTTGAGGAGACCGTCCAAGATTCGCTGCCGTAGAGGAGGACAGATGTCACGTAGGAGCTCCGTAATCTTTTCCCTGTCTCGTAACACTCTGCTTAGCTTTTGAAATACGCCTTTGAACAACCTAATGAGTCTTCGGATCTCAGCGTTGCACTTGCTATCAAAACAAATCCCAGATATTTCAATTCCAGCACCTGTTTGATTTTAGTGTTCCCGTTCTGTAAATCGCATTTCGGGCTCAATCTTTTACTGATGACCATGCATTCTGTCTCTTTATAGTTTATGCTTAGTCCCTTCTTCTCGCTCTCCTTCGCTACCTTCTGTAGGAGATTTTGTAATTGCTTTTCCGTGTTTGCTATCAGTACTGTGTCATGTGCGTATCTTATTTTGTTACCAATGTGTCCACCAATGCTGAATCTCGGTAGGATTTCCAATTCTCTCAGAATTGCTCTGCTGTATAGTTTGAATAGGTGTGGTGAGATGACACATCCATGCCTTACGCCCCTTTCTATTTTTGTATATTCGCTGAACTCGTTCTCTAAGCGCATGCATGCTGTTTGCTGCCAGTATAGATACTTGTTTATTCTAATATCTTCCCCAAATATATAAAGGTTGCTGTGCATTCTCAACAGATCATTCTGGTGTACTTTGTCGAACGCCTTTGCGTAGTGTACGAAACATAGGTACACGTTCTCCTGCATCTGTATCGCTCTATCTGATAGCACTCTGAGTATGAATATCGTGTTCCTTCTTACGGTGTCTTTGATGAACCCGCACTGTTCTTGTTCTACCTCTGGTCCGATTCTGATGCGCGCTCTTTTCATCAGAATACGGATGATGAATTTAGTTACGTGGCTCATTAAGCTGATTGTTCGTTACAGTTTCGAAGTCGCTTACTTAATTCCTCATCTCTCACTGGCCCTAAAACTCGGGCCTATTTTTTGTACTCAGTTTGTTCCTGTTATTCATGATGTGGTTTACAATCTTCTATCAAAAATGACATTTCCTTTTTTTAATATGTTCTCAAGTATAATCCTTTAAGCCATACTTATTCGCTGATCGATTTTCGCTTTTGAACTCACATCTGCTAATATATGTGCATAATTTGACATCTGCTCTACATTCTTTCTTTCGAATTTCTTTGAAGTTATAACATTGTTTCGACATAAAGCAATAGATATAACGCCAGTTCCCGTCAAGATTAAATCTGTGCCTACATCTGTTAGTTTTCACTCAACCTTAAACCTCCATAAGCGTTGTTTTTTGCGTTTTTTTATGTGAGTTATTTTAAGCTATTTGGAATGCGATAACGATTAAAAATCTTACCTATTGGAAAGTTTCATAGGAATGTCTAACATTTTGTCATGATTATTTCCACTAACACGCCATTTTTTTACCTTCTTACTAGGCTACAATTATTTAATTTGTCACAGAAATTAAGATTCGAAATTAGCTCTCCGATTTAACATACCGAGATTATATCGATTACACTAATTGCCCATCCTTCCTATTTATAAACCATTAAATTTCACCAACCCATTTTTGAACAAAAGTAATACAAAGGTAATACTTAATTATGAATATAGTCATAAGATTAGATAAAGAATTGGAAACATCCAGGAAATGCATTATTTGAATAGGTGACACCACTACGAAAAAGAGCCTGGAATTAAAATTACGGGTAAAGATGTTTTGAATACACTTAACAAACATACAGATATGTAAATCACGTTGGTATTAAGAAACGATAATGTGTATAATGTATGTATATTACCAGATATAAAGTATAGGTAAGGAATATGGAAATTAATGGAATCGTGTTTGAACGAACTATAAATATACAAATGTTAATAGTTTAGCCGGCTATTAATTTTAGGAGGAATGGTATCGCTGCTCCGACTTTCTGAGGTTGACAATAGGGTCAGATACAAGCCAAAATATGAGAAGTAGATTCTGATTGTCTGAGCCAGCGGGGGAATGATAGAGAGATGGAAATGTTTTTTTTCAAGGAGTTGGTTCTTATACGTCAAGTAATTTAGACGTGATCACTTTCTTATCTGAAACTTCTCCCCAGAAACAGAAGGCGATCACACTGGCTAGTTAAAAGCTGTATACGTCGGTATTAATATAATAGTTAAGTTAAAGTTCCCTGGAACCAAAACATCTAACGTTCACCAGCCGAGAGAAAAAAAAACTTTATTATCGAATTGACGCCGTCGCACAAGTGCTCCCCAGCACGAGGAGGCTATGCAACCCAAATATCGATTGAAATTTCAATGTTATTGATAATAAAAAAAATATGTCAACATGAAAAAAAAAAAGAATATAACAATAACACATAAATAATTAAAAATGGCGGCGGAAGTAATTCAAGAAGAAACGATAAGAGATTGCGTGAAATTTTGCTGGAGTTGTGCTCAGTGAGACCGAGGCGATGGAGTAAAATTTCAGCTACTTTATGGGACGAAAAATAGAAAGTTTTGCTGATCAACCGTGGAAGCTATTAACAGAATCAGGGAAAGTTTATTAAACCTTTTATCCTGGAATGTAGTAGTAAATGATAACGCGGGTAATGATATAGATTATAAATAAGATTCTATGACGAAATGTTCTCTGGTTGACGTTATCAAAGTTTGATGTTTATTCAATTTTTTCAGGGTTTGGAAAATTGGTTGTGAACCATTCAGATCCCCGTTATTATATCTGTCTATATTTTTGAAATGTAAGCAAAGAAATGAATACAATATGGGAACCAGTAATAAGAAATGCCAGAGAAAAGCAATAATAACAACAAAAATTGCAATATGAGATCTGGTAAAAAATCATGCAATCATAATAAGAAAAAATCCAAGAACTGGTAAAAAAAAGTTTGCTGAAGACATTAGATTTATAATACCCAGAAATTCATACATAGATGTCCATAAGAAGATATAGCACAGTGGATAAAGGCGTTAGTTCTAGTGACAGGACCCAAAGAGCGTGAGTTCAATACCTGGTTAAGATCTTGGAGGGGGAAATTAACAGGACTGATATCCATTAGACGAACGAACGTAATAAAGGGTTCGTATCGATATTCCAACCACCTGAAGAAATCTGGAGCGTACAACGGCCAAAACGTTGTGATAAATATGGCAACAAAGATGGGGATGATAGTCCGAGCAATGTAAATATTGTGCTATAAAATTAGCATAGAAAATATCTAAATCAATTGCGACGGAAAGAGACAAATTTTGGCGTTTTGTATGTGTGTCAATATAAGTGAAAACAAGAATGATGTAATCTTTTTCTGTCATTAAATCAAAATCCGGATCTCACACTAAATCCACACTAATTAGTACTTTACACGAAATTATTCATCTGACATTAGAATTGCTGTCGTCAGATGCTGGAGACACGTTAAGCCGGATATTTATGGTAATTTACGTTGTCTTCTCGTCAATAACCCTTGAACTTTTTCCGTACCCACTTTCTTTTTGTTTGTGTTTTATGTAACTCGCTTTTTTATTCTATCTGTATCAGATATTTACTCAGTGTCGTTAATCCCTTGCATTTATATGTTAGGAAATGTCTATTTGATAATGATCAAATAACGTTTCCACATTTTTCTATCAAGGAAACGTATTCATCGTATAAAATACCCGCTTGCAAATATTTTGTCTTAGTTTAATACATTTATCATTGGTACTAATAATTTTCTAAGCGTAGCTTAAATGTGACACAAGGTCGAAAGTATGTGACACCCTTTGAGGATAGAACTCACTATTCAGTCGTAAATTTTCTAGCAAGACAAGCTTACTAACCATTACACCGCCACGAGGAACTCCTTATCATTGGTACTATACGGCCACATCAGGTTGATTAGTGGCCGCTTAGGAATAGGTGCTGTAAGCTTGAATGTGCAGGTGGTGTACTTTATGATGGCTTGAAATTGAAGGTGTCGGTGATAAGGCTTATGGTTACATCACGTTGAAACACCGTACGAATACCAAAATTAAGAATTGGTCAGTTCCTAGATGGATGAGTGCTTGGGAATACCAAATTCTTTAAGCTTGAATGTACTGGTGCTAAGATTTACGAACAGATCACGCTGAACACCGGTTCCACTCAAGTCAAGCAACGTAGAACTTGTTTAGTACATAGATGAGTGACCACTTGGGAATTCCAAGTGCTATAAGCTTGGATGTACTGATGTTAAGACTTACGACCAGATCACGCTGAAACACCAGTTCCACTCAAGCCAAGCAACGTAGACTTTGTTCAATACATAGATGAGTGACCGCTTAGGAATGCTAAGTGTTGTTAGCTTCAATGAGCTGGTGTGAAGACTTACGACCAGATCACGCTGAATCACTAGTTCCGTACGATCGCCATAGTTAAACAAAGAAGGGGCATGGTTAGTACGTATATGAGTGACCGCTTGGGAATACCTGGTGCTGTAAGTTTGGATGTACGGCTTACGGCTCCATCACGTGAAACACCGGTACCCAAACGATCACTCAAGTCAAGCAACGTAGTGCCTGTTCAGTACATAGATGAGTGACCGCTTGGGAATACCAGATGCAGTAATGTATAATGGCTTGGAATTTTTTAATTGAAGGGCCGAGTTCCAATTCCAGTCGGGTTCGTTATATTCACTCAGGCGCAAATACTATTAGTCAAGATATGAATCCTCTTCTTCAGACCCCAGCTATAAGTTAATTAGTTTGATTTATAACAACAAAACAATCAGTGAGTCATAGGTACTATATATAATTATTATGTAAGTCACTACACTTTTATTTCACTTTTTGATACTTAGTTTGACTACGTTTTTTCAGGCAAAAACCTATGAAGGAGGATAGCTTGTGAGACTCAGTTAAATTACAAGAGTTATGGTCTGCAGGCACATCATCTTAAGGATCAGTTCATGAAATTATATGCTTCTGTTTTGGTTCTTGATTTATCATGACGTTTTGAAAAAGAAATAAATGTTCGCATTAAAACTAAATGCATAATCATTTATTATTCTCAAAACGTTTCGGGACTATGACTCTCTTCAGATGTCTTTCGACCAAGAAATGATCGCAATGTTTCATCTATGGGCATGAATAAAATAAATTATGTTAAGTCTCTATGCTTGGCTCTCCACCAGGGAGAAAAATAAATATTGTAAATTATCTCCCTTTCTTCTTTGCTGATTGGGATCGTCTTGTTAAATAAAAAATCCCACACAAATTCTCACTGACTTCAAGCAGATTTGAAGTATTATGGTGTCTACTTTTCATAGACGAGATATGCCCTAACTGGCATCGAGAGAGCAATGAGAGGGATACATGCCACCTCTGCAGATACTGCCTTTCTCAATGTGTGGGTTTTTGTTTCGGGGTACTGTTACATCTTGTATCAGATTGAGGAAGACAGTTCGAATGTTAGCTATTTCAAGATGTATCCATCAAAACACGTCTTTATATATTACGCACAAAAGCATACCATTCTGAATTTAACGGGGTCATTAAGTGTCAGAATCGCATTTACAAACAGCCATAAGGCCCACGAGATCAGGTTCATAAGATGCTCTACTCGGAATTACATTAAGGAATTTATGGAGGCTGAGTAAAGAAAATAATGTCATATGACAGACATTAATGAAATGATCAGGATTTCTCTCTAACTACAGACATCAATTGAACTTAATTATTATGACCCATTAGTCATGGGTTTGACGATTAACTACCTCCGTTATCAAAGCCTCTGATCGGGCGATTGGAGGTTTTCATTAGCGTGGAACAACCTCTTAATTACTGTTATTCTCACAACCACCTTAACTCGGAGTGGTAGCACCTGTTTCGATCCCACTTATTGGCAAAACAAAAACAAAACCCTGTGGATGTATTAAAAAATGTAGATGTTTATAATAAAATTACCAGCGATATATATTTTATCGTTAGTTCAAGGCATGGGATTGCGTTCAAGATATTTAGATTTCTGCATTAAATAATTCAAAAAGGTAATATGCCACTAAACAAAATCAGCCAAACAAATTACTACCCACGCCCCAAAACAAAACACGAAAATTAAAATTTAAACAATGACTTCTTAAAATAAAGTGTCAAAGAAAGATGGAACCAACCCACCTGAAGGATGATTACATTCTACTGGGATAATCTTACAGACCTACAGAACAATTTACCTCACAATATGCATGCCTAAGAATTGATAGAATGATACAAACCTTTATAAAGTCCTGATAAAAGCCTCCTTAATATGAACCACATAAAATAATCATATAAAAGATTTTTCATTATAGAGATATCATTAGGTACCAAACAGACAGTGCTCAGTAACTGGTTAAACTCACAACGTTACTCAATCACACACACAGCAACAAAAATTGTATACGAAAACCGCTGATGATTCCATCATATTATATTACGCCTAGACCAGACCCAATTTATCGACAATCTATACAAAAATAAACTCATGCAGGAAGACGTGTACGTTTTGCATAGAATAAGGACTATTACGACTATTGGAATTTCAAACAATCTTCATTCAGTTATGTTGTCGGAGTTAGCTCCTCCTCAGTTCTTTAATCCTTCAACAGGGGTCTCTCTCTCCTGGCTATAAATACTGGCTGACCCTACTCTCTCTCTCTCTCTCTCTATCTCTCTCTCTCTCTCTCTTTCGACTTAGGCCTTGAGCCGCTACCTCGCGCGGAGGCGAGGTAAAATCTTTCTTTTTCCACTTACACCAATATGTGACCTCTCACAGACAGCGTTTCCCAAATTCTGGGAACGCGCTAAGAACAATACACGTACGTACGAACACTTACAACACGCACACATAATTTCTCCATACAGACACTATGTAACTTTTCATGTCTTTGTGTATTAATATATATTTGTTTACCCATGTATATCGGTCTTGTTTGTTTTCTTTGTCTTTGGACTTAATTAAAGTCTGAAATTCCCATGTAGCTGGACCGGCCAGTAGGAAATTTTAACCTTCTGATATATCTTCACATCTTCAACCCCACGGACCGCTACAATGTGCATGCGGGATACACGCTTAGGCGATCATGAATATTTTGATACATGACTGACGAGACAGATTTATTTTTCCCGCAGTAAGTTGCTATTTCTTTCTGCGGTAGACCAGTTACAATCCAAGGCTAGAGAACCCGGACTGTCCTTCGTATTACCCATAGTAGGGGCAGAAGAATAAGACTTATATCTTTCCAATGCTGTTACCACATAAGTAAATGTAATAGATTCGACTGGAATTCGAACTCAGTTCTCTGATTCCTCAATCCGAGCCGCTATTCATTATTTCAAAGTATCTTAATGTATCTTAATGTATTCAAAAGACAATACTAAAATTGTATAAACAAACAAACGAGCATACCTGCATAATAACATAAGCAGCTTTACCAATGTTTTAGTATGGTGATGTGGAGATAAATAAAATAAACATTAAATATCTACCCCTGGTGTTCCGACATGACAGTACTCAAACTAAGGCATTTGACACTTGTTTTTGAAGTCACCATATTAAGAAAAGATGAAACTACGATTATAACTCCTTTTGGCCGAGTCTTTATTCTGCAAATACAGTTTAATCATATCCTATTCAAACACCCCAATATTCACGACGTTAATTTGTTAGTTATATATCGTTTTGATCGCTTTAGTACTGCTAACCTATTAGACATATATCTACTTTAACTTGTGTCTTTATTAGCGGGCTAAGGGATTAAATTGACAAATGGTATGACACTAAATTTACGTTCGACCTCTTTAATCCACTCGGATATGAGAATATCCTGAATTTAGAAGTTTGATAATGAAAGATAATAATTTTATTGCTTCTGACAATGCTGTGTTTATATATATATATATATATATATATATATATATATATATATATATATATATATATATATATATATATATATATATTAGAAATTGTAAGGAGGATTTGATAATTATAATTAAGTAATTCATTGAGTCTAAAAGAAACCTCAACAGAATGCAGAAAGCACTGGACGGCCGTTTCGTCCTATATTTGGGACTCATCAGCAGCGCGCATCCACTACCGAGAATTGAAACCCTGACAGTTAGGTTGACCATACCAACTGTTCAAACGGGCCTCGGTGACGAAGAGATAGCAAATCAGACTCAATTTAGCATCGCTCGCTCACATATTCCGTGGTGGAACTCAAATAAAGTTATCTGTAACCAGAGGACTGTGTCCCCCGGAGCCACGACTACTATCACCAAACTGAAGCATTAGACGCCGGATAAACCAATGATATACATATGATAGAAATTGTAAGGAGGATTTGACAATTATAATTAAGTAATCCATTGAGTCTGAAAGACATGGCTTATATATATATATATATATATATATATATATATATATATATATATATATATATATATATACATATATATATATATATATATATATATATATATATATATATATATTTGATGCCACAGGATGCATATATATATATATATATATATATATATATATATATATATATATATATATATATATATATATATATAGATAGATATATATATATGTATATGAAGAAAAATAGTCTGAAAGAGTGCTATATTTATGGGATAAAGTGCTCAATATCAGAGATAGAGCGTGTGTAAATATAAAAGTGAACATAGAAGTCAACACTTAGAGGCGACAGTCTGTTTCATGCTAGTGCAATCGTCATATATATATTTGATGCCACCGGATGCATAAATAGATTTAAACAGACACAATTTCGTGTTCATATTTATTTTGTTTTCAGCCGAGGTAACTGTCGGCCAACACTTCATCAGGTAACAACGTTGGAAAAATTATTATATTGAATTGGTATAAGAAAAAATAAAAATGGAGGAAAATTCGGAGCACGTCTAAAAGATGAACTCACGATTAAAATATACGTAGATTTAAGAAAAGATATAAATATTCCAACGTGAGTGTAAAACAACAAAATATAGGTACTCAGGATCGTCCAAATAACTGGAGTGACCGAAGAAAGTTCCCCTGCTTACACAGGTAGGGCTGCTGGAATTTAATCCAGATAGCTTCCAACATTTGCAAATGGAATTTGGACCTAGTCATATGCAAAATAGAGGATGAATCAGCAGAAAATTGCGAGGAGCACAGTTCGTTCTCTAGTAGAGGCCGTCTAATCGCTGATTCATGCGCTAATTGCGAAACACGTGTGCGATTATATTGGCTCAAAAGAAATAAAAAATTAACACTAAATTGTGTCTCCTTATATATATATATATATATATATATATATGACGTATATATATATATATGACGTATATCGAAAAGTATCGGGTGTGTTGTTATGGTAACAGTGCTAACGTATGCAGAGTTAAACCACTTGGCACACATTGAACTTGAATACTGTCTTACATACACTCTAAATTGAGCACCTAGACGTGGTGTAATGGTTAGCAAGCTAGATCAGTTACGCCTGAGTAATGAGTTCGTGCCACATGCTTTCGACCTTGTGACTCATCTAAGCCGGGCTTAGAAAATCACTACATGCACTCTACTTTATAACGTTCTCACTTAATTCCATTATGAATAGCTGTGCTTGAAAGAGAACTGTGCAGAGTTTGATCGTCTCACTATACAACGAATGTCCCATTACCTTTTTGCAACAATTTTGGGGGCCAAAATATACATTTCCGACGTAGGATTTTATTTTGGAGAGGAAAATGTCGCAAAAGGCGAGATCTGGGGAATATAGTGATTATCGAACCGGACGAGCATTGCGTTTGGCGAAAGGCTGCTGCACATGGTCACTCATCTTTGCTGTTATGAGCCGACTACATTCAACACCCATCCATTCTAAACAATGCTATAAACAACAGAAGTCAGCGAGAACCTCATAACTTAGCGTCAGCATTTGGTGTACTTTAGCACTGTTACCATAGCAACAATCCCTATACATTTTTTATCAGCCTTCGTTTGCAGCGGGGAAATACAATCTGGGTGTGGGGGTGAATTCCAATGCAAAAATAATGAGAAAAAAAGAGAAATCTATTCGTGAATTAATTTCATCTTGAAACAGAACAGCCATGTTTCTCTTTCCACTAGGATTACTCTTACTTAATGTTTCAGATATTGTATTTTTATATCTGCTAAGCCTGGGGATGTGGTCATTATATCAAGCAGCATATGCTCAGTAAGGCTGAGCTTTCAAATCAGAGGAGAATATGACAAAGAACTATGTGTATTTCATGACTTCTAGATATGTCAAAAAACGCAAAGTTGAAATAACCAACTTCTAAAGTTATGGCTGGATAGACATCAAAATAACCTACTTATGGAGGAAAGAAGGACATAAGGTATTTGGTCAATGTATGATTGGAATTGTGTAATAATCAGCACCTGCAAAATTAAGTCTAAATAAACAGAGTAGAAAAGGGGAGACTCAGTCAACTGAAGGCACTATTGCATACACTATCCTATAGGTCCATACATTTTAGACGTTCTAGGTATAACGATATATGACATCCGTCAGCAAGGCCTCTGATCTGAATGCTTTGAGAAGCGTGTGAACACCTCCTAAATAATGTTGTTCAAGAGTTCACCCTGACCCGGGGTAGAAGCATCTGTTAGGGTACCAGCTATGGGCAAATAGCCACCAAACTTGGATCAAAATACTATAAATGAATAAAAATAGATTTTATAATAAAAATAACAACATGTTATTTTTATAAGAATTATTACCAGTAATGCATTATTGAAAATAATATTATCAGCAATACATTATTAAATAAAAAAGAAAAAATATTACCCGCAATACATTTTTTAAAACAAATATTACCAGTAATAGTTTTTGAAAAAAATAAATATTACTAGCAATAAATGTTTGAAAAAAAATATTACTAACAATAATTTAAAAAAAAAATTATTACCATCAATACATTTTTAAAAATGTATATTAAAGCTATACCTTCGAATCTTGGACAAAAACCACTTTACAAAAATACGTCAATGAAAGCTGATCTACAAACTAATTTCTTACAAAGAATACATAATCTATTGTAAGTTATTTTAGGTTAACATGATCGACATACACCTGATGAAGGCCGAAACATCGTTATCTCTCCCCACCACACACACACACACATATATTTTTTCTAAGGAATTATTATTTCTTTAATTTTAATCCTACAAGTTTTTTTGTTTTATTATTGTAAACGTTTTTTAGCGGTTATCCTTATTTAAGTAGACTTCCTGTTTATTCCTTTATTTATTAAACTTTCTCGTGTACGCCGACCACTTGATCAAGTAAATATTGTTCGAAAGAAAAGGAGCGTCTACTCAAATACAGGTTTCCACAAAATATAACGTTTGAAGTAATAAATACACACACACATATCTACGCACACACACACACATATATATGTGTGTGTGTGTGTGTGTGTGTGTGTGTGTATGTGTGTGTGTGTGTATTACGCAAGTGAAGAGTAACCCAATTGATTAAACAAACATCTGGCAGTAGTCGCTTGTTGGAGAGCTTTTGGTGAATAAGAAACTACAATTGCCCTTTTATGAGCGGTCAGTATCAAATACAACTGCTTTATATTTCCCAAGTGGATTTTGGATAGATAATCAGAAGCGAATCGAGCGAGAACACCTCTTAGAACGAGCACGAAAAATAAAGGGCAAAGAAAATACCGAAAAAAGAAAAGGAAAGAAACCAAGAAGGAAAATAAACTAAATGCGTCTATATTTATTGTTTGACACACAAATACTTCAGGAGAGTGTTCGTTGGAATGGTCAAGTTCTTATCTGTGCAAAATAAAGAACACGATTACAAAGAATTAGATGATAAACCAACAAAACCAAATATCCCCAATTATTTTATTTGTACGTAAAGGGCGCGATGCTTGAATTGTCGCCATTTTATAATTTGAATTTTGCGCGTGCGCATTGATTGTTTTTTATTCTGTCGACTACACAGCATAGTAAGGTCAGTTGGGCAAAGTCTGTTAGAGAAAGAGCACCATGGGGTAATTCACTCCGCCAGAAAGTTGGAAACGATGCTTTATATTCGCACCAGAAGATACAATACGAACATTTCAAAGTGTTTAGGTGTCAATCTAAGGAAAGCTCAAACGATTCGGAAAGATTTGGATGAGTCTAATGGTGATTGCGAAGGTTTTGGTGTGATTATTTATGACAACGTTATGCGTCCATCCATCTTCCACAGGGTCTCAGAATAAACACGGGAGCTTACATTAAATGCCCTTATTAAATAGTATTTATCTTAGGTCAAGAGGCTTGCTGCTGGAAGAACCTATGCCTGGAAACAGGACTCGGCACCATGACACACAAGCAGGGGAACCGTGTGTCAGACAATTTTTGCCGCCACATCACCCCTTACATTTGTTCACCTAACTCCAAAAACTTCTTCCCCCTTGATGTGTGGAGCGCAGTTGAAAAAAACTCCTTGTAACACCAAAGATGAACTGAAGGCAAGCATTATGGCAGCATTCACCAACTTAAATAAGGAGACAGTTCGGATGAGATACAGGAGAATCCGAAGTCATCTGGGGACCGTGGTTGAAGTTAATGGCGATTTTATTAAATAAATTTATTATTTCCTATTTTCGAGGTATTTATGTGTAATTTTGGTTAATATATCTGTTAAAATAAGATGTTAGCAGAGGTTCTCAACCAGGGGTAAATTTACCTCTAGGAGGTAAAAAATTATATAGTCGGGGGTAAATAATTGAATACCTGGTAATTTAAAAAATAATTCAATTAAATTTAGTACTAAATAAGAAATCAGTAGTTTGAGTGTCGCTTAGTATTTTTTTTTTTAGTCACAGTATTTTGACTAAAAAAAACCCTTAGTATTTTGAATGAAAAAATCATCCATTCATTTAGTCACGACATTGTACATCAATGCTTTATGATGGCTATGAATTTTTTGTATGGGAGCAGGGGGTAAATGGAGAAATACATAAAGCCGAGGGGGTCAATGATGGAGATAAGGTTGCGAATGGCGGTGTTAGCGTCATTTACATTTTTTTCGTAATTTAAACATTTTATCCATCGAGGCTCGATACGCGACGAAACATGACATTCATTTCTTTTAATTTTACGCTCCGAATTGAATGCATTTTTCGGTTTTAAATTCTTCATATATGGTTATTTTACCTTTGTCTAAACTCTGCCTGAATTTCTGGGGTGATAATTTATAATTATTCGCATTATTTGTCTGCAGTCTATTGTTCTAATATTTCTTGTTATCGGAACGTTTTGTCCTCCGGCCTACATCAGGTCTATATCGATCTGGGTAACATACAGGCAATTCTTAACTGAATCCTCCATTTAAAATATGGTGGGTAGACTGTTCTCGTTCCACTTCACATGTCTATGGACGTTTCGTCTCGTTCTTACTTTTATTATTTCTCATTTATTTCTCACCCTGTTTCCACTGCCAAACAAGGAATTGAAAACACACTTACAATGTAACCATATCAATGAACCAATGTTATAATTCACTAGGCTATTTTCCCGATATAGACGAGAATCCCTAGATATTGAGAGTGGAGCAAGAACAGCTTATATCAAATAAAGTATTTAGCTCGGAATTCTCTGTAGTTTAAGCGGATCAATATACCCCTGAGGAAGGCCGTAGGGTACAACGGCCGAAACATTGAAATAACAGCAATAAAGATGAGGAAAACAGTTTACAGATTGATAGCGTAGATAATATATATATAGTTTTTATATAGACTTCGATATCACAGATAGAAATTATTAAACAAATATATATATATAGAGAGAGAGAGAGAGAAAGAGAGAGAGAGAGAGAAATTCACTCTAATGATTAATAATACAGTAATATTAGCGATATAACAATAATCACATTTGTAGTGTAATGATATCGGCATAAATTTTAATTAAACACGAACCAGAAACTCTCAATCAAACGCCCTGTGCAGTATCATATTTCTTTTTCTTTATGGGGTGAGTATTCATTTTTGGTTGGTGCATAATTATCACGCGTTTTTAGGCTAGTTTTACATTAATCTAAATTGCTGTTTTGTTTACTTATTTAATAAAAATATTATTTTATTTTCAGTTAATAATAATGTGTCGATAATTATACTCTCCGGAATAATTATTTAAAATGTTATTATTGAATTTTTCTGTTTTTTGTTGTGTTTTTTCATGATAAGTATTGTTTTCAAAAACGCCTGATAATTATGCACCAGCGTTTAAATTGCTAACTTTCTAACACTCGTTCGTTTGTCATGCGCAAACATCATGTGTACTGAGCGGCCAATAACAAGCTGTGATACGTAAATCCGCCTGTAGTGGCTGGGAGAGCAAGATACTATCAATTCATATTTACCACTGGTTTTCAACTTCTGTCATTTGCAAAAGTGAGACAATTGTGATTAGATCGACACCAACCTGACTACGATTTCAAAACTATGAAATTGTTATGTAGATAGGAAGTGGGAATCAGCTGTCAGAAGGCCAGTTCATCTCCGGATTTTTAGCTTCAGCTTTCAATGCCGTGTGATTAATATCAATCAGTAAAGCGAAAATGAAGCAGATTATGTTGAACAAATATTTCTGTAACAATAAATGCTTTTTCATCATAGGATTACAGGCTTATTGATATACCTATTATGTGATTCAGTTTTCAAGCCCGAAGTAGCTAAAGGCTGTTAGGGTAGATCAGGGGAGAGCATAAGAGCAAGTCTGGAAAATATTCCAGCACTCAACTCAGTATTTTAACTGATTTTATAAATACTGATTTCTGTGATTGTTTTGTACTTATATATATATATATATACATATATATATATATATATATATATATATATATATATATATATATATATATATATATATATATATATATATCGCGATGCCTATATAGGCAACGTAAGCAGTAAATACCATGAATAAAATAGATCAGAAGTCACATTTTCCTTCTGTGGCACAATATGCACTTAATCCAACAAAATTAAGAAGGTTACTCTGATTATTATGCGTCAAATGCAAAATATTTATTTATCTTGAATATTTACTACATAAAGGTCATAAACTACCTACCCTGAGTAATTACTGATGTGACGTGCCTGATATATATATATATATATATATATATATATATATATATATATATATATATATATATATATATATATATATATTTCCCCCGAAGCATATATATATATATATATATATATATATATATATATATATATATATATATATATATCACCCGAAGCAAGGCAATGCATCAAACAGGAAGCAAGTGCTTACTGAGTTTGAGAGAATATGATAAAACATATTTATATAGAGAACAATAAAAGAACAGGAATTAAGAATACAGATTATAACGATTGACATTTTATTCAAATGTGTGAAGATCAAGGCTAACTTCCGGAATATCTAGTTATTTCAAATGTAAAATTTTCAGACCCTGCCTCCAATCTAGTACTTCGCGTTAATTCATAACGACTTGCTACCAGAGATGAAAGTGCATCAGAACAATTTCGAAGCAAATGTTTGTAGAATAGTCACATACAACCTATGTTACGGCTGTGGGAAACTGACTGCCAACATAAACTCTTTAGAAGGACACAATGAAACAAGTTCGTTAGAGCAGACCTAGAAATTGATTCAGCGTTATGTCGTCAGCGTAAGACGTAAAGGTGCAATGAGTCCCTCCCCTGCCCGTTAGCATCAGCCAATCTGGTTGAGGGAGAAAACGCTTATGTCAGCTGATTAAAAGAGAACAGTTTCGTATTGGCGCTATTAAAATTAACGAGGCATTCCTTGCTCCAGTTAACAACAGATAGTGTTATTATAACTGTTGTTGTGTACTGGGTAGCAGGCGTCGAAAAGGCTAGCTTCCAGTGTTAGGATCATGCTTATTGTTACTGAATCTTCATAGTATGCCGATAGTGAAAAAGACTTGTCGGCACTCAGTGAATGAACTACTGTTACTACTTCTACTATTACTACCACTACTAGGAATAGTATTATTACTATTAATGATACTACTACGAACACTATTTTTACTACTTTTACTGCTACTACAAACACTATTATTACTATTACTACTACTACCACTACTACCACTACTACGGATATTATTACTACTACTACTGCTGCTAATAATATTAATAATAATAATAATAATAATAATAATAACGATAATGATGCCTAATGCTGCAGCGGGTATAGTTTTCATGGCTTATATTATTATTATGTTTTACCCAATATAAGATTCAAGTACCACTCTAAGTATAATGACCCTAAATGTGTTTGTTTTGTGAGGAGTTAACGCGTACATATTTTACCTTGGTGAATTAGTTTATTTATATATAATATATATCGTCCAGAAAGTTTTTTTTTATCAGTTGCCTGATAATTACCAGTTTGACATGTCACCTGGTGCTCTTCAGGATCGGGATTAATATGGGAACCTTATGGTCTGGTGCTAGGAGAATTGTGTGTTTCAGAAGATTGACGTATGATGTAGTCAAAACGACTTGGAGTCACAAAGAGATAATTGGGAACACCCTCAATTGGCGACCCTTCGAATGGACTGGATTACAGATTAAAACTATTTTAACTGGGATCCACAGCAATGCAATGTTAGACTTTTTCAAGACTTGTCACCGGATGGCATATATTTATCTCTGCTGTATGCGTTTCGTATACAAATTTCAGAATGGAGGTCATAAGTATATTGATCTTGGTATGCTTGTAAGCTGGAATCACTTTGTAAGGCTTATCTCCCAATAATAATAATAATAATAATAATAATAATAATAATAATAATAATAATAATGATAATAATAATGATAATAATAATAATAATAATAATAATAATGATGATAATAATAATAATAATAATAATAATAATGATAATAATAATGATAATAATAATAATGAAAATAATAATAATAATAATAATAATGATAATAATAATGATAATAATAATGATGATAATAATAATAATAATAATAATAATGATAATAATAATAATAATAATAATAATAATAATAATAATAATGATAATAATAATGATAATAATATTGTAAAGAAGAAGTAGAAGTAGAAGAATGTAGAAAGTAAAAGTGAAAGAGAGTTAAAAGTTCAAATTTTTTAAGACCTTGACACAGAACCAATAATATATACAACAGAAAGGTGATCATTTCAATTATTTAAAATAAATCAATTAACTACCTGTCGTTAAATATATTTCAGTCTATACACAGAAGGAAGATATTCTAATGGAACATGTTTATAATTTCATTTTTATATCAAGTAGAATATGTGAGGATTTTATTTACATTATTCGGAATATTGTCCTCATCATTGTCGGCATATTTATTACAACGTTTCGCCGTTGTACGCTCCGGCCTTCTTCAGGTGGTTGGAATGTCGAACTGAACCCTTTATTTCACTCCCTGTTGTAGACTGTTCTAGGGCCATGTTTAATGGATGCAATATAAGCTCTGGTATAAAACCTTCAATGCTATCAGCAAAAATTGCAATATGAGAACTGGAAAAAAATGATGCTGAAGACATTAGGTTTATAATACCCAGAAATATACGCACAGATATCCTCAAGGACACATGGCACAGTTAATAAAGGCGTTAGTTACATCCTGTGACAGGACTCAAAAAGTGTGAGTTCAATACCCGGAGAACCTTCAGGTGGAAATTAGCAGGCGCTAACTGATAACTGGCAGTCTACATCCGGTAGCAATGGCCTCTGATCAGGAAATTGGACGTTTGGAAGAGCGTAGGGTTACAGCTACAAACGAAAACAAAAAACTATGAAAGTATAAAAATGCATTTTTATAGTAAAATAACAACAATACATATTTATATAAAAAAATTACCTACATGCATTTTTATAGTAGAATTTCCAACAATATATATTTTGAAACAGAATGAGCAACAATGCATTTTATTTGTAGTAGAAGGCCTGCAATTTAGGTTTCAGCATTAAATAACACATAGAGATGTTGATATAAACTAGATATAAATACAAAATGTAATGAAAATTAGATGATTGTTTTTATTGTCTGATTCATTCATTTTTTATGTCTTATCAACCCTTACCTGAAGAGCCAGAAAAATTTTAGGTTCAAATATTTTTTAGGGAGGGACGTCTTACTGATTAACCCATATATGAGGTGAAAAAAGTGGATTCATACCTTTCCCAATTTATTGAATATCACGGAAAAAACAGGAACTGGAAATCGTTTACCCGATTAACAATTCCGAGCCATTATCCATTGCACCTACCACACATCCAAGCATAAAGCACCTAGTATTCCCAAGTTGAATTGCCATCTAGTTACAGACCAGGCTCTACGTTGCTTAACTCCTGTGATCGGACGAGAAACAGTGTTCCAACGTGATGTGGTCGTAAGCCAAAATGAATTCTTATTAACATGATAATCATTAGCGAATTTATAATGATGGCAGTGGTTTTCCCTTGAGACCAAGTGGCAGGAATCTCCTCAAAACATAACCACTCACTTTAATGTCAAATTTGGGTATCATTATTTGAATAAAACAAACCAAGAAAACAGAAAGAAATATGAATGATTAATTAACATAATTGCAAACATAAAAAAATATCCAAACAGAATTAGTATCCCCTTGTGACTTTCACTGTATATTCAAATAGTTGACGGTTGCCTAATAGTAATGTTATTTGCCTATCTCCAGATCTGGGATTCATATGTGCTGGGTGGTCTCGATTCCGCCGAGTGTATTCTTTTAGAGTATATGTTAATCCCATTGATATTATTCATAGATTCTCCTCACAGCATCTGTTTCCAAAAAGGTCTCTGCCTCGTTCACAAAAAGTTCATGTGTAGACAGTTTTATTTCCAGCACAATTAATAATGTACTGAAACCTATGGGACAAGGTAAATCATTTATGATAACACGTTTTCCAGAAACAAAAAAAAAGGATGACTAAGCTTTTGGCACTTCTGCGTATATCAGTCATCCTTACAAATGGTATTAAAGTGTAGGTGTTAACTATTAGTACGTATATCCCAGTCGTTGAAGAAAATCTCTAAAACTACAGAGGCCATTGCAGCTATCTTGTACTTTTTGGAGTGATATGCGAACTCAAAGAGATAATGTAATATTGATCGCAACTGTAAATTCTCTCGACTTCATTCCATTCTAAAATTGTGAAACATCACGTCTACAATAGATTCAAAGTGTCTGTTTTTATTTTTAAAAAATGGCTATATTTTAGATTTAAAAAAGTTAAATAAAATAGTTCGCGCAAATCATAGTTTATCCAACGCTGCAAGTTGCTATAAAAACAAAATATTTTCCTTACCCAAGTTATTTTCGCAAATAGTCTCATCATATATGTACTTTATTATATGCATATCATGCATAGCACGCAATTCGTTCATTCTAATCTGTTAACTGTAAATACCCTTTCTCAGAGCAGTCAATAAAATTTCTAGCAAGTGAATCGTGTAGGTCATCACGAAGAGCATCCGTTTTCAAACGTCGTGGACCAGAGATACAGAATCGCAAACAAAGAATTATACCAAATAACGGAATCCCCATCAAATGAGTACTTAAAAAAACAGAAACAACTGAAAGTGAATAGTAACTCGAGTTACATGTACTATCTTGTTCGAAGTTGCCAGTAACGTCAAACTCTGGATTATGACAACTTCGAACAAGATGTTTGAATGAAGCTTCCGTCCCCAATTCGAAGAGGGATGACATCCTTCGATCTCCCTATAGTTGGTCGGAACTCCATTGGCAATTCCTTTCCACACTGTTCGGTCTTGTATTGCTGTCCACAGATCCACAATGTCCAACCCTGAGTCCCGAGTTACGGTGTCTGAGAAATTCAAATTTCGTGAGGAGACACTTCCAGAAAGATACGATCAGAGTAAGAATAACATGACAGCTAATCTCGATTCCATTATAAAAGATTTACCTCCTGATATAATAAATATATTGAAATCATATGGACACCTCGAGGGGGTGTAATTGTTAGCAAGCTTGTCCCTCTAGAACAATTACGACTGAGTAGTGAGTTCTATCCTCACTGGGTGCTCTTTACTTTCGCCCTTGTGCCACATCCAAGCTACGCTTGGAAAATCGCTATATTGAAATCACATCGTAGAGTGAATTATGCGGAGAGGCGGAGTGCCAGGCAGATCCGATCAGATTTTGCAATATCCGAAATTCGTAATGAAGCCAGGGTAACATCACTGATGACTTCTACCATTGCATTTTACAAATGTATTTCAAGAATGTATTTTAATAACATAAATAATTTATTATTATTAATGTATTATTATTATTCGTTATTTATTTAATACAATCTTATATTTTGCAACAATAATATCCGCCCTTAAATTTTTGCTTCTTGTTAGAGTGACCAAATAGATGAAAGTCCCATTGTCTCCAATGATGAACAAAAACATTCATGTACAAACTTTCCACTGAGTACACTATGCATAACAAATATCATGCCTCTAGAAGTAAATGTTTGACATTCACACTATATAGCGAATGGAATCCATCTAATACTACGCTCGAAGATAAATTTTATAATGCTAATAATTGATTTTACAATATATTTTGACATTGACTAAAATGTTCGAAAGTGTTTCAGAATTAGTTATTATATTTATACGATAATTTTACAATGTGAATGCACTTCTATTTAATTAGAAATACAAACTACAAATAGTTTTGTTAGAAGATTTTATTTGGCACTTCGAGCCGGATACATTATATTTATATAAATACACATAACTGTATTGTGGTTAGTACGTAACTTTTAAAATTCCCGGTATATGCAAAAAATATATAATCTCAAGAGAGAAAGACGTTATTTTAAATATATTCAGTGAAGAGAAAATATTTTGGAAATTACGGAAAAGTAAAAATGTTACCTTAAAAAACATCAAAAAGTAAATTGAAAATATTTGCATTTTAAGAACATGGAAAACTGGCTATATTTCTGAGATGAGGTATTATGTACATTATTTACATTATTTGGACTATTGTCCTCATCTTTGTCGCCTCTAGGACACATGACACAGTGGATAAAGGCGTTCGTTAGTTCTAGTGACAGGACCAAAAGTGTATGAGTTCAATACCCGGTTAAGCAGTGGAAAACTTTCAGAGAGAAATTAACAGGTGATAACTGATAACTGACATCCATTAAAAATGGCACGTGGAACTAGATCATTCTACCCCAGTGAGCGAAATAAAGGGTTCAGTTCGACATTCCAACCACCTGAAGAAGGCCGGAGCGTACAACGGCCGAAACGTAGTAATAAATATGGCGACAAAGATGAGGACAATAATCCGAATAATGTAAATAATGGAGAACTGGATTTAAGAATGTTACAAATAGAAAAAAAATACATAATTGCGGAAAAATGAATTGACCAGTAAGAAGACGTTTGAAGATATGGTCATGATGTAAAGAGAAAGTGGAAATATGCCATAGATTAATAAAAAAAACTTGTAAATGTATAAAAATACGGTAATTTTGAAGCAAACATTACAAAGTAAAAGTGTTTCAAATTAAGGAAGATGTACGAATATGTCATATGTTAGCCAGCAACGATTCTTATTAATCAATGTAGATGGATATGCCTAGATTAGATTTTTAGAAATAGATAACCTATAGATAAAATTTTGGGAAATTGTAAACATAAATTGAAGGCAACAATGAAAATCTGGAATAATTTTGGAAGTTAACAATTAAGCAGCACGTATATTCACAGTTGAAGCCGATAGCATAAATACAAAAATTGTGCAAGTTTTATCAAATGTGTCCACTAATTCATACGGTTCACAAAGGAGAAAATTTAGGCGCAGGGGTATATTCCTTCAATATCTGCCTATATCTCTGAGATGAGGTATTATGATTATTTACATTATTTACATTATTCGGACTGTTATCCTCATCTTCATTGCCATATTCCTGCAAGACAATGCTCTTTAAGAGTCTGACGATTGTGGACATTGCCTAAAAGTTTTGTTTTGTTTGATATATGTCACAAAAAAACGATGTATTCGCTAAATAGTTTGCTCAGACAAGAGAATGATGCGAAAGATGCGTACTACTCGAGAAGAGTATCTGGCACCTCCTGCCATAACTTAACTTTGCAAGAACAAAATCAGACCCAAAATGGAGTATTGCTGTTGCATCTGGGCAGGACCGTTTGACCGGCTTTGTGGCGTATAAATTGTTTTCCACTTTAGAACGCTTTTCCCCAAAGACGTAGTTTTGCTGCCTGTCTCTGCTTTATTGGTATTTTCATGGCGAACTACGTCCTCGATTCCACCAGTCTAGACCTTCACATCTAGGACCTGAGAGAAAACGCATACTGAGTCGACTCATCCTCATGCCCTTCATATACAAATGTCAGGAGTTCCATTCAAAGAGCTTCACTCGAGAACAGCTGCAATGAAATGGACCCCCGACTGTTTAATTCCCTGCTCTCTACTATTTTAACCATTTGAACTCAAGAATGAACCATTGTTTATTCGACATACCCTCATATTATGGCATATCCAATCAATAATGGTCTATCTTGAGTGGCTCTGAGAATCTGAATTGAGTGGGCGTAGGATAAAACTTACTTATGTTCCTTAAGTTTCTCTATTTAAATTCCCTGATCAATGACTTAAATGCAGTGACACATTGTTTTGCTTTCCCTTTTTCGATTTTTAATACTTTACAATTAGCCCTCTGATCTAGTTATTTTATTTTTCTTCTCTTCGATTAAAAATATATTTAATGGCAGTAATGAAATTTTACAGCTCCCAAAAATATACGTGTGCTTATTCGTATCAAATTTTATTAAGCAAGTATTTTCATTGCAACAAAGCCAACGACATTAGAGTTTATTCTGGATATATATGTATGGTTAAAAACTGCCCTGTAAAATGATTTCCTCAGTCGTTATATAACCAGTAACCTTTCAATGTTGAGATCAGGTTAATAAATATATATATATATATATACATGAAGTTGTCAAATCAGCTGTGGTTTGGTCTTCTCATGCGTGAAGCACCGTGACACCGTTAAGTTAACTTTTTGGTCTCTTTCGGCATGCCACCTCCCTCAGTTTGCTTCTTGTTTTTCTGTATCTGATTACGATGACGCTATAATCATGGGGTATGATGTCCACAAGTGACACACCATTGGCATCCCAGAACGCATTTGCCATCAATGTTTTCGCTGACTGTTGAACTTCGAATTTGAGGTTGCTTGTGATGATTGATGTGCGCAGGTCAGGGAATTAACCTTTTCTGCTGGGGTAACGAATTACCCAGCTTTCATCACCTGTGATCCGGTTCTCCAGAATGTCCGCATCAGCTAACATGTAATGCAAAGCGGTGGGACTTATTTTCTTCGGAGAATTATATAGGGAAAACAACATTGAGATCACCCCATGATATTAGAAAAAACTTACTACATATATTTTTTTTATGTTTGGCCACTGCTTTTTACTGGCAGTCACCTTTAGTGTAACGCCACAGACGCTCGTATTGGATATTAAGGTCATTCGACGTGTTTCAAGAAGTATTGAATCTATACTATAGCTTTATGTAGGTAGCTCGTCCAATGCATTTATGATTGTCTTTAGCTTTCTTTGATAAATTTCTCGGCTTAGCGACAAAACCAATTAATAATCACAACGATTAACCTGACATCTATCCGATAATGGTTATATTAAGTCGTATGCAACAAAAATAAACAAGAAATTCGATAAATCCATATCAAGGAAACAAAATATTATATCAAACTTAGAAATGATAATTCAAATAATAGTAAAAGGTGGTATTAAGCTATTTTACATAAACAAATATGAAATGGACTGAATAGCGGAAGAAATGTAAGTTCTATACATCGACAAGTATACCCTATAAACAAATAAATAAAAATGATTACGTACTACAAAAATCTAAAAACCTCCAGCAAGATAGCCAACAATGATTCAAGAATCAAATAACATTTAAGCAAATCACTTTGGGCAAATAATTCGTTTGTTCATTTGAACAATATCACTTTAATAATGTTAAATAGTACATATATTGGCGACACAATCGCAACCATAACACGCCGATTAATTTGCCATCTTTTTGTTATAGTTAATATATTTATATATCTATCAGACAAATCTTTACCAACAAAAGTAAACTTCTCTATCAAACGTAGAAAACAATGTAAAATAATTAAAAATATCATTATAGAAAATGCACTCTTAAGCCTTTTTAGTATAAGAAACTACAAAATAACTACACACTGGACGAAAGTTATAAGAATGCTTAAAGATGTGCTTGTTTGTTTGTACGTGTGTGTTTGTGCGTGTGTGTGTTTAAAGGCAAGCGGGTGAGGGAGAGAGTGTTTAATCGTGTTTAGATAGTAAAGTAAAGTGAACTAGAGTCAAACTCCATTGAATATAGTACATACGTAATTTCAATAAATAAACGCAGAAGATTCTTAAGTTATAAACACTCACGACCAATCGCACTTTCTCTCTCTCTCAGTCAGACAATAGCTAATGATTTATGTTTCATAGACTTCTCCGAATTTCTTTGTCCAGTTTTATTCATCTTTCTTTCTGACTTTTTGTCTTTATCTGCACTGGGAAGAGCGCCATTTTCCCATATTGTTCAGTGAAGTTGTCGGCCATGTTGATAACTGTATATTTGTAAGTCTGTCGTCCAGTAACGATTCAATATCAGTTCTTTTTGTTCTGTCTTTCACTGATTTTATTTTAAAGTCTTTACACTGATGCCACAACAAAAGATAGGATATATTTTCCTATTGTATCAGGCAAACAGATAAAATGAAACAAAAATATAATCGGCCATCGTTCATCCAAATATATTCATATGACTGAATATTAGTAACTGGAGCAATATACAAGTAACGGAAAAAATACGTGTGAAAAGATAGAAATATGGTCGATATCAGTATGTATTCCTTTTTATTTCTTATTTTTTCGAAATAATAATAATGATGACTCTACTCACAAGTACAGCTCACACTTTACAAAGGACTTTATCTACGTAAAATAGGCGTGACCTTATTTTGTTAAATAATGCTCAGTTTAAAATATCATGATTTCCATTTCTGACTTTATCTCTTTGGTTGGGACCCGGAAGGAAATGAGTATACAACAGAAATCAATGATGATGATGATGATGATGATGAGGATGATGATGATGAAATAATACAAGGGCCTTGATTTAGAAATAGAATCAGTAGAATGAAGTATCCCAAGAAGACAACGTTTAATGTTGTTAATTGTGATCAAGTACTGACATGAACAGAAACAATCAAATATGTGGATCAAATTCATGGCTCCCCCAAAAATAAGTGCAAAAGTTAATTCGCATTGGTACTTGCGTATATCTTTTGACAAAGATCACAATTACAGATTTTACGGAACTACATGTTACCTCATATATTTAAATTTTCAGATGCAAAATTACTGCCTAAAAAAAAGGACGTACACGTCACATACAAGGAAAAGAAGACATGTGCATGCATATTTAAAAATATATACTTATATGATAATAAATATGCGTATATTTATATATATGAACTAGTGGAGATACACACACACACACACAAACATATATATATATATATAAATATATATATATATATATATATATATATATATATATATATATATATATATATATATATATATATATATACTGAGGTTAACAAGAATAGGCGTCACTGTATTTCCTGCTTTAGAAACCACATTTATAGTTACATAAACACTGTGTTCGATATTGATTACTTTTACTCATAAATATAGATACCATAAAACTATTTTATTCACTCTCTCTCTTCCCATATATATATATATATATATATATATATATATATATATATATATATATATATATATATATATATATATATATGACCATGGAATATTAGTGTTTAAGCCTTTTTATTATATCCTTACTCTGTCCTGGACATTGAGTTCTACCTGGATTCTATCCTCTTGGAATTATTTTTCATACATATATATATGTATGTGTATGTATGTATGTATATATATTTATATATTTATACCAATAATATTATCAATATATATATATATATATATATATATATATATATATATATATATATATATATATATATATATATATATATATTAGCCAAATTACCCGCCTTTCTGCATTTATTTTCTCTGAGAATGATGATTGATTTTAAATCATTGTTATACTTTGTGGGCAAAATTATGCATTTTAATTTTACTCAATGATCGTGCCCATGTGACTTCCACCTTCTGCCTTTTCTCTTATATTTCGGATAGGAGTCATTCACTTATTAAAATTAAAATTTAATTTAAATGGAAGTTGAAAAATCAGTGGGTAGTTTGTGCAGCCCCTGGGGTTAACCTTTTTGCTGAAAATGAAATATACTATCCAAGTTCAATAGGAATCAGTCCCTTTTTCAAATTTAAATATATATAACATATCAAAGAAAAAAAATCAGTGTGTG
The DNA here is from genome assembly GCA_964036315.1 of Acanthosepion esculentum. NCBI lineage: Eukaryota > Metazoa > Mollusca > Cephalopoda > Sepiida > Sepiidae > Acanthosepion > Acanthosepion esculentum. The sequence goes on from OZ038477.1 coordinate 12,527,111, forward strand.
TGTGTGTGTGTGTGTGTGTGTTTGAGGGGTTTGTGACCCCCGGAGACCCTTCTAAGAATATGAAGACCTCCGGAAGAGTTCGATAACAAACAGACAGACAGACAAAGACTACATCTCCATATATATATATATATATATATATAAATATATATATATATATATATATATATATATATATATATATATATATATATATATATATATATATAAATATATATATATATACAGACAGACAAAGACTACATCTCCGCATATATATATATATATATATATATATATATATATATATATATATATATATATATTTATATATATATATATATATATATATATATATATATATATATATATATATATATATATGGAGATGTAGTCTTTGTCTGTCTCTCTGTTTGTTATCGAACTCTTCCTCGAGGTCTTCATATATATATATATATATATATATATATATATATATATATATATATATATATATACATATATATATATATATATATATATATATATATTCAATTGATTAATTACCTCTCAAGCAAAGGAAGATTTTTCGGCCAGTTTAATATGCATTACGATGACTACTATTACACAAAAACGGCAAAGGCTACAAAATTTAACATAGGAAAAAATTCCTTTAAATATTATGTGGAACTAACCGTTCTTCGCATGAGGAACGTCATAAGACCCTACACTGGTGTAGCAAAATATATAGAATAAAGTATATAAAAAATCCACTTTTTAATCAAAAACTTTTACGGCTTTTTATCTTTAAAATATACACTTTTCTGTCGTTGGAGTAACAATAATCTCTCTCCCATATATATATATATATATATATATATATATATATATATATATATATATATATATATATATATATATATATAGTGCGATGGAGAATTTACCGTTCAAAATATCCCAAAATGAGAATAAAATTGACATCTCATTTTAACAGATATATTTACTAAAATTACACAAAAACATCTTGCAATACTAAAATGGAAATTTATTCACTAAAATCTCCTTTGGCTTCAATCGCTGCTTCTAGACAACTTCGGTTTCTCCTCTATCTTTTCTGGGGGTGTCTCTTTGTTTAAATGGCTGAATGCTGCCATAATCCTTGCCTTAAGTTCATCTTACAAAGAGTTTTGGTGTCACTCGCTTAACTTTACCCCACACAGTATAATCAAGGAACTTTCATGAGACACCACTGTCATCACTAGTGATTACTCCAAACACCATGATTTTGACTGGATATATCATTCCACTATTTCCGAATACTCTGAATTTTCCTCAGATTAACACCCAAACAATCATACCGTTTCCAAATTTCTTGCGTAATGAAATGCATCATGGCTCTGTTACAGACGGTATTCAACTGACCGCACTATTCTGTGCAGTCGACAAAATCAAAAACAAACAACCTGCATCCGCGAAATTAAAAATATAACAGGGCGAAAATTTATTCATCGCCTCCTGTATGTATATATATTTATTTTCAAACGTTATATATTTGAATAGGTGCTCGTATTTTTAAAAGATAACCTGCATTACCACTCGAGAAAACTTAATGACGAATATAGATTATATGCACTCAGGTCGTGTTCGAATATGCTTTCCTCTAGACGTAATACATTCTGTTTAAGAAACGAAAAGTCAGTTCAAAGGTTATCAACTAAAAATTTAGTTTGGAGTAATAAAATATCAGATTAAATATAAATCCATTGTTTAGAAGAGACAGGGTGGAGTAATGAAGATAGACTCGGATGTGGAATCGAAGAGTCGAGTTAGAATACTATTCAATGTATAATGTTTGCATTGTTATTAGTTTTATTTCTGGAAGAGTAATATGGGATTTTTATGAGTAAATCAATTCCATTGTCGCGTGTAATGACTTTTACAATTCAAATATTTTCAAAGAAAGCTAGTAAAAAACAAAGAAACGCCACCATATATATTAGCATCCTGATATTAAATATGTACTAAGACACGTTGACTAATTGACAGATGCATCTTTATAGCAAAACAAAAATATTGCAATGTCTCATATAGAATACGCGACCGATGAATATATAAATTCATATTGAGTTTTATGTCAAAAACATATATGCATCTGTGTTCTTGTTTATGTTTGTATGTGCATAGACATATATTTATGTAGATTACCTAGTGATTGGTCTCAAACGATATTACAATATTTTATTTAAATAATAAATAATTTTAATCTGACTAATGCTTATGTTAAGCTGTACTTGATTCTTCATTATTTTTAAATCTAACAGTATCATTTTTTTATATTTTCAAGGAGAAGATGTCTAAAGAAATTTAAACTACTGCTTCCTTCAAAAATTAAATTATTAGAAATATCTAAGCTGTCAGCTTTCTCAGATCAATGGTTAAACTATTTTAACGAGAACCATTCTTTGAACTTCGTGAAATGGCGCTGTAGAAACGGAAAGATCTGTTGAAAAATAACAGAAATTCAATCACTAGAGGAATTGCAACGACAGAAAATATTATAATGATTATTACATGTAAGTGAAAGAGAAAATAATAGCATAAACAAGATGTTGACATTCCACACTACTCCGAACAAAAGGGTAGGAAACAAATGTCGATCTATTTTTGAAACAGTTACATGGTATGAGAAACTTATTTTCCTAAAAAAAAGGATTTTAAACATTTCAAATGATAGTAACACCGGCTGCTCGTTCAATAAATACCGAATGTTTCCTTATGAGGAAACAGTTGATATTGGCATTATCCTAAAATAAACAGTAATTTACAGAAAACAACTAGATAAATTAAACCGTTATTCCGTTTCTACAGACAGTGGTTATTCTTATATTATTTTTTCTTTGAACATATTGATTGTAAAAAAAAGAATTGCAGCAAGATATCATGCGTGTCAAATTACCTAAACCAAAACACGACATTTGCATTATCTTTGTTTAAAACTACCTGATGAAAGTTTCGTTCTACTTCCCAAAGATTGCTATATATATATATATATATATATGATACCTAAAGCTTAACCTGCGATATTTTGTTCCACTTAGTTTATTGAGCACTTTTACGTTTACGTATCAGCTTAATTAAAGACATTTTTATGTTTAACATTCTTTTTATAGATACAAGTATTTAAGTAAATGCTATGTTTATAATAAACAGTATTAAATAACATTTACCGGCCTGAATGTCCGAGAAATGTTTCATAAAAAATATCCGTCCTCCGACTGGATTCGAACCTGTATCCTATACGGAACTGTCATATAGCCTGACCGATTCGGCCACTGAGGATCGTTCGGTTGGCGAGGTCGAAATTACTGCTTTGATACGCCATGAGCATTTATGAATGTACGTGAGAGATTTATGGAAGATTGAATTTTATAAGCAGTAAATTCGACCTTGCCAACCGAACGATTCTCTGTGGCCAAATCGGTTAAAGGCACGTCAAGCTAAATGACGGTTCCGTATAGGATACAGTACGAATATTTTCTATGAAAAGTTTCTCGGACATTCAGGCCGGTAAATGTTATTTAATACTGTTTATTATAAACAGAGCATTTGCTTAAATACTTGTATCTATAAACAAATGTTAAACATAAAAATGTTTTTAAATATTTGTCGGACTTTGTCCATTTCATAATGTGTATCAGCTTAAGTAACTCTGTCGGTGATGCTTTTAATTTTTTTTAGTTTTTTTTTATTACATTTTTTCTCCCAGGTATCAGTCTGTGTAATATTTTTTTTATTATTTACAAATTGCGTCAATTGTTTTATTTAAACAGCCAGATTTATAGTGTACGTATAAAAATAAAACAAAAATTAAAAACACACATATATATATATATATATGAGGGAGCATATTTTTTTATATTTTTATCATTTTGTTAAACCTTTTCCAGTAATGTTCACCTGTATACTGTTCAAGAGTCACACGATGCAGAAGTTTAGTGTTAGTGGCATAATTTATGGAAATATGTGGGGAACATAGTTGTCAACCATTGACTTGAACAAGTTAAGATTGCAATCATCGCGGGAACATCTTCTTGGGAATCAGTTCAACAAATTATCACTTCATTAGAAATTACATCCCAACAACGGAATACGAAGAGAATGAAAGTGATTCGCTAAAATCTACACAGCATGGCAGGTCTTAGCGGTGGATCTTAAAACTGGTGGAACTAACGAAAGTATTTTGTCTGAAAACTTTCCATGGAAATAGCGATAGACCAGCGAGAAGTTTGCAATGATTCGTCTTTGGGAAAGTTTACAAAAAAATATGGACACCCACAAGCACGCGGAGTGGTTTTTGGACACAAGACTGGAAAGTGAAGACAGCTACCTAAGTGCAGGAACGTGAAAACTGAGTGCTCGTGTAAACTAAAATCGCTGTTTTTGAATGACTTCTAAAGAGTTTCTTCTATGAAAAGAAGTGAAGAAACACAAATCCCAAAGTTTTAACACGCTAAGAACATTAAGGGTACAAATTTTCCAGTGATATATCCTCTCATAAAAACAAGCATTTTCGGCTTAACTTATCGGAAATAGCTTAGAATTCATTTTGAAAAGTTATTTGGATACTTTTTCTTGAATGATAAATAAATTTTAAGATGAAACGAAATGTCACTCGCATATTTCAGCCGTGCTATATCCCTTTCAATTTGGCATTTTGGCCTATTTTAAGCAAAAGAGAAATTAACTGTACTGAGAATACATGATGTGATGGGACAAATGTCCTTGGTTTTCAGATTCAGCATGAAAAGATATCCCAGAAACCTATGCCCATTACCCAACAACATTTGGGTTGAAAAACATGTCGACCGTTGTTAATAGCTTCAAAATATATAGAATGAACATTCCGAAATTTCCAGAAAAATATCTGTACGTAAATGCAGACTTTATATTCAACAAATTCATTCAATATTTGTGGCACAAAAATATTTATTCTGGTTATTTTGATTTAGGAAACGCCGTTTCAATAAATCTTTATATAATTAATTCCAGCAAAGATGTACTGAAAATAATATATAAGTTAACTATAACCGGACTATTCCAGTTTAAAATTGGCGTAAGATAATAAATAAAAATTAAAACTGAGCAAAGAGTAAAATTGAAATTAAAATATACATTCTAAACTCTAATGTTATAATAAAATTAGTATCTAACTGTTACACACTTACATACCCAAAGCAATGTTCATGGTTTTTTCAGTTTTGTTTAGGATCTGTTAATGCCTTGGAGCATCGAAATGACGCGCCGTTTGTCATTGAATTCCAAGCGCCATAATTTATACTAACGTTTTTTTAACAATTCAAATGCACGT